>CM060886.1:15113008-15713008 GCA_030762935.1 Hymenopus coronatus | reverse complement strand
GACCTAGCTGTACGATTTGAAGACCTGTTAGTTCATGGGACTGCTCTTTTCAATAACGGTCCCTGATCACCATGAAGATATGTATATATATTTGCTTACAAGATCTACAGTCACATGAGTAATCCATAAATAAGATAAATAAGTAATAAGCAAAAGAATATTTGCAGAATTAAATAAATCTTCATGACAATATCCTCCGATTCTTCTATAAATCCAAGAATGATGAATTTTATGTTGACTATAAGAATATAAATATAATATAATTCAGTTATAAAAATAATAAATGATATTACTATTTATGTTCATCAACTACTATTCATATTCTATTAAATAAAGTATTTTACCCAAAACTTCCCAGTGGTTTCAGTGCGCTTCATTCAATCCGCGTTATGCTATGTTTATTATTCACTGCTCTGTTATACATGTTGTTTTTAAAGATACACCAGAGTACGTACTTGAGTAATTACATTGTTATAATTTTCCTTCATAACTTCACTAAACCATTAGTAGTGGCCGTTCTTCTTTGTTACTTTTATAAACGCATCAGTGGTTTATTAAAATTAATTATTCATTCCAAATAATTAGGCGTACTCATGCATTCATTATCGTCTAAGATTAAACATGCAGCTCACTACGAAATTAATAAATTAAGCCTCGACAATTCCAGGCTCATTTGCATCATCATTATTATTATTTATTTAATGCCCGGAAGATATTTAGAAACCAACACATAAATGAATGTAACAGACTACGATAGTCATATGACTAAGGTGTTCACAGTCACTAAAGCTTCTTTTTGAATAGTATCCTTTTTTGCTTAATAAGAACACATGCATTCATTCACCTCGAGCATTACAGGTTTACGATTTGTATCAGAAAAGTAGTGCATTGTAACGGATCACAGCAGACGGCTTTTTGCCAGTGTAAACATAGCCTCAAAGGTATGAAGAACTGGACAACATGTACCTCATATCTTGTATCTTGGGAAAAGAGCTGATTAGAGTAGCCAAGGAAAATTAATTCTAACTCCAGACTCCAGCATACAAGCGTTTGCCCTCTGGCGGAGGTTTGTATGCACTTAGTAGTTGGCATGTCCGTCACTAGAGGATAGGATTGTTCGTACCGAGCATAGAAATTATCCCGCCGCGGAATGTTCACGAGAAAACAATAATTTACAAAACCATGGCCTTTGAGTAATAATTACTCGAAGCTTCCGGCCGCTATTGTTAATATGTCGTTCTTTGAATATGGAATAGTATGAAAAATGGTATTTAAATTATTATACTTGATAGTGGCCTACAATCGACGTAATTAGTGGGAGAGTTTCTAGTCCTTAAGGCTGTTTCTCATCCACTTCACCACACTTTAAAAAAATGTGACAGATGAGGCTACTTTCTGGAAATCATAACGCTTTCATGATTTAACTGGCAAAAATCCTTCGTGCTTAAAGGAGAAATTAACAAAAATCGCAACCCAAAGATATAAACTGTTTTAACTAGATAAGCTGAACAAATTTAGAATAAAATTTAAATTAGCAAATTTCTTGCACTCGAAAACTTATTCTTTAGGAGAGGCATTATTTTACTAACTTAAATCTTGGCAATGCGATAGCCGTTTACTTAGATCGCTCACCTCTGATACCAGGGGCCGCATGTGGGGTTTGTAGTGGACGAAGGGCTATCTGGGCGAGTTTTCTCCAGGTTATCCGGTGTCTCCCGGTATTCATTCCTCCAATTACTCCATAATCATCTTTCCTGTTATTCATTTCAATCATCCACTTCCTCATTTTTATACCAGGCATCGGGCTGATCACCCATCCTGGATTCCCTCTGATCCAGAGCCTCTACTCAGTACTCAGCAGGTTTCTGACCTCCGGTGCTGGTTTCTAACTCCAGAAGGGTGCAAGTCCTACATATGAAGAGCGTAAACCAAGCAACCAAGATAGAAAGAAGTCTACGCTGTTTTTGTAGACTTTGTGTAAAGTAGCAAATAAATCACAACCGTAATAGCTGTTCGTTTATAGCAATTAATTATATTTAAGGAGTAATACAAAATAGCCATTAGATGAACGATTTGCATTATCCTCATTCCATATGACACTTCCTCATCCTGTAAGCTCATTTTTGTAATTTTATGACATACCTACACTTTTGCTTTAATGTTCTGAAAGCGTTTCTAACAGTGGTAGTGCATACTCCTCCAATAACAACTAATTTTCATCATAAAGAAGAAAACATCTTAAACGTACAGCTCACAATTTTAATGCCTTTATACTGGGATAAATACACATGTTATGCCGTTTCTGTCTATTCTTCCTCCTTAGGAATTCTGAAACACCTCAGAATTTAAATTGTGTGTCTGTTGATTGAACTCGGAAGTATCAGGACTTATTTTTTACCATTAACGTATTAGAATAGACTTCACTAACATGAATTGTCATTGGCGATCAGTTGGTGTTGACGGCAGGTCGTTTCTAAGATTCCGACAGTTGTGTAGGTCAGAATAAAAATTTAATATTATTTTCAACAGCGGGTCTGCTTGTAACTCAGGCTAAACCGTATAATTTCAAATATACCTACTTGTGCAAGAATATACACCGCGAAATTCTTAACTGCTGAAGTATCTGATGAACTCGGTCGGAAGATTCGATTCTGTCATGGCCAACAATGTTTTTCCACATTCCGATCTCATCCCGTTATATGGAAAGGTGTGGCCACACTGCTGATAATTCGAAATGATTAAATGGCCCTTCTCAACAAGATCGTTTAGCTGTGCTTTCTTTTTTAGTTATCTTGTAATAGAATGTATCGAAACATTCCCTCGGGGTAGATAAAATTATGAATATAGGTCTCGTATATCTGCTGCCTTTGATCTCCGAGAGCAAAACAAGTCAATGGCACTAACTGTTTCTGTTTCAACGATGGCAAAACATTTAAAAACTGAGGAGAAAAAACGCACAACTGCAGAGGACGAAAAAAGTATAAAGCCAGTGCTCTACTTCCATAATCATGTAGTTCTAATTATAGGAATTTTGACATTAAGTTAGCGGGGCGCTCTGTAAACTACTTATGAAAAAAGTTGATGTATTTTACACTTACACATTTTTTACTTCCTATCGTTTATTAGTGACTACAAACTAGGCTTACGAAAGCTTATTTTTCTGTCTACTTCATTTTAGTTAGATAAACCTTTGCATAACTAGCTACATTAAACATTTCGTTATATACAAATGGAATAACGATAGTTGACTGTTTAACAATGATCACCGTATCTTTCCATGTACTGTTTTCCAAGCAATCGCAGGAAACACTGTAGGCATGCTAAAAGGACTTTAAAATAATAAAAGTATTGAGTGGTTCGAAACATTAATAATGGATATCTCGGAAATTACTTTGGTATTAAAACAATTATTTATAATAAATACTGTGTTTTAAACAGAGATACAATTTTGTCTGTTTTCGTCTATGGCGTTCCTTATACCAGTATACAAGATTATGCAAAATTCATTCGAGGACTTCACAGATTATTCCCAAACATTTTGATCAAAATGCATTACTCATTTTAGATAAAGCCAAAAAGTTCAAACATTTTTTTCATATAAAGGGTAGTTTACGCTGGGGATTTTCCTGAAAATCTTCATGTCGCATCCTTGGAAGAGCCTAAACTTAGATTCCAAGTATGATATTCAACCGTCTTTTCATTTTAGTTATACCGTTCATAGACATAGACATACACACACACACGCACACGCAGACTTTACTTCCTTTTGGATTCAGGGAGTCTAAAATCGTCTATTTCTGGTGAAAGCTAGAATTTGAATTTTTGGATGGAATACAGTAATACTTTGTCTACTCTATAAGCAAGTAGCTTCTGTGAGTACATATCCTTTTACAATTATAATTATAATAATAACAATAATAATAATAATAATATCTCAAATCAATTTCATTCACCCTTATCCACCCATTGAACAACTCATGAACCATTGTACGTACAAAATTGAAATATTATAAGTAACACTCCCAAAAATATGTTACATATTTCAAAATCCACTGATCTGCCCATAAGTGTGGTTTATATGGAAACCACTAAACTCTTTATAAATTTGATGACTAGTGAACATATTCTGCCTCTAAAGAAAAACTTTTAGATGTATCATTAAAGCAAACTACTGAACAAAGCAGAAGTTGAGAATGGAGGAATTTTTTCGTATCATATGAGGTGGAACCCTCGCAGCAAGTTTGAATGTTAAGCAAAGACGTCTTTGTAACATTCACTTATCTTCATCGATAGTTAAGAGCCTGTTAAAGTATTAAAACATAAGAAGCAAATAATCGTTAAATTTTGTAAGCCATTATTATATCTCAACACACAATTGTCGAAGGTTTAGATTATTAATTGAAATATAGACAGTAATTTGTTGGGGAAAGAAATATGGCGAAGGTAAAATAAGACTGGCAATAATCCTCAATGAATATTTATATTTATACGCAATTCTTGAAGAAAATAATTTTGTAATAAATATTCATAGAAAAAGAATAACTTTTACGGGGTAGCGTAGTCAAATACTCTATCTTCCAGTCATTTCTGTCCAGTCATGAATTCCTACATATGATGTATGTCTGAAAATACTGAAGTCAAAGCAATGATTCTGAGTACTGACAAGAAGCTAATTACTCACGCCGTCAGAAGGAGGTATTCGGTTATGTATCAAAAGCTATCGAAAGGCAAAATGAACTAGTCTCATTGCAGGCACATAATCCGCATTCTTTCTTAATTTAAAAGCCATTGAAATAGTTTCGGTTTTTAGTTTGCACCTCCATGTGATGTCATTTTAAGTGATATTCCAGAAATCACTACAGACAAAATATTTGCATCTGTGCAGATGAGACAATTCTGATGAATTATGTCTTTTTATATAGATAAATCAAGTGTCAGGAAGAAAGATGGCCAGGAAAATTGTACAGAAAACATGTATGGATTGCAACAGACGGTTAAAGTCAAATAACGAAGAAAGATGATGAGGTTTATGTTGATCATGATTACTTAAACCAGAATATAACACCTAGCGCTTTAGGCTTATAGGGACCACTGATCATTTGAATGGTTTATGTCAAAGAGTTCTGAATTAGACCTGTCAGTATAATGCATGAATGCCGTAAGCTGACTTCAACATTGCATTTTTTGCCAAAGTATGATCACCGAAAATAGTTTAAATATCTTGTGACATGCAAGAGGGAATCACCGCCCATAAAGTGATTTTTTTTGTCTTGGACAGTGCCTCTAGTCAAAGAGGTCACAAAGCTGTGTTCCACATGGTTTTTCCATTATCCTGCGTCCTGCCAAGTATCCGGAGCAAAACGATCTCCTAAACATGGACTTAGAGGAACGAGGTGCCTCCTATTAAAAGCGCATTTAAGTTCACAGGGCTACTATAGCTTAATTTAGAACTAAAACTTAATGTTATATAGGCATGTTCAATAAAATATTTAATGATGCATCAATATGCACAAAGAGCATACAAATTACATCGTGAAAATGGATACCCAAATTCCTTAGGTAATTATGCCAACTTTGATTAAATATTCAAATGACATGCTTTAGTGATGCAGACTGTTTTGACCGTAAAATCCTTCACAACTATATTGTATGGTAAAGTGTTAAAATGAATGAAGAAAGTGAACAGAAAAATAAAACTTAATTCTTCAGGTTGTGCGTTACTCATCACGCTTATATGTTTGAATGCTTGGAAAATTTTTTTTTTTTCTTGCTGCAGTTTATTAGATGCTATCACAAATGGATTTAGTTTCATTTCCAATTTCCAGCATCTATACAATGCTTTTACTTTACCAAGGAAAATATAAGGACTTCCATAGTTGCGCCAAATATTACAATCATCATGCCATTAATTGTGCATTTCAAAACCCCATGTTTTGCACTTGATTGATGTTTCAAACTGAGCACAACTTATAATTAGTACTGCACCCCTGGATCCTTCATGTTTTATATGTATATACTCGCGTATATATGATGTAGTCCACAATGGAATGGAGCTGTTTAAAATAGTACTGATAAGAGCTCCACCGATCCTCTATAAAACGAGATTTACTCTTTCATCAGATTTTAATTCTAGCCACTGGATTGGCAGGATATTTTATTTCCTCTAAATATTTGCCGATTTGCGAAAGGGTAACATTAAAAACTTAAGAATTGTATTTTCGTACTACACTAGCTACCGTATCTCAATCGGTATGGCACCTGTCTGCTCTGCGAGGGGTCTGGGGATTTGAATTTCTCTCTAGCCCAGATTATTCCTCCCCAGAGTCAGAAAGTATGGATGAGAGTCTGAATGTGTGCGAGCTAATAAATACAATTAAAGAAAATAGGATCAGAATACGAATTAAAACCATTGCCAATAAGCAATTGTTAAACACGAAAATGCCGCCAATAGGAACTTGTAGTTAAAGGCGAGGTATTAATGGAGCAATAAAAACTATCGTTTTCTGAATATCGGTTTAGTTATTCCCGTTCGATAACGGTAATAGCTTTAACCTTCGTCTCCATGTCGCTGATAAAAGCTCTCATATACGTGATAGATGCAAGTAATTGTTTACCCCTTCCTTTAAATACCGAATAATGGTGTAATTGCTTTAGCCTTTCTTTTTTAATTGCCTTTAATCGCATTTGTCACATCGGCCATTATTGCCTTTCGGAAATGTTATTAAATGTTGCACTATTTTCATTTGATGTTATTTCTTTGGTTTTTTCTGTAATAGACACACATTCACACCCTCATTCATACTTCTAGACTCTAGAATAGGTAGTAAACATGGCTAGAGAAAGCTAGCCAACCCCCGTTGTGAATCGCACAGAGGCACATAGTTCACCGACCGAACTACGCTGCCGGCCAGCATTTCCTTGTATCTTGGTATATCTATCGTAGTGATTCTGTTTCATAGAGATGCTTTACGATGGTCTTTGGTTAGTTCTTACGTCCCTGTTTGTTTTTCAAGTCAGACACATAGAGAACTGACACACGTTTAGGATGACTCAACATTTAATTCCCTGAAGGAGAAATCTTTACGGAGAGAAAAATACTGTTACAATCTAGAGAATATGCTACTTTTTACTTTCCATATGTACAATGTGGTTAGAGAAGGTATTGTATTCCACCCAAAAATTCAATATAGAGATTTCACAGGAAATACAGGTGTTGAAGTTCCCTAAATAAAATACGCATTTTTAGATGCATATCTGTGCGCGCGCGCGCGTGTGTGTGTGTGTGTGTGTGTGCAGCAACGAAAAGTCGGTTAAATATCAAACTTGGTATTTAAGTTCAGTATCTTCCAAAGATGCGACACAAGATTTTCAAGAAAATCCTCTCACCCCAACTACCCTTTACATGAATTTTTATTTCGAAAAATTTGATTTTCTCAAAAATGGCTCTAACGATTTTTAATAGTGTCATATGTTTAAGATATTTTCATGAGAAACGAAATGTAAATGTCTTTAATTTTCTGGGAATAGACTCTTCATTTTGGATGACTTTAATTTAACTTTTGTATAACTGGTAAATATTAAAAGCTAGACAAAAATTTACTGCACAAAAAATGTAGATCTCATTAAAACACACAATTTATGTAATATACATTTTTTTCATGTAAAGTTAACCTTTTTCGAGATATTCCGAGTTATTGCCTTCAGTTTTAAGGCACTTAAAATGTTTCTCAAATGGAAGATATATTTCTTTTCGTCTCTCTTTCCTTTACTCCTTGCAAGCAAAGAGAATCGAATTTCAATTATTTCATTTCGCGACCGGCTTTTAAAAGATCTGACTATGGCTTTAGCCTAGGTATTCCCTTATTTCCCTTCTAGGAAGTAATAAGACAGTTCTGACAAATTTTATCTTGATAGCATGAGACAGATAATATAATGATCTTTTGTAAGGAAAGTTTGCTTGTGGAACAGCTAGAGAATGGAAACATCAGAGTTTATACACGTAAATTTGCTAGATTCTTGTATGAACTATTTGCCTTCCCATCAGTAGCGAGCAGAATAACAGGCTACAAATCGCCAGGGCATTGCTCCTTAGCAAAGAGTTGTAATTAATGTGTTGGACCTACAGATAGTGCGTCACAGTCGTGCTGTTTTCTGGCGTACACGAAACCAATCAACAGAAGTTAGTTCAAACCAATTAAGTGACTGTCTTCCTCCGTTTTTGTCAGAGGCATTTCATTAAAACTGGAGCATTAATCATTACACCAGTTTCTCTATAAGGACTATCTCATATGGACACTACCCATTTATACATCAAGTGACAGAAGACACATATTATTTATTCCGGCACCCAATCACATAGGAAGATGTATGTGCTGCTTAAGAACACACATTTGACATTATATGATGCTGCAAAACATATAAAAAAACAAATTGTAATACTAGTACTTGATACAATAAAAACATCTCATGTGTTATAGTCACAGAATATTTTTCACCTACTGTCATTTTTTTGCCATTTATTCAAAAGCTCAAACCCCCTTCTTCATTTTCTGTAATGCATGAAAAATGTTTACAGAAAAAAGTACACAGGCATTTATCTCTTTTACATTTACCTGCTTTTATGTTTTATATATATATATATATATATATATATATATATGGTATTTTTCTTGGAGTAAGATTTTGTTGTTTCTTATGCTCCCCTGGTTACGCATTCCTATAAACCCATAAAATTCCATAATAATATAGCGAATTTAAGGATACTCATTGGAAGTTTACGCTATGATTGCCCTTCGACATTCCATTTCTAATGTTAATATTTATACACTTGGCATTTAATCAGTAGAGTTATTTTTAATAAGACTATTTAAAAATAATAATAATAATAATAATAAAATAAGGGTTCTTAAAAATCTTCACTGGACATTCTAAAGGACTCTAATTGACATGTTTTAACTGGTTTTGAGTTTTTGAGTTATGCGTAATTCAAGGGCACGGAGCACTCATTTTCAACCTGCACATTTTTTCTACTATTTTTATTTATGTGTTATTTGGATGAAATATATAAATCTAATATTCTGATATCTGAGCGGCAGAACATGCACAACATTTGTATATCATTATCTATATATAACTCAGCAGCTGACTAAAATTGTTGGTTTCTTACTACAATTTGCAGATCTAATTCACGAGTACTGATCCAGAGCTGTAGGACTTAATTCTGACCGGCGCGACGGTTTCGAAAGCCTAGGGCACTGAATTTAAATCAGAACCAAGAAAAAGTACGCATATTAAAATTCTTATACATGAAGTTCTAGAATATTACTTAAAAGCTAATCTAAAACCTTCTCTACCATATTCAACAACTGTGGTTATATTCCTTATAACTTGTATTACAAACTCACTAGGATTAAAATATCCAATTAACCAAATTATATTTTGATTTATAGTTGTAATTGTCTTTGGGTATTATCAGATGTATTGTGCTGCTTGAGCAGGGAACTTGTTGAGGTACTCAAGCAGCGATCATTGGTTATACACTGGCACCCTCTACGAGCGGAACCTTCTTGAAAGGCCTTGTCCCGTCAAAATCGAAGTGTCATGACTCAGTGCTATTGTTATCTCTAAACATTACTTTCAGGTTTTAAGCACCCGGGGGAGCATTCCTTTTTTTTTTTTTTATTACATATTTGTTTATCGAGGCATACTCCCGTGCATCAATTTGACAGGGTTTGCATCTATTACTAATTTCAGTTCAAACGTTAATGTACCCAGCGAGATGGCTCACGCTTTGCCTCGTTTTTCAGAATACATGTGGGGAATGTCCAATTTTTAAAGTTTCAAAAAGTATTAGATTCCAAACAACCGCTCCAAAATAAGTCAAATACATTTACGAGTAGTGTGGCATAACTGTAACAGCAAAACAATACTGGCCCACTCGTTTAATTTGATCATATATTTGGAGGGCAAAGAACTCCGATCTTTACTGCACGTTTTTATATCTGTTGTGTTATTCCGATCTTACGGCAATTAATTGATTAGTTTGTTAAATGTATCAAACCATGAATTTAGACGGTTGGATTCTCTTTAAGTTTTTGGGGATTTATCAACATTCACTGGATACTCGCTCGATTAGGGCTGTAGTGATAAAAATTAAGAAACTTCACCCATTTGCAAGGAAGTAGAATCATGGGTGTATATCTTAGCAAGAAGGGAGGAATAGAGGGAAAATTGTGTACCAAGATCCTTTACCGGAGAGTTAAGGACATGTGGTAAGCAGGGCAGACGTGGAGTGGATAGGTACGTTTCTATTTAAGGTAGGGAAGAGCTAAATAGTGGTATTAGTAGATACTTACCTCATATATTTTATGTTATTTTTCTACTTGTTACTAGTCTACTGTATTTATTCCACTTAACTGTTCACTGTTTACTATAATAGTAAGCTACTATACTCATAGGCGTCGGATTACGGGTAACCGTTGCGTTGCTGTACTTAAGATGTTATATTTGAGTTGCGTTTTCACATCACACACGCTCATACTACCCGTCATGTGTCCGTTATCATAAAGTTAAAGGCCTTTTGGTAATTGCATTTCGCATGTGTAGGTATATAAAAAATTCAGTATTATATAAAGCCTGAAAGCATTAAAATAGAAATGTTTCAAACTCCATATCATGCATATACTTGTAACATAATGCCCTCTCTATATAAGAGCATTGTTCTTGGAACTTGGTAAAAAAAATGCTCTTTAATGATCTCATTAGTGCAAATGTGTGTATTTATTATTTTAGAACTACCGAAACGAGTGGGTATTTTTGGAATGATTTCATTTCAGAACTTTTTCCCCTTCTTTACCATTATGCCTGTAACGTGCTGTTCATCCATATAGAGACCCCATAGACATTCAAATTCTACAAAGAGGAAGTAATCAAAGAATTAAGAAGTGTAAAAAATGTATATCTTGACTACAAAATACGTTCCCTCCAAAAATTCCAATTGTAATGTGTATCCTGCAGATTTAAATGTGCTCCTCACAAATGTTTGTTTCTAGGACATAGGTACAAAGCTTCCAGCAAGGTGAAAGCCGATATGCTTTAAGCCATAACTTATCTTAAGAAAGAATCGGATATTGGACAGTACAAATATAAGCAGAGAATGTATTCAGAATTTGTGCTGTTCCTAACGTCCGAAGAGAAGTAAATGACTTACAGATGTACGTGTGTGAATTATGTACCGGTGCCAAACGACCTTCCATTTTAAAACCAGGATTTATGACTGCGCGGTGCAAAATTCATTACATGGTCTAGCACATACGCGGTGAGAAGTGCTTGATATAAATCATGGTTGTCACAGACATGGGTTTCATTACTACGCTACTTTATAATACTGCACAGTATATAGTGAGCACGCAAAGAGGCGCTTTATCACTCCACTGCTGTCTTCCGGTCCAGAAGTAGGTACTTGGTTCACCATCTAAAGGTCAACTTGCAGAAATATAAATTAGGTACCAAAACAGTTTATAATTTCATCAAATGTATAAGATAAGCCTGCCCTGATGCTACAAGGTGGAGTTGAAACGTGTTGTGAATTACCAGTCTAGTTTCTGTAAGGCAGGACTTGGATCTGTACTTTCAAAGAGTGAAATTAATCGTAACCTTCCAGCGTGTGCTAATCACCTGTTACTCTCTGCAATATTTATATAAATGTGTTTTTTCTGTGTTATGGATAGGTGATACCTGAAGTTCCCAACGAAATTCTCAATTATACCTAGTGAATTATCTTGATTTGGCTATACAGCTCAATGATTCAGTTTGTGTATTCTTTACACACCACAGACCACACTGCATTCGGTGCATAGAATATTGAATTAGTTTTTACATAGTTTGGGAGCTCACAGCATATTCCAATCTTCGGAATAGTACTTCAAGATTTCGCAACATCTCTGGTTTGGCACTTTTTACATCGTAAACCACTTCTTGGCATTGGATTGGTGCACATATACGTAAGAATTTTCCTATTGCTTTGACACGAAGTCTATTGGCCTATCATTCAGGGCATCGTAGTTTCCTTTAGCATATACCTTGTTTTTGTTTGGTCCTGTTCTTCTCTTACAAAATTCGTCAAATTGGCGATCCAATTTCATTCTTTCCTTTTCTCATTTCAACTTTAAAACAAAAAGTCATAAAAAAGCAATTGGGCTACTATGGACAGTTCATAAATGTTGCTTGTGAAATCTGATGTCATATTTACATGATACTGCCTGCGGGGCCATAAGTAGTTAAAGCGGGCGTTAAACACTACCAAAAATAATATTTACGTGACTTTCCCTTACATTTAGAAACTACTAATAAAAATAAATTCTGCTCTTTTCTTCTTGTTATTGCATATTTCTTTATAGGAATGAGAAATGTGCATTAGCTAAAGCGATAGTCAGTTTTTCAAAAAGGCGATTACTATTGATGGCTTTGAAATTCCATGCTCCTGAATGACCATAAGAAAAAACAAACAGCAAATTGTCACTTGCAAAAAGTAAATAAGGAGGAAGAAGGACTTCATATATCTGATATTTTTTTATAATACAGCATTTCAAAGGTAGAGTAAGATATGTTTATAGAACAAGGAAAACAATAACAGCGACAAGAGACGCAGGGAGAAAATAGATATAAAATGTGGAAGAAACATAAAACATAGAAGCATAAAAAACTAAACAAGCAACAACAAAAGCGAACATACTCTGCAGACTCTGAAAGAAAGAACTAAGGAACACCTATGGTTAGGAAAATATACTGCAGATATCTGGTATATAGTTATAAGAATATGGAGCTAGTGAAGTTAGGACCAAATAAGCAAGAATTCGCTTCAAAGAGTGGTCAAGAAAGAGTAATTCTAAGACTCAACAGAAAAAAAACGTTTTTCCGGGGTACTCTTTAAGAAACTTCTTGTTAAGGTATATGCTTAAACATTGTCAATCAGAACGTTTAGGAGGAGAATAGGAAACAGTTCTCAGAAAACATTCGGATAAACGCCATATGTAGACTAAAATGAAAGCGGAAATCCAAGAGCAGAGGTAATTGAGTTAGCAATTTAAACTTTACCTTTCTGCTTGAGCTATCTTGACATTTTACTTCTACAAGATCGCCAGTAATAATCACCACTCTGTTTACATGATTGCAGAGCATTGAAATTGCGTATTGGTGTGCTTTATCAGAAACGCAGTAATTTTGTGTCTGAATCTAAAATTCGTGAACTTAATAATTAAATTGCCTAATTCAGGATTCCTTCATGAATATTGGGCATATGTGAACGTATTAACTTAGTTTATGATCACTGCTTTTACAAATATATTCGTACCCTTGTAAAACTTGAGTATTTATTTTATTTCAATTTATTTGCTATCACTGCTGAGGACTAAAAAATATTACTTCAGCTTACATAGTAATACATACTTCGTAAAAGTGTCTTAATTTCATAATTCCTCCATGAAAAGTACTTATAATTGGACTTTTAGCATATTTTCTGCTGACCATTCTTTAAAGTTCAGTTTCTTTTTTAAAACTTGCTAGTGTTTTTAATGTATCAACAAATTGTGCCGATGTTTTGAGAAATTATCAGTAAAAATGTAATTTCTTACAATAGTGGTACTGAAAGCTTTCATGTTGCGATTGCATCCTCAAAATGTTGCTATTTCCAGCAAATCTAGTAAATATTTTATTCCTAGCACATCTAGCAATGCATGTACTTCTTCTTACGAAAGTAGTCCTTGTAAGTTTAAGGCTGATATTGAAACAAATATTAACTGGGGCAAAAGATGCGTCTAAACAGAGCACTTATCAGTGCATCACGTTTTACGTTGCAAACTGGACCACTCCCCCAGATTTTTCTGATTTTATCACTCGGGGTAATTAAAATTCTTGGACCTGAGCGAAATTAGCACTTCCATAGCTTTATGATGGACTCCATCTGCTTTTATTAGAGTTTCTAGTTCCCAGCCCAAGCACGTTTTCGGTAATAATAAGAAAGGAACAGGAAGTTGCAGGCGATGTTCAATTTTGTTTCAGTACGCGAGAGCAAATTACAACATGGCAGCTAAACGTTTTGATAATAAGACGCTGTAGTTGTCTGACTTCTTTTTATTTAGCTTTAGACTAAGCTTATTTTGTAAATTTGCAAGGCTTAAGTTATTATACTATGCAGCTGTTGAAGGTTATGTTTCAAAAGTCATTAGAAATTGATTCAAACATCAAACATCCTCCTGGGTTGATGTGCGAATAGAATATAAGTAAGGCGGGGAACTGAAGGTCAGACAGTAAATGCACACAGCGTCGCACTAGTAGGGTTATTCTAGTAGTTCAGTCGCAATGATAGTGCAATTGTAATCATACTGCAAATGCAGCTGTTTAATTTTATACATAATCAACCAATCTATCTGTATGTAGGTATGTACCACAGGAAAGATCTCTGAATCATTAGCTTTGTGATTAGTAGGATATTATTCGAAGGAATTGTTATATCTGGTTTCCGCACCGAAAAAAGAATAGGAATTCTACTTTATTCGAAAGCAGCTTTAGAAATGTTAACATCCCATTACTTCACTGCTTTTTTGCCGATTATTTCAAATAGTAGAATTATGAGAATAAATTAAGTTACATTTCACAGCCTAGGTTTATCTACCATTCAGTATTTTAAAAACCATGACTGTTTGGATTATCATATGTCTATACCCAAGAGGATTTTGAAATGTCTTAGCTTAAGATTGGACGTGAAACCAAAATGTTTATGCCTTCTTGTGCCTACGAAAACAAATCTCGGTCAAAAACCACAAACATTTAAAGAGATTTAAGCAGTCCTTTTAATTTTCTCAGTACTTATAGTATTAAAGTACAATGTCATATTCCACATATAACTTTCATTTTACTGAAAATACATTTTGAGACCCCCCCCCCTAAACAAAAACACTCTAGAAAAAGCCCTGCATGTATATGTATATATCTATGCGAACGAGCGCGTATGTGTGAACGGAAAACCCCAAAACAATAAGTACGTTAATACGAGTACTGAGTCTAATATATAAGTTTAGTACGTTTAATTTCGGCAAGAAGATTTTCAAGAGAATCCCCAACACCAGACTTCTCTTACACAGTTAATATTTGTGTTTCTCAAAATGGCTCTGTTTAGATTAAAATTCTGCATATTTAAAATATTCTCATGACAAATTATAGCTATATATTGATTTTCTGGAGTTACACTTCAATCGTAAGATATTTAATATAATTTTGTATAAAGGGTAAAACATAAGAAATAGACAAAACATATCACATAAAAATGCAGACTTCTTTATGCAGACTTTATTAGTTTGACCCATAAATGAGTTTGCCTAGTGATACAGAATAATATATGTATATAGCATTGTGTTGTCTTCTTACTCCATATGGCATTGTCTTTTTCCAAAAAGACCTATTTATTTACAGACCTTATTTTGGATTTAATTAATACGCTAACTTCTCAATCCTATTAATAGCAGCGAAAGTACAATTTTTCAGTACCGTTAGCTTCGAGAAGTAATATAGTGTATACAAAAATCTGGATTGATTCTACTTCAAATATTCAAGCCGTTAATGGATGTTCTCTGAAAAGTATAATTTAATTATTGTATCAGTCGTCCTTTGAATAAGGTAAGAAGAAGCTTAACAACAGGAAAAATAGAATGTTCTCAAGTCTTTGAGAACCTAACAGCGAGGTCTTGAGACTGATCATTAGATAGAAACTTTCACTAAACACGCAAAAGTAGCTTCTGAATCAGCAAGCAACTCGGAAGTCCCCTGCGTCTAAAACCTTCGAGTGACTCATCGTGTGTGAGTCGGTCAAGAAGTGACTCAACGTGAAAGACGACCATCGTCGAACTTCCTGAAGTTGGGGCATGTCTAAGTCAACACTAATAGCAGTGCATTCAATTTAGCAATGTTGCTGTATTGCTGATAGTAATGCAACTTGGGTGTACTGTATTTTTCGTTTTTGTTTTATGTTTCTTTTACTTGTTATTGTCGTTCATTGCAATTGATATACATGTTTAATTTCCTCACCGTCCTTTCTCTATTACATAAGCTCCAATTACGAAATATATAGAATATTAATGGCTTCCTATAATTTCCATGTTTAAAGAAAATGCATGCTGTATGATTAAACGATGTAAGAAAATACGTAGTTAGTATACACAGAAGAATGAAAGATTAAGACATGACGCTTGTGAAAGGAGTACTAAACCTGTAGATGTTCCACTCACATAACTTTCTCTACTTGTTCCGTAACAAACATTTCTTACAAAAGATTACTCTTTTATCTACATCATAATAAACATTAGCAGAATTGTCTTGTTGCTTGCTTCTTTGTAAATAGGAGGGAAATGGGGGAATACACAGGGTAAAGCAGTAGTGAAATCTTTTGAAAGCCGGTCGCTATATAAAACAATTGAAATTCGGTTCTCGTTACTTGATAAAAGAAAACAAAAGAGAGACGAAAAGAAAGATACCTCCCAATTAAAGAAAAGTTTAAGTACCTTAAAGCTCAAAGTAATAACTCGGAATATCTCGAAAACGATTCACTTCAGGAAAAAAATGTGTATTACATAAATTGTTTATTTTAACGAGATCTACATTTTTATGTAGCAAGTTTTTGTCTTTCGCGCACGGTTTACCAGTTAATACAAAAGTTATACAGAACTCGTCCAGAGTGAAGAGTTCTTCAGAACCTATTCCCAGAAAAATAAAAATATGAATTTAGCTTTTCATAAAAATATCTTAAACATGTGGCATTTTAATAAAAATCTTTAGAGCCATTTTTAGAGAGTCAAATTCTTTTAAAATGTCCCACGTAAAGGGTAGTTGGGGATGGGGTGATTTTCTTGAAAATCTTCAGGTCACATTCTTGGAAGATAACGAGCTTAAATACAAGTTTGGTTTTTATCCAACTTGTCGTTTTTGAGCTATACTGCCCACAGCACACACACACACACACACACACACGCACGCATACACACACACACACACACGAACATGTTACTATAATGCTATCCATTGGATTCAGGGAGCTCGGAATCGAATTTTTGGATGGAACACAATACCTTATCTATTCACTATATACAGTGTATATTCGTGCTAGACGAAGTAACTAGACAGGAATTTTCGTGAAAATAATATAGACAAATTTCAAAATGTCCAAAATGTCCAAAAATTTTAAAGTTATGAATATGCTTTTTATCATAAAAATATAATGTTTATGTTTGAACATTGAAAACATATCCTTAAAAACGTGTTACAGTAAAACTTAGGGCAATTCTTATTCATTGTACTACCTCTGTCAACTGCGCAGAAAATTTTATTTGTGTAACAGAAAAACTGCTCCTCATGAAGCATTTTGCAGGAAGAAAAATGCTGAAAATATAAATAGTGAGAAAACAAGGTAAGATTTGAATGCATGGCTCACATTAAAATCGACCAATCAGCTTTCCTTTTCCTCTCCTCTGCTGCTACTGCTGCTGCTGCTTTTCTGTCCTTTTCTTCTTGCATTGCTGCTTTTCTTCTGCACAGCTTCGTTTTTACTGTGCATGATGTAAATGCGATCTCGTCGAACTGAAGTTTTTCTTGGCGAGTCCAGTAAAATTTCACCTATAATGCTTTGCTGTAGCTCCAGTTTAGATATTTCTAAATGCAACTGGTGGCCAATTTATTTTTTTATATTCAGGAATGTTTAAACTATTTTATGGAATTAAATTTAAAAAATCCGAATTTTTGTTATTTTCATGAGATTTCAGTCATACAAAACCCTTAAGAAAATATGTCGTGCTCAGAAACTGAAATGATAAAGGCTTGCCATGTTCAATTGAAGGAGAAATACATTTTTTTCATTTCGCATTAATACCGTACGGAATAAACACGAATAAGCAATGTTCAAGGTCCTTTACCTTACAAGCTTGACCGTGCTCCGCATTTTGGAAGACACAACGTACGAAGATAGACGTCAAGAATATGTCTGACCTACGAGGTCAGGAGACCTTCCGTTGTAAGACATGGCATTCTTGTCTCACAACATCCAAGGATTTAATAAACCGGTAATTACGTTGTCTGTCAGCTCTGTGGGGCGCCTAGGAGGAAATCCCTTCCTTTGGATGACCAAGACTAACTTCGATGGGAACGTTTGTACTTCTTGATACCAAGATGTGTCACTCTGATGCTGGATGCAATCAGATTGTTCACCTATGATGCTGTTTAAATACTTCAAGCAGCCATAATATTCCGGAACTCTCAAGCAATCTGTTGAGGGACTGCAAATTGTACCTAGGTGTTATCAAACTATTTATTTGAGAAGCTAATTTTGGACGAGAGGATGAAATGAGTACCTACGGAATAACCAAGATCCCCCATTTTTGTCCAGATCAATTTTTCGTCTATTTCCAATTGTTTTTACCCACTTTTTTGTAAAGTTCAAGGTTCCTCATTGACATCCTTTGCAAATTTTCGTGGGAAAATGTAATAATTGTCTTCCTTTGCTTTCTGTATTTCTCGTCTTTAAGACTCTGACCTGCGAACTGATAAGCAGTGCGTATTTTTCTATGTCGGCATGCAATGAAATTCACTACACTTATCAGTGCCTATACATATTATGTACACCAGTATTTTTTTCCTACTGCTAAATTAGATTATATTAAATAGTTTCTGCCACGCATATTTAAGTCGCTGTAGTGAGGAAACTAATTACAGCAATGCAAAAAAATAATTGAATTAACACTGTCCATATTCAGGTCTTTGACCATTAAACACAAATGCTAAGAGTAAGTTCACTTATAATGTACGTACATAAAAATGTTACAATCCCGTAGACCTGCGGTAGCGGTGATGCTTGAAGAGTACAGAGACCAGGGTTCCAACGACAACGACGAGCAGTTGGCGGGCCGAGAGCAGCCCGAAGGGTATTAGACATGCTAGGACTTAATCCTGACCTGATGAGAATATGGGAATTGCAAGATGTTGGGGATGAGGTTGGGGGAGTGAAAGGAGGTAGCAAAATTGCTCGTCAACGGTTGCCAATCACGGTGCAACAACCCTTGTACACCGCTGCTGTAAGTTTGTTTCAACATTTCTAATATTTTGGGTTGGTTTTTAAATTTTGAGGCTGAAGCAACTCTTGGAAGGACTGAATAGGAGCTGAGGCTTAGCACCAGAGTTCCTTTCCCTGTATTGGCTTAAGACTTCCATCGTGAGAGTGGTGTATTCACATCTTAAGGCTGTTAGCGGCCAAATCAGAAATAACTTGACTGTCGGGTTATAACTATAACTTATAAATAGCCAGGATGAGTATTTCACATGCCAACTAGTGTTGTCCTGTGAGGAGGAGAAGGCATTAACATCATTTTAGTGTTTGTATTCAATGCTGAAATAAATAAATGTTAGCTGTCAGTGCGCGTAGATGAAGTGATGTTATAACTTTTATATATAATGAGTTATTGTACTTTCTTGTTTACAAAGAACAGAAGGTTTTCTGCAGGGTAGGTAGTTTAAAATGGCAGAAAATCGAAATTATTAATAGAATTTCCTTAAAAGTACATTGTGTAAATCAAGTGAATCAGTTATCAAACTGGTTTTTCAAAAAGTTTGCTATTTCACATTGCTTTACATTCGCCTATTAAAAACCGTGTTAACTAATTTATTAAGCATGTCACTTTGGTTTTATGCGAATTATGAATTTCTAATATTTTACCGTCGGCGGATGTAAAATATTAACACCAAAAAGAAAGGAACTCGACAAAAACTAGTTGATAGCTCCGAGGCCACTGCTATCGAAGTGTTTTTAGGTGGAAGGTACTAGTTTGAAAATCCACTTAGAATTCAGATCAAGCCAAAAAGGTAACACACGCACGCACACACATACACGCCTCAGCAGTACAAATAGTATTTATAGGTGATAGGTTTAAATAGAGAATTTAGGGATGGAGAAGAGTAAAGTAAATTCACGTGATGAGTCATGTGGTGAAGGGAGCAGTGGCTCTCCTGCAGCCGAAACCTTACAACTGATATTGATTGTATCCTTTCGGTGTGTTTAATGAAAGGTTTAAAATAACGATTTTTTTTTTTAAACATATGCATCAGGAAGTAAGCAATCTTGAGGGGTGATGTGAGAGCATTTCATGTTTTTCCTGGTAAAACCGCCTGAAACAGAAATCTAATTTCGATCTGCGTTGTCTAGGACGTCCAAAGCCAAACATGCGCTTAAGATTTGTTCCATGTAATCTGATGCCGTATCGCTGAACGTCTCCTGATTAGTCATCTCTTATTGGCTGTTGTTGTGGAATACGCTGCCATAAAAAAAGTTCTTTATTTAATATGATCATTTATTAAATAATTGTTTTTTCACACGAACCAATTGTAGAACAGGATTTGGATAGGTAGAGTCAGACTGAAAAACCCAATACCCTAGTCGGTATTTGAACCGGTCTCTAGCCGGTTGCTCTAGCCACCGAGTACTGTGGCAACATGGCGACACAACACTAAATTTCTAAACCGACTTGCATGTTTCTCGATAAACCACAAAAAAAAACAACAATTAATTAACACTAATTGACCTAATGGCTCAACTATGAAGTACAGTAGGTACGAATTTGTAAGTCGCCCTTGGGATATGTCATCTCAAAATAATTTGAGATCACTTTATTGTTTACCGGGAAACATACGAGTCAGTTGAGTTCAATGCTGTGTCGGCATGTTGCCATGGTATCTCGGTAGTTAGAGCAACCGGCTAGATACCGGAAGATTCGTGGTTCAAATCCCGGCTAGGGTATTGAGTCTTTCAGACTGACTTTGCCTATCCAATGATCAATTATGTTTATATTATATTATGTCAAATATTTGTTTTCATAATCATATGAATTAAATGTATTATGAAATCGCATTAATGCATCCAAAATCCTAATAAAGTATTATCAACAAATACATGGGAGAATTACTCGTTTTAAATCTACCTCTCAGGAAGTCGTAAGCACAAACTATATATACACGCGCCTTTTCTTGTGTCAGTGAGGGCCGGGTGAAGAAGAGAGAGTTCGCCCGCCTGTCTTTCCGCTGTGTTGTAAACCAAAGAAAGTTTGCTTCTTTGAGGTCTTGAGAAAGAAAATGGGGAAAATACATTTAGCTAAATAATTAGTGTATACTATATTGTGTTAATACCCAAAATCTAGAAGTATTTACATCCCAACATGATAAGGTAATGCAAAAATCAACGATATTGGCTGATGTACCTATGAGTAAAAAAAAAAAAATTGGCGGTGATGAAACCGCAAGCGATTCTGAGATGATGGTGAAAGAGCACTAATAATATTGTTAACTGGGTCCGATACAAAGTAGATGCGTCAAATTTCTAACTTTCTACCCTAAGGAGAATTGGAGGTTTACATTATGCTCTTATACGTGTGATAATCTGCGTCTGCTCTCTCTTAACATGCAATTTTTCCTGAGCCATTCTCGTGAGGAATTTAGCAATAAAGAAAGAGAAAAAAAATTGCATCCGTTGTTTGAAATCGGCTGATTCAAGCCTGGGCGAGGCTGTGAACAATTTAGAAGAAATTATCTTTGAAAATGAGCCCTGGAAAATAGAAAATCAGCGTTTTATAGTAGACAATCACCGGCAGGCAATGTTTTATATACATGCCATAAAATGTGTTGGGTATAGCCCAAGTCATTATAGTTCAGGGATATTCCGGGGCGCGAAAATTGCAATTGGAGTTTTGGAGGGTCCCGAGAGACGCGGTACGGAAGTCGATCATTGACCCCTACCTCCGTACTCACCAGGGTATAATTCAGTTCCTCTTTTTTTTTTCTTCTTTTTTTTTCACGAATGAGCCCATGAGGGACTACGCAAAGTACTTAGAAACGTCTCTTTGTTTTCCTTTGAACACATATTTCTCTCATTCTTTGGCTGTGGGTTTCTTTTCTCTCGTCTGTCCACATTGCTCCAGCTTTTTTCTTCGGTCTGTCCTCGTGGTCAACTTGCTAATTATGCCATTCAGTTCCTCTTTAATATTATTATTATTATTATTATTGTTGTCATCATCATTAATTTTTTTAATGCTTATGGGCAAAAATAGCTGTTGAAATTAACCAATAGTCGAAAGAATGCTCTCTTGGCGGCAGTAATTTGTTACTTCTTTTCTATGTCTATTTTGGAACAACCAATCTTACAAAAGATAATTCTTTTATTTACATCATGCTAATCGAGATGAACACTAACAGAAACAGTCATAATACTTGCTTCCCTGTTAGTAGAAGGGAAATAAGGGAATACAGTAGCTTAAAGCTGGCCGCTGTGGCATAATTGGATTCGGTTTTCTTTGCATGACCAGGAACAGATCAAAAGAGGCTTGAAACGAATGACAACCTTCAATTTGCAGAAAACTATAAGTAGGTATTTTAAAATTGAAACCATTAACAGGAGTAGCGCGAAATGCTTAACTCCATAAAATAAATAAATGCAGTTTTTTGCATAAATTGTGTGTTTTAACGAGACATAAATTTGTGTACAGATTTAGTCTATCTCTTATGGTTTACCAGTTATGCAAAAGTCATTCGGAATGAAGAGGACTTCAGAGACTATTCTTAGAAAATTCAAGATATACAATTTATTTGTCGTAAATATATTTAAGACACGTGTTCTAATACAAATCGTTAGATCCATTTTTGAGAAAGTCCAAGTTTTTAAAAAGTTTTCCATGTAAAGGGTAGTTTTGGGTAGGGAGGGATTTTCTTAAAAATATTCCTGTGACATCCTTGGATGATGTTGAACTTAAATATCAAGTTTGATATTTAACCGACTTTGGTTCACAGACACACAAACGGACCTTTTACTAAAAATGTATTTTTATTGGATTCAAAGGATCCTGAAACGTGTATTTCCAGTGAAATCTTAGTATCGAAGTTTTAGAGGAATTCAATACATTCTCGTACTATGTAAGAAGTAAAGAAATTAAAAAATCGTTAAGAAAAGCCGAAATCTATCTTTTCAGTCCCGACCTTGGAACTAACATTCCAAAACCAAATCAACTTACCAATAAAAGATCTATGTCTACAAAATCAAGGACTGTATGATAAAACAATACATAGTGATAAACAAAAGGAACGAGAAAACGCGGTGGGATATGGAAGGAAAAGCAGCATATATCTGGATGAAAAACCGTAGAGAAGTTGAAAAGAGGCAGTGGCTGATAGCTCATTGTTGAGCGCAGTTGCCACTTCTGATGAACACCTCAAACACACGCAAGTATCCGTGAGAGAGACGAAGACAGAGAAGGTATATCTTATGAATATGAATGACGGAGAGCGGGCCGTCATTCGATACATTAGGCGTGGTTTCGGAACATCTCCTGTTGCATCTTGTGTGCCTTTTGTTCATCCCGCTGGCTCCTCTTTCCGCTGCACGCAAACTTTTTCTCTAGTGTCAACACTTATCTGTTGATAAGCTTCCTCCAGCAACCGACCGCTGCTTCGAGACACATGTGATCAAAACAACTTCCTGCATGGCCTATGTTCGTCTAATCCTAAGCTGGTTCTGCACCGGGATACGATCTGCAGTCAAAACAACCCTCATAGCTTAGTGTGGTCACTTATCACTTTATTCAAGGGGCATATCTTTTGAACCACAGACTTTTGAAATGCAGACTTCTAAAACTAATTCACTTCATGATCATCATCATAATCGTTGTACTATACAACTAAGTACATAAGCAGGTGTTGCAGCTCATGACATTTGCAAAAACCTACGTGCCCGCCCCAGGTTACGTGATGTCCAGTTTACCTTCCTTTGGCACTTGCAAACTATAATGCCTTAAATTAAACTCAATTTGTAATCCCACAAATTGCTTTTTACGGACAGAAAATGTAATTTATTTCACAAAAAATGTGGCTTGTATTTGTTAGTGCATAAATATAAATGCAGGTCCCGAGAGCAAAGTGCATTTCAATTTATTAAATGCAAAAAAGCATATTTTATATGTGGCTGTCATACTAAATTTTGTTTGCCAGGACTTATGAAATTAATCAAACATTTCCAACTTTGCTTTTAACTCTTAACAGGGCTTAGAGTTTTAAGTAATTAAGCAGTTCTTGTTTAATTAGAAATCGCCAAAAATATTCTGAGTAACATAAGGTGGACAAATAATAATTTTGTATTAATATTGGAACACATGACTAATATTTGGGAATTTTTCATAGTGCAGAAATTCATATGAGCGTGCCAGATTTATGCTACTACAATTCTGAGTTTTAAGTTAGGGCAGAAACAAACAGGTTGTATTTTTAGCAAAAGGTTTGGATCCACTTCATAAACAAGGAGGAGCCGCAAGCATCTTAACAGTTCACGTCTCACAATGGAGCATTCGTTCACTTCTATGGAAGTTTAATTGCCTCTTTGCTGAGGCGGCTAACAAGAAGAGAAATCAAGCAAGCTTTTGATGGATACTAACCCCTTTTATAGCTCGCTTCACCGTTTATAGCAAGAAAGGCTGTATTCAAAAACAAGCACCGCAGGTGAAAGTTTTTGTTCAGCCTTTACTGAGACTGATATCCGGGAATTAAACGACATTCGTAAAATAATATTACATTCGTGAAATATTACATTTGTATTAACTTGGTGTTAATATTCGGTAATTGTTCTCGTTATCAAACACAGCTAGTGAGCAGACTGAAAACTTTTCCGAACAGTCCAGTTTTTTAAAATTAAATGCATTTAGAAGGAGTATAAATTAAAACGGAATATTACGGCAGATATGGCTGGTATTATTCTCTGCTCAGATCGTGAGATTTTGTTAGCCAGCGGATGATAAAATGGAAAGTGATTTACTAATGTATTTATTTATCAGCGTGACCAATGGAGACTTCTTGCACGTGCAAATCAGAGTTAATGCTGTGTTTATATAAGATTCATTTTAACTCTTAAATCACTTTTAAACGCGCTATCGATTAAGCTGGGGGTTATTGTACAAAAGGGCTTTTGTAACTGCTAGTTCCTTTAACATCCGTCAGTACAAAATGGTTATCGTGCCAAAACTAGCGTATCTGGACATATCTGCCTACCATCAGCAGCAGATCTTACCTCATGTTGTGGGAAAACAACAGCAGCAACAGAGTCCAAATGTTCTGCATCTGAGATATTGCTTACCTTTTCTTAAGTCCCCAGGTTAACAAATAAAATAAGCTGATTCATTCTCGTGAAGAAGCAAGAGAAATAGCATATGAGCATACTTGGAGTTCATTTGAAAACAACGAGTAAGTTGTATATAGAAAGTGGCATGCCTCATTTTTACTTTCTCTACATATATTATGTACTTAGTGTGTAGAGGAAGTATTGTATTCCACCCAAAAATTCGATATCGAGATTTCACCGGAAATATATGTTTTGGGACTACCTGGTTCCATAAAAAGCATTTTCAGAAAAAGGTCCGTGTATGTATGTGTGTGTGTGTCTGTGGGCAGCATAGCTCAAAAACGAAAAGACCGTTAAATGCCAAACTTGGTCTTTAAGTTTGGTATCTTCCAAGGATGCGACATGAAGATTTTCAAGAAAATCCCCCCATCCCACAGTACCTATTATATGGAACTTTTTTCGAAAATTTTGGTTTCCTTAAAAATAACCCTAACAATTTTGATTAAAATACATCATATTAAAATCATTTCCATCACAAATGAAATGTGCGTCTTGAATTTTCAAGGAATACCTTCTGAAGACCTGTATATTCTGGCTGAATTTTGCATAACTAGTAAACCGTAAGAGATAGACAGAAACTTACTACACAAAAAAATGTATATCTCGTTAAAATTTACAATTTATGTCATGTACACCTTTTTGGTGGAGTTGACCATACATTTCTCCAACGGGAACTTTTCAACATCTGCCCACGCAAAGAAACGTATTTCAATACCATAGCAACCACATTTTAAAACATTTGAATGTTGGTTTACCCTAGTGTATTCCCTTATTTTCCTTCTACTTATAAGGAACTAAGCAAAACAATCGTTTCTGCTAATGTTTACCTCGAAATGCATGAAATAGATAGAAGAATATGCTTATTAACAATAATTTGTTACAAAGATGTAGAGAAAGTCACGTGAATGGAACACATCGGATTTTTGCCTTTATGCTGTACTATCAATCCGTATTATTTGTTCATTATATTTAGCTACTTAGTGTACCATATCAAAGATTATTTAATTAAATGAACTGATACTGTTCTAACTCAAACCAAATCCATTGTTGATTGCATATGACTTCTTTCAAAATAGAAAGAAGAAAAAAAAATTAAAATCAATATACTTTAAGGTTTAATTCAGCTTTCATCAGTTGACTTTTTGGAACTGACAGTCCAATTCTATCTCCTATTGATTTACTTTAAAAGACTTACTTAAAGTTTGAAGAACCTAACCCAATGTTGTTACCGATGTTACACAAATGGAGATACTAAATCCGTTTCAAAATATTCTTAATATTCTCCGCTGACACGACAATTAGTAGAATACAATCAACACTCCTAATATTCTCCACTGACACGGCAATCAGTAGAATAAATTCAACAAAAAGTTATAAGGGCATGTTACGAGCAGGAGGTTTTGACCTGGTTGAGGCTGCCATTGCCCCGCTTCCTCCTACCTCATTGGCGTCGAAGGCCAGCAGAATGGACTTGCTACTAGAAAAACCTGTCTCGTGCATCGTGTTTTATGTATAACACTATTCGGAATACCACCTTGCTATCGGGAAAATAAAAAAGTATGTGTCTTACCTTTTGACATAATGGAAGTCGTATTCAACACCTTCAGTAACATGCAACTGCAACTGCATCTTGTAGTATTATATACCTCTGCTGATGACATTCACAGGTTATCTTAGTTACTTCTCGTTACTTTATTGCGTTTTAAGAAAAACGTTTGTTGTGTAACGCATCCATCCTAATGGCAAATCACAGCAGGAGACTAAATGTACAGCATATAATCTCATATAAATGATAAATACGTTCTTTGCATTTAAATCTAATATTCACGCTCAAACATGCGTCTCCTGGTTATTGATGTCTAATCAAAGTGTTAAAACATCTACAAGTAAATCCACCGAAAATAACGCAGGTCTTCGATTCATGCTAAGTTGTATTTGATACCTTATGAGGCAACATTTGTGCAATTGACTTGTTAAGTTGGGGAAATGGAATGATGCAACATATAACATGTCGCACTGTTTGTAGCGTCCGAACTCCTGACCATGATTAAGACAACGCAAAATGCACAATGACAGCAAATCTTATTCCTGTTGCAACTTGAACCTTTATCTGATTTCTTGAGAAAACATATTGAATACAAAGCATCTGAAACAAAGAACGCATTCATGACTCAGTTTTACAATATAAGGAAATCTTTTATGCAGCTGACAAATTTTGCAAACACTCCTTGGGTGCTTTAGGGAAACAAGTGTATTCGCTAATAAATTCGTTTGCTAAACACAAAATGCTTGCGGACCTGAATTATTAAACATGTATGTACTCTCTCATGGTTTTGACCAAAATATCAACCAAATTAATATACCATTGAAAGACAATTAATCATTCTGATATACCAATAGAATCATAATCCTTCCACTGCATAAGTAATGACATTACTCAGTCATTATGTGTGTTCAGAAAAAACAGCAGTTAATTCGTTTAAGATAAAATAGAATAAGATAGTCATAACTTTGCTAACTTTGAAGTTCCCGATCTGTCAGTGATAAATATGAGTGAGTGAAAACATAGCAGATGTCTTATAAACAGCGGAAGTCTGAATTACTAATGAGACCTAATTAGATAAGTCAACTTACACCTTTAGAGCAAGGTATCATTTGTGATGTATTATGAGTACACGCATTTGGGTAAGCATTTTTCTGTGGGTTGTGACTTCAGGAGCTGAGTGTGATATAAACACCAGAGTAGGCATTCTAACAAAATTACGGCTAGGTAAGATAAAAATATTCAGGTTTATTTAATATCCGTCCTCGTTTTTGGTAACGATGAATTCCTTTGTATTCGAGAGCTATAATTCCGCATTTTTCATGTGTAATATGTTTCTTTAGAACTGGAAGAAGAAGCTGTATTAACTTTAATTAATTAATATTTTTCTAAGAGGACTTTGATGTTCCACTAACGCACTCACCTTCCTATTAACAGATTATCCGTTGGAATCAGCTTGCAATATCCAATTCTGAGGATGCTCAGATAAGGGGGCTAATACTATTTCACCTGGTGAATAATATCCATACACTTTTATAACCTAGTTTTTAAGAGAAATTTAAAACTGGTATGTTTTCTGATAAAGATCTAAAGCCACATTTTGGTTCTTTTAATAATATCTCTTTAATATTGTGAGATACGACCTCTAGCAAGCTAGATCCACTATTTTTTCTGTTTCCGTGTATTAACGTATTATCAACGTGTGTTTAAGAATGAAGGAAAAGGCAAGAAATGTGGAAAGATGAAAAGAACACAACACTTCCGTATTAGAACTATCACTTCTATCATCAATCAAGCTGAAGTATGTTTATATGTAGTAGAAACGTGCCGAAGTAGAAGAAGATATGTGAAACAGGAAAATCCAGTATGCCAGTCGCTCTAACAGTATCCTTTTTGAATGAATTACATGCAGTTTTCAGAAATGGAGATAAAGAATGACAGGAAAGTTAATACGAGAAACATTATGACTTCAAAATTTCGAAATTTATGCTGTTTGGAGTTAATACAATAAACTTAGGCATCAACGGTATCAGTGGTCCAGATCAGAAAAAGGCCTTCTCAAATGTAGACAAGTAACATTGCTTTGTATTGAACACTTCAGGGTTTTCAGACTTCATTACAATCGGCTGAATATCCTATTCAGCAATCCTACTTGCGGTTCCTATCTGTCAAGTATTTTTTCATAGGAGGGAGTAGCATTTCTTTGCATTTCTGTACACGAATATAAAAAATGTTGGTTATGTTCTATGCAGCCAGCCATACAGTATTAGTTACGAATATTCTCAAACTAAGGAACACTCAAAACTCACTCGTTGTCCACAGTTCTCACACTTCATCATGTGGTTTGCCGAGTTGGACTCTGTTTCCTAGACTAGCATAAAAATCTGATGTGTTACACTTACATGACCTTCTCTAGCTGTTCTACAAACAAATTTCTTACAAAAGATTATTCTTAGTTCTACTGAATGATAATCGAGATAAACGTTAGTAGAATGTTCTTATTACTTAGTTATAAGCAGAAGAGAACTAATGAATACTTAGGCTAAAGCGCTGGTCAAATATTTTAAAAGTTGTGGTTATGCGATTGTCATTGCAAATCGCTTCTTTGCTTGGCCAGGAGTAGACCAAAAGGAAGGGGAAAAAAAAAGAACACTTCCTGTCATTACAATTGAAACCAATAATAAGGAATATCTCGGAAACGGTTACCTCCATAACAAAAATGTAAAGGACATAAATTGTGTGTTTTGACGAGATCTGAGTTTTTTGTGTAGTAAGTTTTTGTCTATCTCTTACGGTTTAACAGTTAAGCAAAACTCACCCTCTTCAGAGGCTATTTCCAGAAAATTCAAGATATACATTTTATTTGAGATGTAAATGTCTTAAATATACGGTATTTTAAACAAACTCGTTACAGCTATTTTTGAGAAAATCAAAATTTTTCCATATAAAGGGTAGTTTGAGGTGAGGGGATTTTCTTGAAAATCTTCATGTCGTATCCTTGGAAGATACTAAATCTAAATACCAAATTTGGTATTTAATGGTCTTTTTATTTTTGAGCTATGCTGTCAACAGACACACACATGCACACACGGACTCTTTTCTCAGGGGACTCCAAAAAATATATTTCCGGTGAAATGTCGACATCGAATTTTTGGGTGAAATATAATACCTTTTCTACACATGGAGCTAGAGAAAGTAAAAATGTATCACATCAGCTGCTACTTCTACAATTCTTACATATGTGATGGGAATTTCAATTTTCATCTTACGTCTCTACTTTGCCGCACGAGAATACTCAGAGAGATGTTAGTCCTCGCGAACGACCTGCTCTTCAGCTTTGTTAGCTTCAATATGTCATGGACGAGCTTCTTTTGAATGATTATCAATTATTAGAAATGACCGAAATTACTCATACAAAGAAGTGGTTCAGTCCATGTATACTTTCTCTACACGTACTATGTACAAAGTGTATAGAGAAGATATTGTATTGCACCCAAAAATTCCATACCGAGATTCCACTGTAAATGAGTACTTTTCAGACCCCCTAAATAAAAAAAACAACAATTTTTAGAAAAATGTTCGTGTATGTGTGTGAGTGTGCGTGTGTGTATCTGATTGTGCGTGTGTGTGTGCGCGTGTGTCTGCTATTTAAGTTTGGTATCTTCCAAGGATGCGGCACTAAGATTTTAAAGAAAATCCCCCCACCTCCAATTATCCTTTACTGGAACATTTTTCGAAAATTTTGATTTTCTCAAAAATGGCTCTAACGCTTTTGATTAAAATACTTTATGTTTAAGATATTTCTATGACGAACGAAATGTATATCTTGGATTTTCTGGGAATAGCCTCTGAAGACCTCTTTATTAATTGGCATTAACCTTTGTATAACTGGCAAACCCTAAGCGATATACAAAAACTTTCTACACAAAAAATGCAGAATCCATTAAAACACACAATTTGTTATATGCATTTTTTGTATAGCTATTAATTTCAATTTTAGCCACTTTAAGGAAGACATCTTTCTTCTCGTTTCTCGTTTGTTTACTCCTGTTTGCTCGTTTGTTTGTTTACCAAAGAGATAGGAAATTCAATTGTTTCACTTAGCGACGGCTTTTAAAGGACGAAACTATCGCGTTAGCCTGTGTATTTTCTTAGATTCCCTCTACTTACAAGCAGCTAGTAATAAGAATATTTCTGCTCATGTTTATCTCGATTAGCATGATAAAGATAGAAGAACAAGTTTTTAACAATAATTTGTTAAGCCCACCTGGGTAGTATGGTGGTAGCGGTCTGCCTCACATTCAGGTCATGAGTTCGAATCTCGCTTAGGGTGAGTTACCCGGATAAGGTTTTTTCGGGGTTTTCCCTTATCCTTAGAAGATGAATGTCGAGTAACTTTAAGCTCCATGGACTCCGAGATCATTTGAGCATCATTCCACCAATTTCATTCATATGCGATATGACCAAACAAGTTAAGCTACAAAAAATAAATAAATAAATAAATAAATAAATAAATAAAATGTTATAGAGATGTAGAGATAGTCATGTGATTGTAATACATCAAAATTTTTGTGATGAATACATTGATTGTGCAAGCATTCCTTACTTGCATGTTACCTGAAACAGATTTCCGACGATTGCTTTCCACAAATTCAACCAAGTTTTAGATAAATTGTGCCAATCAATATATGGTTTTCTGCTGAATTATGTTTATTCTTGTTAAGACAAATGCATAAGGAATCTGTATTAGTTAGCTTTACCCAAATTTGTTGCAAGAAAACACATCAAGTGATCTGCTAATTAATTTCTGATATATAACACTTTTTAAAATGTACAGATGAAATCTTGGAGGTTCATTCTATTGCTGCTTTAATCAAATAGTAATAACAAATTCTTTTTGTCTGCAAATAAAGTAATTCCAGACTCAACGTGCGGTAACACTTGTTCTCACATGGAAGTGCGTTGACATGAGGTGGATATGCCCAAATGCGTCACGCGACATGTATTTGCTGCATCTGCCGCCAGGTTCGCTGTTCACGACACTTTGACATGTGGTCTTACTGGAAGAGTTTCCGTTGAAATCTGCTTCTGTTCTTTTTTAATCTTAACGAACGGCATTATTATCATTTCGCAAGAAAATTGCTCCTTTTTCTTATTCTGTTGCAACCTGGCTTTGTGAAACAGAAAAAGAAGCGATCAGAGACATTCGGTATTCAACGCGAGTAAGCAGTTGGCAACGCGAGCGGAAGAATCGCTGATGCGTGTTTGTTTTTTTCCCCCCTTTACGATAAAAAAACAGATAGGTATAAATAAATATAAAAGTGGCCGAAGAGTTAACAAGACGCATCATTCCTAATTGGAAAGGAAATGTATGACTTCCCGTCAGACCACATTGTTTCCAACATTGCTTGTTTTTTCGTACATGAACCGCTCGACCAGAAATCGTCACAGAAAGTTGCAATAATTACTCTGCAAACTTGCCTAAACTTTTTTTAAATTTAATTTTCCTCGTAATTCACAAAGGTAGAATATTTCTCTGCGCATTCTGACCTCCGTAATGACGTAATTGTTTGATGTCATCGTATTTTAAGGATACGTTTGCACCAACTTTGGTCTGAGTGTCATGCAGACCTGTTATTTATCACGAGCACGATTTATCACTATGCAGCAATAAAATAACTCAGTACGCATTTTTTTCTTTGCTTAAAGGATTAGTTTGAACTGCGCAGAAACCAAATATATTCTTCTTACTCTTTATTGTGAAAGATAGCTGTTCACTTTTAATGATCACAGTATCTAGTTTATTCATTCGCGGTGTCCCAAGTTCACTTACCGAGCTTGCCTTCGGAATTTGTTTTCGGTTCAAATGATTTTCGTGGTATGTGCTTAGAAAACAGGTTCCAAAGAGCAGGTAGTATGCAAAAAAAGCATCAAAAAAACCGTTTCTATTAACATCGGTCTAAAACCAATATCTTCTGCCTTATGATCTTATTTTGCACAAACAGCATTTCGAACCCTTTGGCACGAAACGAATAGAAAACTGCAAATGTGGTGCATGCATGATGGGGCACCGGCCCATTTTCATCATTGGATTAGGCGACAGCTAACACAGATCTTCTATAAATGATGCATTGGTCGGGGAGGGCCAATACCTTGCCTCAACCATTTATTTATTTATTTTTTTGGATTTGGGGATATTTAAAAATCACGGTCTATGGAGTACCCATAAATGATGTGCATACACTACGACATCGAGTGTTTAATGCCTGTGACGGAATCCAGCAAAAACCCTTGAGATGTCATTGGTTCATAAGAGAAAGGGTTGAAATTCACTCGTGATCATTGCCGTCTTTTAGCGTTCTTTGTATTATGCGATACATAACTTGACGTTTATTTCATCTATTGTTTATATAATTTCCTCTTTCATAGCTTGCATCACAGTCTAATATTAAAAAAAGATTCCTAATAATTCTTCAATTATATTACCATTTATTATAGTCTTTGAACGACATATGCCATGACTTCAGTTTTCTTATGTGATATTTTCAATTTAACCGAGTTTGCTGTACCTAAGTAAAATAAAATTCGTACACATAAAAAAATTGTACTTCTAGAAAGATAAAAAACAGCAGATTTGTTGTTATGAGCCATAAAGCTTCCTTTGCTCTGTGAAATCTACGTACCTTAAAAGAAACTTAGATCGTTCTTCTCTGATAAAAAGTTTTGAATTGCGATACATTTGTAAGAGAACAACCTTTATACATTAAAAAGATCAGCAAAGAAATTTTGTTTGGAGTGTACGACTGCTGCCGGCCAAAATCTGTACATGAACGTCTATTACGGTAAAGATTTTAAGAAAATACACGTTTGAAGGAGCGGGATGCTGCATAGATAAGGGTCTGCCACTGGAAAATGTTTTGGGTGGAGCGCAAGCGCAATGGAGCGAAAAATGGAGACGATTTCATCGAGCGCATAGCGTAGTCTTTGTGATCTTGATAGGTTATGTTCTGCTTTAAAACCTTTTTGTCTTGTTGCCACGAATTCCGAGTCATATCGCTACTCTTGTGGTGCATCATACTCATTATTGGTAATATTATAGGGTATTTCCTTCTTTGCGCCCAAAGAAGCATAGTTATAATTGAAATTTATCATATGCAATTCTTAGAGCATTCGCTTTCATGACCATTATTTTCTATAATTACACTCGACTGTCTCTGTGGTCTGGAAGTTAGCATGCTTGCTTCCAAACTCAGAGATGGGAATTGTTCTTTAGCCAGGATTTTTCCCCATCCCCCTTGGAGTCTGGAAGTATGAATCAGGGCGTAAATGCGTGTTTTAATTATTTTTTATAAAGAAATACTAAGGCCAAACAAGAACCTCAAAGATTAACACAACAGTAAATCAAATAAATTTCGATATCGATGAGGCATTATTCCAAAAAGCAGAACACGCTGTGAACTTTGTTATAGAAACTAAAAAAGAAAGAGAGGGAAAATAAATAACTACCCTTAATCGTTGTTTAATGCATCTCTGGTTGGAAAGGCAGAATTAGATTAAGAATCCCATAGCCGGGATTTAAACCACGTATCTCCCAGTTTCTTCCGGTTGCTCTAACCACTGAACTAAAAAGACAAAATTAAAATCCACAATGACTCGGATTACATCTCTAGTTGCAGATCGAAGGCTAGAAGGAACGAGAATCAGATTGAAACAAATTCAATGCCTAAGCTGGGATTTAAACCACTGATCTCTCAGGTTGCTTCCTATTGCTCTAACCACTGATCTAGTACAGCAAAATTAAATTCTCCTATGTCGCACATTTTCTCCGGTAAATCACGAGAAAAATTTAGATTAATTTTGAAATGCATAACCCGATGACAATTTACAATGTTTGGAACACCTAAAGATCCGACCTTCATAGTTTAATCAACTATTTTAACTAAATTAATTAATGTTAATTAATTATCCTTTCACATAATCAACCGACGGAAACTGGAGGACCCGAAGTTAAAACATTTGTTTGAAAGAAATCAATTACCACCACTAGTTACGAGTATTTCTCACTCTTTACATATTTCAATAATGCTTTTCGCTCAGGTCAGAATTTTCATTGAACAACTATTAAAATCGCGTTTCTTACTAGAGGAAAGAGTTTTACTACTCAGCTTGCTAGTTTCACATAATCAGAAGTCAATTTCCGTGGAACAAACTTGGTCAACTGCCAACAGAAGACGATAAAAATAAAAGAATGTCTCAATGGCTTGGCTGTTTAATCAACCGGTTCAGTTAACCCTTAATTTAATAATTATTAGTAAAACGGGAGTCTGCTTTTACAGTTAGTTTGAGCCAGAATATGAGGGTAATTATACCATATATATCAGGAGGTCACGGATTTCTCTATAAACATCGCAAGCAATGTTCTATCGTTGTTTAGAATATTGTTTCAACAAAAATAACTTGGTTTAATTTTCAGAACTACCTTTGATTTGGTTACCATCTTTGCATTTTAGCCCATCACCTTGTGCTTATTTTGCGAAGCATTTCAACTTTCAATTACATACTTTTAAACATAAAAATAAGAAAAACACTTTGACCCCCTCTTGCCTGGTGACGAATCTCTTTTATTGTGTTTTTTTTTTTTTTTTTAATTATTTGCACTCTGACACTATAAACATTTGTTGATATGTTTTTTATATATAAGTGTAGATAGCGGTAGTTTTCATCGAACATAAATATAAAATTCTTTAATGAAATTAAGCAGAACCGAAGCATTCTTCAGTGGTAAGAGAAAAGGTAGGAAATGGGTCCCTCGCTGCCTAGTCGGTTACGTGTGTTGGCAATTTATAATTACCGCTGGTTTTACGGTCACAAACGGCTAAAGTATATGTAAATTACACGCTAAAATCAAATGATATTTTTAAGAACATATTTATCAAACTTCTCTAAATTTAAAGATGATTAAACTGACAAGCATTGAAAATGTTAGACTAAACTAGAACAACATATCTGATGTGGTGCATTCACATTGAGAAAATAGAACATTTGAGGAAATGTTACATTTTTAGGTTATTTTGGAGTTGGGGTTTTTAAACATCAAGTTACAGATTTTAAAGATGGAACTTAAATTAAAGTTATTATAATTATTTTAGTATTTATCGAACATTTAAATTTTGGGCTTTATGTTTACATATTCACACATACGTATACATATAGTTACATTTTTTTAAAAAGTGTTATTTTTCATTCTTTGAACTCACAATGTCTCTCCGGTAAAATTGCGATATCGAAATTTGAATAGAATGCAATAGCTTCTCTACCATGTAGGTACTTTAACGTGCACGGTACTTTACGACGTTTGCGGAGAGCCATTCAAAACAAACGAAGAGGAATGCTGACATCAGGAATTGTGTTGATCCTTGACAATGCTCGTCCACACACTGCTGGCAACCCATCGGCTCCTTGAACAATTTCAAATAGGTCATTTTCGATCAACCGCCGCACAACCCGGCACCCAGCGACTTTCACCTTTTCCCTGAAATAAAGACGTGGCTAGGAGGGCAGCACTTTCAAACCAACAAAGATCTTCAAAACAACGTCAATTTGAAACCATTGGCGGAAACATTTTTTGAAGTGGGTTGTTGCAAAGCTTGTGCACCGGTACGATAAATGTCTCAATCTTTTCGGTGATTATGTTAAAAAGAAACCATAAGTGTACAAAACTTTTAGTAATAAAATAATTGTTTTCTATGAACTTGTCTTTTATTTAAGCCTATCGGAGGTTTAAAAAAAAAAAACATCAGCGATGTGAAGAGAGAGATTAAGAATTAGCCTTTATTGAGCAGGAATAACCAAACCGATATTAAGTAAACGGTTGTGCACATGAAAATACAAGGTTAAGTTAGAATTTTAACCTTCACAGTTCAGCTAAATTTTGTGAAGGTAAAACATCATGCTAATCCAGTGGCTAGAATAAGTGTGAAGAAATGTTATGTTACCAACAGAAACAGTTCAGTTCCATTACGTTCCACGCGTTATGCAGTGATTACACGTGACAGAGAAAGTAATAAATGGGTGCTACTCATAATTTGCATGTGAACATTCTCCTTCAGCAGGTGACACTTCCAACTACAGTTTGATAGCAATTTGACCATTGCTCTTTCTTCCGGTACAAAGTCTCAGCCGACCTGATTTGGTTATTCTTCTGCTCTGGCAACTTGCAATCCGTTCGCTATGATAGATTCATTGTCACGGTCCTATTGCGTTAACTAACTCGTTACAACTTAAGGTTACAACTATAGTTCGTATTTTAGTTTGAGGACCTGTTTTTATGTGTTGAATAAACTAAAACTAATTCAATATTTTCACCCGTAATATAAAATATAAATTTAGGAATGAGGTTTACTGATGCCCGAAATGCTTTTTTTGACCATTAAGACCTATTTTCAGTGTTAAGTTTGTTTAATTTACCATGAATAGTTTTATTAATGGCTTTTTTCGCATCATAAAACCCAATTGCTTAAAGTAGTAAAAATAATATGTTTGTAACTGATCTATTATATTTCATCTAGAAGGAATAATAGTTATTAGTAAAATTAATACAATTTCAACATCAAAGATTAGAAAAATAATTACTAATAAAAAATCCTATTGCATAGTAATAAAAGATAAATTGTTGATATAATGGATTTGATTCAAATAACTTTGTAATAGCTTGGCTGTAATAATAAGACATCCCGTCGAAAAAAAAGACTTAAGCAAGTAGATCCAGTTGAAACATAATAGTTACCCCTTTAGGTCTCTGTCACTTTTTGATATTAGTCGGTGACTGCAGTACGGCAGAAATCCCTTCCGAAGAGCAAGAATGGTGTTCCGTTTATAATTCACACATCTCGTCCCCTTCATTAACTGTTAATATGCACACGTTCAGTTGCTTTTTCAAAATAAACTCAAACGTCCTTTTACATTTCAATTCACAACAATATATTGTGTTTTGTAAACAAAATTTACAGCATTTAGGTCACTATGATATATCTGTAGTGTGTGGTGTGGTCTATTCAATAAGTTTTGTGTCTTTTTCAAATTATTAACATTGAATACTAACAACCATGAATTTACCTACAATTTAAAATGTTTCTAACTGTAATGATTTAGCAAATAATCTCTTTATTCTACTATGGAATTTTTAGTTCTCAAATACTTTATTCCATTTTCAAACTTTTGGAAAGTGCTTACATTTTATGCACATCAAATCAAAAATTCAGCTTGTAAAAATATATATTTTTAAGTTCCTAAAAGTGTATCTTTAGCGCCTATTTTTATAATATGACGCCTATTTTATGTGCCTAAAATTGGTTTTAAGGGCATAAATAAAACTATAACAAGCACCTTAAAATACTAAGCCAGGTGGTTTAAGCGTTACGTCTAGGACTGGCATTTTGGAGGTCGTGGGTTCAATTCGATTCCCGCGGCCGACCTCTCTGAGCCTATTCGAATGCTCGGGAGGTTTCTTCATTTCAAACTTCCTGTCCCTTCACTTTCATCTCTATTTCACCCAACTATCTCTCTGGATTGTAAATGTCAGTGATGACTGTGGTAGTGGCGCCCTTCCGTGGCGAATAATGCTCATTAAAAATGCTGTTCTCGGCGACAGGATGGCATTGGTGTCATCTGTAGGACCCAGGCGGGCTCGTCAGACCGGAAGAACGTGCTTCTAGCGCTCCTCGCGTCGAGGTGAACTGCTTGGTCTATGTTGGAGACCTCCATTGTGGCTCTTTTCCCGCGGTCCGGTTTCGGCCGCCCGTCGATAATAATCTCATTTTATTCTATCCTCTTGGGGTTTGATGCACAAGTCTGACACACAATAAGGTGCACTAATGGTGGTTGCGGTTAGGAACCCCCTCCAGAATGACTCACACACACCCCTTAAAAGTAGCAACATTACAAACTTCTTTTAATTTCTCTTATTTTCGGCTATCCATTATCGTTAGATAAAATCTTAAATATATTAAGGTTGCCAATTACCTATAGCTAAATTCTAAAATGGGATAATTTAATTATGTACCTACAGCCATTGTTTCTTGTATACATTTCAGAGCATAGTGATGCTGATGTTCAGGGAGGAGAAGAGTCCTGAGGATGAGATTAAGGCGTGGCAGTTCTGGCACGGGCGGCAACACAGTGTCAAACAAAGGATATTAGATGCCGGTAAGTGATAGCACTACTAATCAAAATAGCACAAACAGTTTTCTGAGGATGTTCCGTTGCTGTTTATCTGGCACGGCATTACAGTAAAACCTCATGACCTTTCACGTTTTTTACCACATAAAGCAGCTTAGATATGTTGTATTTAGTCGCAGTCAACTTACTCTTTTAAATACTACATCAGATACCTCATGAAACAACATAAATGTCTTAAATGACTTAAGGTTTATTTGAGAGTTAGGGAGCTACAACATAATTGGCTGCTTCGAATAAAATAAGGAATTAAATCATTTCTTTGCTTATTTTTATTTTCATAACGAGTGTTATTCTTTTCATTTAATAAGTATACCTATAAGGAATATAACATTATTAATAATTTTACTATTCATTTAATTGTTTTCTCACACAAGCTGTGTGTAGGACAGGAGTCGGATAGGTAGAATCACACTGAAAAACTCAATGCCATATCCGGTATTTGAAACACGGTCCTCCCGATGTTTTTTCAGCCTGACTCTACCTATCCAATATCATTATTATTTATTAATACTTTCTATAGCTCCCTGTAACTGCTATGGTTATATTTGGTCTTCTGCCGAACCATTAGAATATTTTTTGTTTTCAACTTTTAAAATAGGTTACTGTAATTTTTCGTATTTTAACTTATTTTCACTCACATTCCCACTTTCAGACACTAGACGGATACAGAATACTCCTAATTAAAGAAAAATTCCCATACCCGGCCGGGAACCGAATTCAGAACTTCGGGCAAGAAGTCAGCTCGCTGTCACTCGATCACATAAACAGTCCATTATTATTATTATTATTATTATTATTATTATTTATTTGCAATTTTGTTTCTTCAACAATCAATATCTGCCACAATATCTATCCCATTAATTGAATCTGTTTCGTAAATAATACACGGTGTCATTTTTCATACATTAATTTTAATAATGTCACAGATTTCCGATAACTGCAATCATAAAACATTGTACTTAAATAAAAGAAAATGAGCAGAAAATGCTTTCTGCACGCAAGCATTGTACGTTCAACAATGATGTATCACAACGTCATTCATCTCAGGCAGCCATTAAATCTTCTTACTCTGGAATTGAACACCTCTTAAGGACTGCCAGAGAAAAAGAACGGTAGTTGTTGTCCAACAGTCTTTTCTCTGCCTCGACCGCGGAAATATTGCCTTTTCTTCCTCCACAGAATAGAAAATTTAATATGAAACTTTTTAACAAACAAACAAAGAAACGGGGTTGAATAACGCAGTTTATGGCGTAGTCTATATTTTTCTGCTTTGCTTTTGTGGTGAAACATAAGAGTAATCATGGTATTTATTTTTATGATCTAGTATCTTATTCTCGTAAAACCCCATGGATTCTTAAATTGCATAATATTAACAGATGAATAAAGGGGTTTTAAGGATTAATGGGGACTATCAAAAATCAAAATAAAGGTTTTGAGACGGAAGATATTAAGAGACGATAAACGATTGATACTATGGAAGAAACCCGTCCTCTGGGGCTTTATTGGAAAATAGAACCATGAAGATTAAAGAGGAAAAAAAAAAACAAAAAACATAGAACTTTGAGACAAAATAGGTCGTGAAGGATGCGCTTGGCTTAGAAATTGAGTTACAAACATGAGCTTTTTAGAGGATGACTATTATTTATCCAGAATTTCCAGAAAGAATTGAAAGCAAAACACTCAATGTGAACTGGAATTGATGTGTATGGTCAGAGACTTGCGGTGCGAGCATATGCAGATGATGTTATCGTGATGGTTACCACACACCAAGATGTTCTTCGATTGAGGGATTGTTTACAGCACTATAAGAATAGTACTGGCATGAGCTTAAATTTGCGGAAGTCTGAAATATTAGAGGTTGGAATACGGCCTCCCGATACCTCAGCTTTAAGTATTCCTGTTGTGCAGCGAACAAAGATTTTGGGGATCTACTTCAGTGACAACGTGGCAGACATGAAGGAGTACAATTGGACCTCTCGCATTAATGTCTTACGTGCTGTCATGTATAATCAGAAAACCCGGTTGTTGAATTTGGTACAGCGGATATGGTTCTGTAACTGCTTTGCGTTGAGCAGAATTTGGTTCCTTGCTCATGTTTTACTTCCGACGAAACGTCATTGCCAAAGAATTGAACAGGTAATGGGTTATTTTATTTGGACTGGGAAGCTCTACCGCATTGCGCGTACCCAACTGCGTCTCCCTAAGGGCCAGGGCGGTTGGGGATTACTGGATGTGGCTCTACAGTCCCAGGCATTGATCCTTAAACTACTTCTGTTTGCCTTGGATGATAAAGGTGACCCTGTGGATGTCGTATTACAACAACAGTATGCATCGTTTTGGACTCAGGGAGAACGTGACAAGGTTCCCCAGCTATTTCATGCAACGTACCATGCATTCAGCGCGTTACCACCGGAGAAGGTCGCTCGTGATGATTTTTAGTTCTGTGAAAAATGTTTATGCTTCTCTTCGGCGATCCTCATTTGCCTTGGAAACGTATTTGGAGCTGTTTTAGCATTCCGCACATTAATGTGGAATGGATAGCGGTAACATATGAAGTGGTCAATGAAGTTCTTCCTACGGCAGACAGATTATATCGTCACCGGATGACCATTTCCAGCAATTGCCCAATTTGCCATGCAGCGGATTCCCTTCCACATCGCTTGCTCGAATGTTCCGGTAAAGCAGCCATATGGACTTGGGTTTTGGGAAAATGTCGCAATTGGATACCTGGCGGTTGGAACCCTTCACCAATCGACATGTTACATCTGAATCTGCCGAAGCTGCATCCCCCATTGCACAATTCTCTTATTTGGTTGTTAATGAGCACCTTTACATGGTTACAGACGATGGACAACCCCGCTGATTGTACCCTGACCAAACTCAGGCAATTTTTCTACACTGAGAGACGGAAACTGATCCAGAAACGCCAGACCGCGCCTTTCCAACCATGGCTCCTAAAAATAATACACACTTGAAAAATAAAAATAAAAGAAGAAAAAAAAAAGGCATCAAGCCTTGACACTTAATGATTTGACTGTCGCTTAGCCTAGTGTATTCCTTTATTCCTTCGTGTCTACAAGGATACGTTGTAAAAATAAAAAAAAAAAGTTCAAACATTGCACGCCACAAGTGTCAATCCTGACGCCTGCAAGCTGTGGGTAATCCACTCGCAACAGGAGGTCCCGAGAAAGATGAGACAGCTCCCAAAAGGGTGGGGGGCAATACGCCAGGTAGAAATGTTTCCAGAGTGAAAATTACACCGTCCCACTGCAACACACAAATCACCGTCATTTAATCCTACAACTCTAAAATAGATGAAAATTAATGGCGATGGTAGGAAATTCGTGGTAGAAGGAAACCATCCGAGCATTTGTCCACCAACCCGGTGAAACCACGAAAAAAACCCATGGTCATAGCGGCTGGATCGACGAAAAATGAACCCGGGCCCTCCAGAATGCGACCGTCACATGATACTGCGGAGCTTCGGTCAAGATGCATAAAAATACCTACCTCAACAAAATTGCAAAATAAGCAGTTTTGCATTACAAAAATAACCGTAGGCAACGTCTGGGCAAAACCGACGCTAGGCGACATATATATATATATATATATAAAACAGGGTCTATATGTAGGTGTGTGTATATATATATATATATATATATATATATATATATAAAAGATAAGTTTTTTATTTGTATCATCCAATTTTAGTCAGCTTCGTTGAATATTTATGCAACTTTATCACTTCAAAGAGTTACATGGTAAATCTTGAAATTTTTAAAATAAAATTACTGGAGGGAGAATCTGCATATGGTGTTTCATAAACTAAATTTCCTTCAATTTCCGCTGATTTTCGTTTACCAAGAAATATTTTTTGTATAATTCCTTAGATAATTTGTTAACACTTGGATGTTTAGGGGGGAAATTCCGATATGTACCATTCACATGTCTTTCTTTAACTGATCTGTATTCAGCCTATTCTTACAAAAAATTATGTTACTATCTACTTCATGCCAATCGAGGAAAAAAAAAAGTGTCAGAATTAATTGTAGATCCTAGAATTAATAGTAGTGTGGATGTACAATGGTTCCCAAAATGTTTATAATCCAGAGTTATGTGTATTGAGCAACAACTCTGTGAGAAAGAATAGAAAGTATGTAATGTTTGTTTCGAATACTTATTTTTCTTCGTTAAACCATTGAATTATGTATTTAATGTTTTCTTTTCGTACATTAATTATACCTATTACCTATAATTGCAATCTTCTTCGTCTGAAAGAAACTATTCTCAATGCTTTAACCCTTTTTCCATCAACATTTCACTCAACATTTTCCATAATAGATTTCTAAATGTTAAACCCCAGGACCAGTGTGTGAGAAAACTATTAAGCAGCTTTTGTCTCTTCGTGAAACATCAGGTTTGCCATGTATTAATTTCCGGTCTTGATTCTCCCTTGTAAATACGCCGATATAGTTGAAGCTTGAAATATGCCGTCTGTGAAATAATTATAGCAACAAAATACTTATTTGGCATAAATTGTGTCTTTACGAAATCTATGTGTTTTTATGCAGTAAGTTTTGGCTAAGGCGAAGCCGTGATCGAGTGATTAGACCGCTCATCTCTCACGTAGGTGGCCCGGTCTCGATCCCAGGGGATTTGTGGTGGCTGAAGTGGCGTCTGGGTGGTTTTTCTCCAGGTTCTCCGGTTTCCCTTGCAATCATCATAATCATCTTTCATTTCATATCACCCACTTCCTTACTTTAATAACAGCATTGGGCTGATCACCCATCCTGGCTTCTCTCTGCCCAACAGGCGTCTGGCCCCAGGCGCTGACTTGTAAGTCCTGCGGGGGGGGAGGTGTTAAGTCCTACGTACGAGGAGGATAAATGGAAAAAAAAAAAAAAAAAAAAAAAAAAAAAAAGGAGTAAAGAAAGTAGACTTTTGCTTTGATCTCGCAAAGTGTACAAATTATAAAATGTTGATTTGATTTTAAAAAAAAAATCTGATGTGTTACACTCACAAGACTTTCTCTAGTTTATCTACATACAAACTTCTTACAAAATGTTATTCTTCTTTCTGTATCATGCTAATTGATATAAACATTAGAAGAATGGTCCTATTACTTGTTTCCTTATAAGTAGAAGGAAACTAAGGGAATACACTAGGCTACAGTGATAGTCAAATGTTTTAAAAGCAGTCATTATGCAATTGTTATTGCAGTTCGCTTCTTTGCTTGGCCAGGAGTAGAACAAAAGAAAAACAGACACTTCCTGTCTGAGAAAAGTTTAAGAACTCTACGATTGAAACCAATAACAAGGAGTATCTTGGAAACGGTTACCTCTCATGTAAAGGACATGTGTGTTTTGACGAGATCTACATTTTTGTGCAGTAAATTTTTGATAATCTGTTACGGTTTAGCAGTTCTGCAAAGTTCCTGCAAAATTCATCCAGAATAAAGAGGTTTTCAGAGGCCATTCCCAGAAAATCCAAGATACACATTTCAGTTTTATGAATATATCTTTAAACATACGGTATTTTAATCAAAATCGTTAGAGCCATTTTTGAGAAAATCAAAATTTTAAAAAAATATTCTTTATAAAGGGTAGTTGGGGGTGTGGGAATTTTCTTGAAAATCTTCGGGTGGCATTCTTGGAAAATACCAAATTTGATATTTAAGGGTCTTTTCGTTTTTGAGCTATGCTGCCCACAGTCACACACGGACATTTTTTTCTAAAAATCCTTTTTGGATTCAGGGTTTCTCAAAACATTTATTTCTGGCGAAATCTCGGTATCTATTTTTGGATGGAATGCAATACCTTCTCTATACGCTATGTACATAGTTCGTGTAGAGAAAGTAAAAAGGTGTCCTTTCTCATCAGATGTAAAAAAGGGATTTCAATCAAACTCGTGTTATATATTTTTCATAAAATAAACGGCAGTTTATTGGAGAATTTTACTGAAATTCGCCGATTTTTAACCCTATAAAATATCGAACTTCAGTACAAAATTTGGTATCTTAATCAACGTTTCGTTTCTGAGTAATGATGTCCGGACAAACACATACACAAACGCCCTTTTCTAAAACTGATATCTGTTGCGTTCAGGAGACCTCAAAACATGCATTTTCGATGGAATCTCGAATCGAATTTTTGCTGGAATTCAATACTTCCTCTGCTTAGATATCTACTATAGTTAAGTATAGTAGAGAAAGTAGGAATAGACTGCTACAAGGAGCTACACACATGCCGAGAATACCAGCATGATGTTCTCCCTCTTAATGCTCCATAAACGACTGTGTCGAAATGCAAGCGTTGCTCCAAAACATGGTTGTAATTCCGGGGCAGGTTGCCTGTATAGCTTCACACCATTCCGTCTTAAGTATACATCCCGTCTTGTATTTTTTCTTCATTTTTTTCCATCCTCTCTCATAATATTTCCTCCGTCCATTCTTTCTTTTTGTTCCCACCCGCCCGACCCCTCTGCTCCCGCTTTCTTCGCATCGTTTACCTTCTCTTACACGGCTTTTCGTCCACAATATCCATCAAAACTACATTTAATGTAACGTTACAAGATGCAAGACTCCGATAGGGACGTCTTAAGATGGTGGTACTTGGAGCATGAGTGTTCTATGTCTTCTGCAAATAGAATAATGTCTGTTTTACTGCGCACATGTTTCTCAGCAGAAGGATACATTTATAAAGGCATGTGTCAAACGCTGTGTGCAACACGTGTTTACAATTGCCAGCACAAGCCGTAAGTTTGTCTTATTAAGGCAGTAAATCTGAATATTTAATTTGATATGTCCACCTCAGTGGCAGCAGACACAATATTTTGCTATTTTAACTACTCACTAGGGGCATACAGCTATTTAGTATTGCCCTCAAGACCGAGTTGACTAGTTAACATTCTGTTCGTAACTAGAAAGGTATGATTTTTCAGAGACAAAATATGTAGGTTTGTTATTCAAATTATTATTTCTTAATAGTCGACATTTAAGCTGATTATCTGTAGAACTTAATCAAGTGTGCGGGAAAGAGAGAGCAAATGGGAACCAGAGCAAGAAAGAAAGTTAAAAACCACCGTTTTCAAATATTGGATGGTAGGTTAAATCGGTCAAGTATGTCTCCCGTTCATGTTCCTGATCATATTATACTGTAAATGTGCACAGAAGATAGTAAAGTAATACATGCCAATACAGTCCGCTAGAGCTTGTTGTAGTGAAAAAAAAATATGTGTTCCATTCATATCACTTTCTCTAAAACTCCGCAATAAATTATTGTTAAAAGGCTTAATCTTCTATTTGCTTTATGCAATAGAGAAACAAATTATCAGAAATGGTCTTATTACTTGCTTCCTTGTAAATAGAAGGGAAATAAGGCAGTACCATAATCTAAAGCTGTAGTAAAATCTTTTAAACTCTGGTTGCTATGTGATTGAAGGTCCTTTGTTTGTAAGGCCAGGAAAAATACAAGTATTTTAAAGCTGAAACCAATAACAAGGAATATCTCGAAAACGGCCAACTCAACGAAAAAATGTATGTAACATAAACTGTGTCTTTTAACGAGCTCTACATTTTTGTAAAGTAAGTTTTTGTTGACCTCTTACGGTTTACCAGTTATGCAAGCCTCCGCAAAATTCACCCGGAATAAAAATGTCTTCAGAGGCTATTCCCAGAAAATTTAAGATATGCATTTTACCTGTCATATAAATATCTATAATATACGATATTTTAATCAAAATCGTTAGAACCATTTCTAAGAAAATCAAAATTATCGAAACATTTTCCATGTAAAGGGTAGTTGGGCATGAGGATTTTCTTGAAAATCTTCTTATGGCATCCTTGGAAGATACTATACTTAAATACCAAGTTTCGTTTTTGAGCTATGCTGCCCCCCCCCACACACACACACACTGACAGACACACATACGACATTTTCCTAAAATGTGTTTTTTTATTCAGGGGGTCTCAAAACATATATTTCCGGTGAAATCTCGGTATCGAATTTTTGGGTGAATTACAATACCTTCTCAATACACTATGTATGCAGCACGTGTAGATAAAGTAATAAAACCACAAAAACGCGGGACAAATGCAGATATTACATTTTTTTTCGTTTGTGCTGTCAGTTGTTTTACTTACATGGTCAAATCGGTGGCATTTATCTTTGGAACGTATTGCCTATCGTTAATGGCATTAACTCGTGTACTTTTGTTATTAGTTCTTTCTATTTAGTTCATTCAATCACCCATTCTCTCATACTTGCAGGCTCTGGTAAGGCTAAGGAATATTCTTGGATAGAGAGAAATTATAACCTCCGAGCCGTTTAATGCGCCCAGTCATATCAGTTCTCTATGTGACTGGCGAAAAGCAATCCAGAGATCAGTGAACGTTGTTATAATCGATGTGAAATGAAAGGGTGGCTCGGATGCTGACTCTATGAAAGACTTTTACAACAGTTGGTACAAAAGAAAGTGCTAGGTTAATACGACATGCGATAGTTAGAGAAAGGGATAAAGAACTATTTGCGTGTGTCGTTAAACTGAACAACTGCTATTGAGAGTTCACTATTTGAGAGTTCAACATTGAGACGAATATATATATATATATATATATATCTTTCATTATATTTCATTTTTGCGCCTAATTCAACGAAGAGCCTAAACGGTACTCGTCAGTAAGAACAGTATTGTGTAATGTTTCTCTCCGGCATTTCAGTCATATTTGGGGGGAGGGTGTAAGCGTCCTATTTATCATTACGAACGTAAATGGCTGAAATTATGGGCCAGTTTCATGCTCAATACTACTTATCTCACTGTTTCGTGCATGGACAATTAATTGCCAGATTTCACAGGAGCTAAAAACTGAAAATAAATCTCTGGCATTTTGATTTCTTATTTAGTGTAAACAACAAGAGAACAGAGTAGAGGTAATTACGTTCGTAATATAATATTGTACACGAGTTGGATTGAAGAAAATCAAGCAGGATCTGGGATTGGACAATCGCTTGTAGTGCCCATGTATCAGTTTTCTTTCAAACTGCGAGGGATGAAGATAGAAAAAAGAAAACGAGAAAAAACTTTAATGAACTGTAGTATTAGTATTTTATAAGACCCAATTCTAATGCCCAAACTTTCTGTGAGTCGTATTTTATCGTACGTTATTGTGAAAGCTGTTATGTTATGATGTTTATGAATGGAAATAAATGTGAAATCCATGGCCAACTGGATTTCCGGCTTTCTGCTTGGTTATTTTTGTATCACTCATTAAGTTAGAAATCATACTAATTTTTAAATAAAGGAGTTAAATCTAAATTTCTTGAGCAATATTTAAATTTTGCCGGATATTTGTATTACAAGATATTTCCAAAGAATACATTTGACAGCTCACTTTTAGAATGGAATATGTTTCACCAAAAATGTTGCTAGGAAAAGAGTAAGAAAAGTACATAGCGCTATCGACCCAGATGATCAATTGATGCTGTTTGTAAAATTGGACATTGCGCCATTATTTACTACTTTAATACAGCATTTTGCAAAGGTGGTCAGCTACCTTAGAATGTTCATAAAGTTGGTTTTCTACTGTCTGAGCTAGATAATGAGAAAAAAACGCCTTATGCAGAGCATGTTTCTTAAGAAGGCATTCAAGACTTGCAGCTGATGTAAACGGAAAGGGCGTGTTAAAAACTGCCTGTGGCGTGTATTCCGATGTAAAGCATGTTATTAATGTATAGGGTCCACCTCAGTAGTTGCTGCTTCCACTTGTGTATCAGGGTTTCGTTGTTTGCACATCTGTCCAAATGAGCATTTTTATACGATATTGTGATATTGTTCTTCAGAGCCCGATTTTGAAGACCTAAGATGTTTGAAAAATGACCTATAACTAGGTATATTCTGAAAGTTTTACAAACGGCATAATAAAAGCACAGAAGTGCTCCTGAAACTGAGATTTCTTTTTAAATTTATTAAACTGATAAGAAAAAAGTAGAGTGATGATTAAATGAATTAGAAAATGAATTCAAAACAGTGTTCCATGTTTTTGTTTGAATACTCAGTAAAACAAGTTAAAAAATTGTTTTTAAGCAGGTAGCTTTAATCCTTTTGGGTTCTAGATTATACAAAATTGATTGGAAATAAAGAGTTCACTACCTCTGACACGATAGGAGAAGAAGCACAACAAATAACTATACGTACTTATTTAAGCGTAAAAGGGACATAACAGTAATTATATCTGTTCCTCTCTACCCCTCCAACCCACAAGTAAAACCTTTCAGAATGAGGGAGTATAGGTAACTGAATAGTTAGACAAAAATAAAAAAATTAAAAATACATAATTGTTTTTAAAAACCAATAACAATTAAAACACGCATAATGTATAAAACATTTTCGTATAAATATACCAATTTAAGCACATGATACGTCTAATCAGATATAGCTACAATTCAACGTGTGATTAATCTCTTACCTGTACATACAATCAGCGAGATTAATCAAACATACCTGACCACAGCCATAATTTTAAGGGAGCGCAGAAAAAAACCTATGCGTTCGACAGTTCTCTTAAAAGTCAAATCAATTCATGGGAGGTTATTCATTTTATGTAATGATTTTCCCTTTAGAAGCAATGGGAATATGTGTCTACTGTTGCTTCAGCAGAAATGGAAATGTAGTGAACTGCCACTCCATGAACAAACTACATTTAGGAAATTTGTGAGGGTTGTCGAACTTTCCGCTTTCCGCGCTGTAACCGAATACTCTGTCCCAGATACAGTTTCCTCTCCTCCATCTTCTTCACGGGGATGAAGCCATAGAACGCCGAGTGCGTGCATGCAACGTGAGACCTTTGTGACGCTATATCACTGGGAGCCAATGTTAACTGCACATTTGTGATTGTGACCCACTACTGCACGCTCAAGGAAACGAAATGGATGAAGCTCTTTGCCTTGTTTCCTTATGTACCACAAATTATTGTAAGCATAAGATTTCACTTAGTCTCTTGTAAGTAGAAGGGAAATCATGGAATATACTAGACAAAGCGATAATCAAATCTTTTAAAAGCTGATCGATGTGAAACAATTGTAATTAGGTTCTCTTTTGTATTCCCGAGAGTGAAACAGAAGGGATATACAACGAAAAGTTCACTTCCTGGCTGAGAAAAGTTTAAGTAGTTTAAAACTGAATTCAATAATCAGGAATATCTCGAAAACGGTTAATTCTACCATAATAAAATATATATATATATATATATATATATATATATATATATATATATAAAATAAAAAGATATGAATTGTGTGTTTCAATGAGCTCTATATTTTTTGTGTAGTAAGTTTAGGTCTATCTCTTACTACTTACAAGTTATACAAAATTTATCAAGAATGAAGAAGTTTTTAGAAGCTGTTCCTATGAAATTCAAGACATACATTTCGTTTGTCATGAAAATATCATAAAATATGGCATTTTAATCAAAATTGTTAGAGCCATTATTGAAAAAATAAAAATGCTCTACAAATTTCCATATAAAGTGTAGTGTGTGAGCGGTTCGAAAATCTTCATGTCGCACCCTTGGCAGATAATGAACATAAATACCAAGTACCCGACATGTCATCATTGAGTTATTTCAGACACACGCATACACATAGACACACATACACATATACACATACACACACATTTCTAAAAATCATATTTTTAACTCAGGAGGCTCCAACACATGTGTTTCGGTGAAATCTCTGTGTCGAATTTTTTTTGTGGAAAACAGCTGTCATCACTGTTGAATAAAGTTTTGGAAATGGAGTGGCAGGACGCAAGTATTGTGATATGATCTTTGTCCATTAACGTATGGGCTACTAGCTGCCCGACCAGCTCTGCTCCGAGTTTTGTGGCTGAGTACGTGCATATATTCTGACTCACACTAGTCGAATTGAACAGTCTGAATTATGAGCTGAAGTGGAATGCTCCTATTTTAAGATTTTTTATACTCAACTTTACACTTCATGATGGCTGACTTATTCTATAATACATGTCATTAATAAATTAATAATTCTTTATTCCACAAATAATACAATAAATCTAATTCAAATGCAGCACGACACCTTTAAACTTCTATTGAGTTTCGATATATATTATTTGACACAGAGTGATTAAGCGTGTTATAGATATCAGTGATGAGGATGGCTGATTATAACTTATTCTATAATACATGATTTTGATTAACTAGTTCAAAAGCAGTATAACTGACACTTTTAAACTTTTATTGATTTTCGATATATATTATTTGACACATGGCATTAAGTGTATTATAGACATCAGTGAGTAGAGAGAAGCTCAACTTAGAATTACTTCAAGCATTACAACAGCGTGACAACTTTTGAAACAATTCAGTGGGACAATTTATATAAGAAATACAATTTTTATCTCTTTGTATTACGTATTTAGTGTTATCAGAAACCTTGAACATTTATAGGGTAATACCTTCCTGCTGTTCTGAAGGTTTCTTTTAAAGTCTGTTGAGGCAGAACGAGATAACCTTCAGGAATAAAAGTTCGCAGCTTAACAAACTAAAAATGTTTTTAAATATATGTATATATAAGCCTAGTATTATATTTACCATACAGATAAACATTTATGCTCGTCGAACAAATGCAAAAACTTAACTTGTGAGTTCGTTGTTTTCTGGCTCTGCAATCTGTATTTTGAAATTAAATGTAGACGTTTCTGGCTCACGCAAGCCAATACACATGAAAATATTCTCTGCAAAGAATTAATTAGGCACAAGGGAATTTCTGTTTCTTTGTTGGTCTAGCACTCGCAAAGAGCAAAAAACCTAAACGCGATATAGGAGTGGAGCTCATATGATATAATTCGTGGTGAATCACGTTAGTAATTTGGGTCTAAAAGTAAGTAATGGTAAAGAATGCAATACTCAAATTTTAGCCAGAAAAGAAGGATATGAGAGAGAAACGTAATTTGGTAACCGTACACCTAAGAATACTCTGAAATGATAAAATCGCATATTTGTTTGGTCACTAATAAAGTCTATATTATTTCAAGTTTGAGAAAATACATACTTTTGGGGGTTTAAGAGTACTTTAAGGCATTTAAATATCATTATTTATCTCCATTTCTTTAAAGCTGTCATTCAGTCCTTTTTAGAACATTTGTATCTTTAAATTCAGTTTTTTCATAACATTTTTGGAAACCTGTGTACCTTTTTCTCAGAAAGAATGAGAGAGAGTGAGAGAGAGAGAGAGAGTGTGTGTTTAAATTTTCAATAGTTGTGTACAATACACAGTTGAACTTTCTGAATCACAATCATAACTTTATAATATACAGTAGGGATATTAAAAAAGCAATAACATTGCAAAATCGCCACATGTTTACTATTTTGACTTTACAAATACTTTCCTTTTTTTTATATTTCTAGTGAACTGATACACATAACTAAATAATTGAGGTTCAAAGGATATTTAACTAATTAAACTAAGCACAAGCATACAAAAGTAGTTGCAAGTAGTGTCGAGAAAAAGACACATAAACCCACATGTTTTCAGAGTACATTTTATTATTTTCTGCTGAATGAAATATTTTTAGAGATTCAGCTACATAAACTATCAGTCCAATTACCGACATAAAATAATTATCATAATTTATAGAAACATTCATAAATGTTTTAAACCAGTGATAATTTAACTCATTTAAGGTGTATGTTCACACTTCCTTTCAAAGTGTGAGTTTAAAATTTCCATTAACAATTTCCACATAAGTTGTTAGCAGGTTGAATGGCTTTGTGCATCCCTGTAACAGAGTTTGTACAATCCTGCCCGGTCCCATGAGAATCTTCAGTCTCTTCAGTGTAAAGGGAGAAGGACGAAGAGAGATTAAGTTTCGTATTACTACTACAGCTGTGTCTGGGCGGTTAGGTTAACTCCTACACCTGCGGTACTGCTCCACAACACATCAATAAATGAAATGAGACCTTTCTTTGTGGCCTTTAATTATCTGACACAGTGCAAGGAACCCTTTACTTCCGCTACAAATATACCACATATTCCTGGGATCTGTTTCCAAAACGTGCGAAATAACATGTAACCTAGAAGGTTAGGGCACGAGAAGAAAGTATTTTTACTTTCTCTACTTCGTACATAGTGCATAGGTAGACAAACTATTATTGCATTCCACGTGGAAATACACGTTTTAAATTCCCTGCATACAAAAAATATATTCTCTAGCACGTATGTACAATACACGTAGTAGCTAGAAAAAGTATTGTTTTCCACCCAAAAATTGTATGTCGTGATTTCACAGGAATGTATGTTTTGAGGTCCTCTGTGTCAGAAAAAAGTATTTTTAGAAAAATGTCTGTGGAAGCACAGCTCAAAAACGAAAAGGCCATTAAATACCAAACTTGGTATCTATGTTTAGTATCTTCTTCCAAGGATGCGACACAACATTTTTTAAGAAAATCGCCCCACCACAAACTACCCTTTACGTGGAAAAAGTTTCGTAAATTTTGTTAGAGCCAATTTTGATTAAAATACTGTATACTGAACATACAGTAGATATAAAATGATATTTTGAATTTTCTGGAAATAACCTCTGAAAATCTGTTTACTCTCAATGAATTTTGAAGAAGTTTGCATAACATTAAACTGTAAGAGACAAAAACGTATTACACAAAACATGTAGATCTCGTTAAAACACATAATTTATATCATATACATTTTTCTTGTAGAGTTGGCCGTTTTCGAGATATTCCTTGTTATTGATTTCAATTTTAAACCTCCTTTTTTTCAAACGGCACAATAAAAAGGGAACCAAACCTCAATTGTTTCACATAGCGATCAGCTTTTAAAATATTTGTCTATCGCTTTAGCTTAATGCAATCCGTTATTTCCCTTCTACTTACAAAGAAACAAGTAATAACACTATTTCTGCTTATGCTTATCTCGATTAGCATGACGTAAAATAGTAAGAATAGTTTGCATAAGGAACAGATAGAGAAAGCTATGTGAATGGAACACATTATATTTTAAAAGAAAAAAGTTCGTCAGGGTATGTGTGTGTGCGTGTGTGAACATAATAGCTCAAAAATAATAAGTTTATAAAATACCAAAATTGATATTCAAGTTTATCTTCCAGGGATGCGACATGAAGTTTTTCAAGAAAATCCTTACCCCTCACTCCAAACTACCCTTTACATTGTAAAATTTTGAAAACTTTGATTTTCTCATAAATGGCTCTAACGATTTTGATTAATATGCTGTTGTATATTTCAAATAATTACATAACAAAATATTTATCTTTAATTTTCTGGGAATAGCCTCTGAATCCTTTTCATTTTTAATTACTTTTGTATAACAGGTAAAACGTGAGATATAGACAAAAAGTTACCATACAAAACATGTAAATTTCATTAAAAACATTTTATATCATACACATATTTTTTGTAGAATCAACGATTTCCGAGATGTTCCTGAAATGAAATGAAGCTTTATTTATGGACGATCTTTAACTACTGTGGTTCTCAGCGTCCCAGTCTATATTGGGCGTGAAAGATCTCTTAATTTTGCTCAGAGGCCTCTCTATCAGGCTTGAGGTTCTTTTATGTAGGTACCATAAATCTACCACGTGGGGCTTCCCTTTCGAAGGAAGCCATGTTAAGGAGTTTTACGCACGAAAAATGCCATCGTACTCCGCCGGGTTTGAACCCGTGACCTTGGGTATATGAAGTTAGCACGGAGAGCATTACACCAGAGAGCGGCCGAGATATTCTTGTTGTTGGTTTCAATTTTAAAGTACCCATTCAAACGGGAAGTCCTCATCCGTTTTATATATTTTTTTCTCGGCATGGAAAGAGAATTGAATTTCAATGTCGATCGTATTTCACAATGTTTAAAGGATTTGACTTCGCTATAGCCTAGCATATTTCATATTTCTTTTATACTTACAAGAAATCAAAATATAAGAATATTTCTGCTAATGTTTAATTCGATTGGCATAATGCAGATAAAAGAGTAATCTTTTGTGAGAATGTTGTGTTTGCAGAAAGTCATGTATTGGACCTATCAGATTTTGGAGAAAAGATTTAATTCGCGTGTTTAATAGCAAGCGTAAAGCATCAGTTAATGCTTCTATAGCCTGAGAAAATTTTCTTTCAATAACGTGACTGTTATTTCATTTATTCTATTTTCAACATGCTTGAAATTGTTGAAATAAAGTAGAAAAATTGAAACCTCAGTGCTTCAAGAGACACAAAATAGTAATGTAAGTGAACATAGATTGAGATATTAGTTTGGAAGGCAAATCCTCCAAAATATGGCTTCTTATAGTCTGACAACTCACCCAACGTAGCGTACTTGTATTAATTCTACTTATAGGGTAATGCAAAATGTTTAGAAATGATATACAATATTTTGACACACCTAAAACAATGCACTTAAACGGACAATTCTTCTATTTTTAATTTTTTTCATTTCTATTTACCACTTTAGATCATATCGTCCGGTTTGCCTTCGGAATAACTGTTCATGGAAATGGTGTTAACTCATCTTTACTGCCCCTTTATCATTATTTCAGACTTTCTCCAGCCAGGAATTGATCCCGATACCTCTGTATGCTAACTAACGAAACAGAAGTAGACCTTATCTTTTTTATGTTACTGTTGGACATTTACATGTATCTGCATTTTGATGGGATATTAAAATCTTTATAATTTTTAGGTACCTACATATTAATATAAGCTGTACTGGGATTAGAACCTCGAGGACGTTTCTCTTCTTGCAGAAGGAAAAGTCAAACTATCTTTGAATAAGCAGGTTTATTATCTAGTAATATGGTTTCCCAAGTAGTGGTAATAATAATAATAATAATAATAATATCCCACCGCTTAGTTTGAGGGAGGATACGAGAAAAAATCTTAATTAAAGTATTTTCCGACAGAAAATGGAATCAGGTTGACATCAGATGATGTAACATCAGCTTAACCAACTGACCTTCTTCGAAATTGGCCGTTGTCTTGTATTTTTTGTGTTGGTAGCCGTGTGCGATAATTCAAAGTTGGGCAGAGATCGTGGATCGGCAGGTCAGGTGCACTAGGTTCCGTCATCTTCAATTATAGCTGTGCCAACGAACCTCCTCCCCCTCGACCGTTGATGATAATTTGATTCCAATCTATGAAGAGGAGGCGCATTTAATTACAGACCCCAGGGCTGCAGTTAGGTGGCCATGAGCAGAGTGGCGTAAGAATATTAAGTAGACGAGAAAACCACGGCCCTCTAGATACCTACTGCATGACTTACTATGAGAGTCAACCCGGAATAACGTAGGACCTGAAACGAGAACACATATATCGTTTCCTGCTCCTTACAGAGATCTAACACCTTTTAATTGTCCCCTGCCCCCAGCTTGTTTGCTATAAGATATGTTTGTGTTCTAGAGTCGATGTCTTAACATGGTTTCCTAGATACAAACCACGGTTTATTCCCGTTTCACTTGTTTCTTTCTATATATATATATATATATATATATATATATATATATATATATATATATACTATGTTCCTAAATAGTGGGTAGAGAAGATATTGTATCCACCCAAAAATTCGATATCGAGATTTTACTGAAAATACATGTTTTGAGACCCCGTGAATCCAAAAAAAAAATGTTTAGAAAAACGCCCGTGCGCGAGCATGTGTGTGTTGCAGTGTAGCTCAAAAACGATAATTCTGTTAAATACCAAACTTGGGGTTTAAGTTCAGTATCTTCCAAGGTTGCACACGAAGATTTTCAAGAAAATTCCCAATCCCAACCTATCCTTTGCAAGGAAAAGTTTCCGAAAATGTTTATTTTCTCAAAAATGGCTCTAACGATTTTGATTAAAATATCGTATATTAAAGATATTTACATGATAAAATGCATATCTCGAATTTTCTGGGAATAGTCTCTGAAGACCTGTTTATTCTGGATGAATTTTGCTGGATTTGCATAACTGGTACATCGTAAGAGAGAGAAAAAACTTAATACACAAACATAAATTTCGCTAAAACATATTGTTTTTCCTTGTAGAAGTTTCTGAGATATTCCCTGCTATTGGTTTCAGCTTTAAAATACTTAATACCTTTTTCATGCAGGATTTTGTTAGTTTCTGGCCATACAAAGAAACGAATTACAATCGCATAAGAAAAACCTTTTAAAAGATTTGATTATCACTTTACCCTGGTGTATTCCCTTAACTACATACAAAGAAGCAAGTAATAGGACCATTTCTGCTAATGTTTATCTTGATTAGCATGACGTAGTAGATACAAGAATAAGGTTTTTAACAAGAATTTGTTACAGAGAGATATCTAGGGAAAGTCATGTGAATGGAAAACCTAAGAAAATGCATATTTGAAATGTAGCAGTAATCTGCTTCACATTCAAAAGGTCGTGAAAGTTTTTAGTTTTTTTCGGGGTTTTCCCTTATCCTGAGAAGACGAATGTCGAGTAACTTTAAGCTCCATGGACCCCGAGATCATTTGAGCATCATTTCACCAATGTCATACATCGTCCGATATGACCAACCAGGTTAAAGGACGTTAAGCTATTTAAAAAAAAAAAAATAGAAGAAGGAATAAAGAAGCTTATTTTAAAATTAATATATAATATAATATTCCTATTGGAAGAATTGCATATCTTCATGTATCTGTTTAGTAACACGCAATTCCAGACTTGCAATCTCGGTAGGAATGAGTAGTGTTATTTTTTTCTGGTTTGAAAAATACTAGCTAACTCGTCTTTCTGGACTGCGGGTTCATTTATGCATCCTTTATTCGCGATCCTTTTTTCATTCATCGCAATATCTGAGATTATAAAATACACATAAAAATGTCTCAAAAATAGAACAGTACATATTCTAATTTGAAGTATTGTCTTCTTCTTGTTCTTCTATATGTGTCACACAAGAAGATGTACACTTTTAATGCAGGTGTAAAGAAACGTCACAACCGCTTTGTCCAAATGGATACACGCTTAAGTAAGGGTTATTGTTAATTATATTAATTGGTTCATTTATTATTGTATTTTATTAAGATAATTTTAATATTTAATATTTAGTTGGACACATTAGTAATGTACCGCGTTTGCGGAAAAGTCCATTTGTAAGTAATAAAGTATATCTGCAGTAAAGCGTGCATTCGTTCACCTATGCGTTAACATTCTATCTACATTATCATCGGCAGTGTATAAAAGGATTCTTTGATGAAGAATGAGTAGGATGTAAGCGTATTGTTCGACATTTGTTTCCACATTGATGCAACCAACAAAACAAACTGCTCAATATAAGATCATCTGATGTTAATATGACAATTTCAAGACATATAGTAATTTTAGGATGCATTCTTGCTCCACCCTGTTACTTATGAGATGTTCTTTCAACAAGTCCGTAGGTAGTCCTCCAGGGTAGTGTGGTGGTAGCGTGTCTGCCTCACGTTCAACAGGTCTGAGTTCGAATCTCGCTTAGGGTGAGTTACTCGGATAAGGTTTTTTTTTTCTCGGGGTTTCCCTTATCTTGAGAAGACGAATGTGGAGTAACTGTAAGCTCCATGGGCTCCGAGATCATTTGAACATCATTTCACCAATTCATGCATCGTCCGTTATGACCAACCAGGTTAAAGGACGTTAAGCTACAAAAAAAAAAAAAAAAAAACTGTATAGTTTTCGGAGCTTACATGTTTTCTTATTAACTCTCGTAGTCTGCCAATTTCCTGCTCAACGTTGTCGGCTAATATGTTAGCTTCACGCAGTGACTCTATTTTATAAGTTTTTTTTTTTTTATTCTTCTTTCGACATTTCGCACCACACCTAAGGTTTTTCATGTTTTTTGCTCGACATTTTGCGATCAGCTCGAATCAGTGTTTTGTTGGTTGGCAGATCGGAGTCGTGCAATAATTAACACTTTCCAATTCTATAAGGAATATAAGCTGCTGCTAATTTCTCTAGCTGTAGCTTTCTATCAGGATGTACAAAGTGATTTCTGTTGTCTCGGCCTCCGTCGTGCTAACTTCATATATCCAAGGTCGCGGGTTGAAACCCGGCGGAGGCCGAGGGTTTTTTCGGTTTCCTTCGGAAGGGAAGTAAAGCCGTTGGTCCCGTGTCATAGATTTACGACATGTAAAAGAACCTCAAGCCTGATAGAGAAGCCTCTGAGCAAAATCAAGCCGTCTTTCACGCTGAGGGCCACAGCATATAAAGAGTGTCCATAAATAAAACTCCATTTCGATTTTGTCTCGGCATACCACTTGCTGGTGCGTTCACTTCTAAATACAGAAACTCAGCGTTGCCTCCTGCAGTGTGGAATGTTTAATTCTCTAGAAGGGAAGAGAGAGAGAGAGAGAGAGAGAGAGAGAGAGACAGACAGACAAGCTTTCAGACCGAGAGAGATTTTATGCTGTAAGTTCTAGTAATTAGGGTAATTTGTAAAGGCGTGAAAAACGTTGTTTTTTCAAACTCAAAACTATAAGATATCCATAGATGCACAGAAAACTAGTGAATTATCGCATTAACATGTATCTTTTAGCCCACTCTACTACAAAATATTCTTACAAAATTATTCTTCTTTTTACTGAAAGTTAAACTTTTCAGAAATGCCTTTATAGCTCGTTTTGTTAAAGGTACATGCATAAAAACTGGCCCATCCACCTAGATTGTAACAGATTTTTCCCTCCTTCAGGTAACCAAACTTTTGAATGCTCCCTGCCGGTATCAATTCTGTTCGTGCTTAGCCTGCAAAAGGAACGTAAGAACTAAGCACAATGTTACAACCGTTATAAAAGGTCTGACACGTGTCTAAGAAAGAGTTTAGCTACTTTATTCGGGACGTCGTCTTGCCTTCGGACGCTTTACTCGTTGGGAAATGGAACACAAAAAGTTTCAATAGGTGGCAGTCGTCATGAACTCGCTTGAAGAACAGCAGATTTCGTCGCACTCGAAACGCACTCATTAATTTCCCGCAAAACGCGTGATAAACTGACATCTCTACAGAACCTTCTAGAAGGTACTTGACGCATTCTGGCGGCGGGGAGAAGAGAAACCTCAGAATATTCTAAGGTTTGTTCCATATAATATTGCCCCATATCTCTTAACTGTCACGTGACTAGTCATCTCTCATTGATTTTGTGACGGAATAGGCGATTGAAAGGCAGAAAGTAGTTCCTTATTTAACTTGATCGTTTATGTAATTATTCGAAAAGAATTGTGAATTTCATATTTTCATAACCATATGAATCATATTACGTAACAAGAGTTAATGCATCTGAAATGACTGAAAATTTTTATCAATAAATAAATAGTTAGTTCCTTAGTCTTAAACCAGCCACTCAGGATGACAACAGTTCTTACTTCTATCATGCCAGAGTGTTTATATCGCTTTTTTCACCTGACCTTGCACCATGCAAGGAAGGGAATTTTGCGTGGCATGATACATGTCAGCGGGACAAGGTTATAACTTGTAATAAGCGAGGAATTATATCTCTCGCTTGGCGAAAACTCTGCTTATTTTCGTTTATCTCTCCGACTGGCCAGCGCCAAAGTTTGGACAGTTGCCTCAATAGATACTATCCCAAGAAAAAAAAGGTGGTAAAAACAGGTTGCTATAAAAGTTGTATTCCGCTGGGTGTTTTATAAAGAGTGATTCGTGCTAACTTTGAGTGCCAGATATCCAAAATTACATTACACAATTGCTAAGAAAATTATATTTCCTTACTCTCATTCTGTCTTTCTTCAGCAGTATCATAAAGGCGATAGTGAATGTCACTGTGGATATCAGCGACTTAGAAGCCCTCTTTGGTTAGGATTTAACAATTTAACATCAATTAATTCCCACGGTTACGGGTTCAAACCCGGCGAAGGGCGATGGCTTTTTGGGGGGGGGGGGGCTTTTTGGTGGATTTATGGCATTCAAAAGAATCTCAAGCCTGATAAAGAGGCATCTGAGCAAAATTAAGCGGTCTTTCTTGCCCGCCATAGCATTTAAAAAGAGCGTTCATAAATAATAAAAATAAATAAATAAAAAGCGACATGTATTTATTTAAGCTTCATAAATAAAGTTTACACTTTTTTTAGAACATGTCTACACAAGCAAATTTAGGTTTACAATATACTGCCTCACCTTCAATAGAACAACTTATATACTTTCACGATCATTCAAAGAACTAGCGCTCATGAGCATTTCTTATGTTATGGCCTGTAGATATTTATCTGTGCAATTTGCGTGAGTGTGAAACCTGGTGCACTGTCAAATCATTAGGCTGTGCAAATTTATTACAGCTTTTTCGGTTTAATTCCTTGAGCTCTTGGCTATATTCCATAAAGATAAATATTTTGGCAACGATGAGGTGAACTTCTCTTAGATGAGAAGGATCTGAAGAGGAGGCTGGTTTACTAGCCGTGTTCTTTACTCCATCTATTATCTCTTGTGGACTGATCTCTAATGACACTTTCGCAGAACTCAAGGAAGATATAGTAACAAGCATCTGAGGCAACATTAAGAACATCCCCCTAGGGTTGATGTGAATGGCATGGAATTGCAATGGCTGTATTTGGCTAACGATGGAAAATCGACTGTCGCTTTAATCAGTACTTCAGTTGAAATATGTTTATTTACGATTTTAATAAAAAATTAATATTTCTGCAAATGATGCTGAATATTATTGTGATAAAACACTTATTTGGGGAAAGTTTCCGAATCATGGCATCATGTCTAAACATATTTATTCGGAAGGGTCATTCTATGAGAGATATCTACCTATAGTATTGGAGTTTCACATCCATAACGGAGCGGGATGGCTCAGTTGGTTTCTTTGTGACCCGTATTAGAGAGCTCGATGGCTCGATCACCGCGACAGTCCTATCTGCCCCATGGCTTTCTCCTGGGGTTTCCCCGGATTGCCAGGTAGGTTCATTACATCCCCGAATTTTCCGGTCCACTATTTCCTGTTTCTATCATTTCCCAGCCATCGCTTTCAGGATTAACGGTGTTTGGCGGGGTGCGTTTGCATGGTGGTTTTCGCATTTTAAAAGATTATCCTGGCGTCATCGTCGGGAACGCTCGGTTTCAGGGCTTCCTCTGGGGACTCGTAAACATGGCCTAGGGCGGAGTCGGAGACCTTCCAGCTGTAATAATCGATAGGGACTCATCAATGTTTGTGCCCATCATCATCCGGATCTGGTCGCCTTTCGAGTTTCTCCCCTCATTCCTTCCATCTTGGGCACGTAACTGGCAAAGGGCCACAACAGCCTACTTCCAGATTCCTACGGGCTCCGACCAATCCTAATTCTTCACGTCCATAATAAGAAATGAATGAGCAAATGATGTCCGAATTAATCCAGGATCCTAAGAATTAAGACAATTATTTATCATTCCTTCCTCCCAAAGGCGCAACAGGCCAACCCTTAGCCGCCAAGCCGAAATCCTTAACTCTTAGCTTTGCTTCATTAGAATAAACAAAAACTCTAGGAAGAAAAGAATAGATATCTTATCCAAGTAAAATACCCGAACGATATTCAAAATTGTGCCTTCTGGAATGTACATAGACAATACTGTTTCTAAACTTAAGTGTATTTAACGTAATTCTTTATGAACCAAGCGTTACTGCAAATTGGCTGTATCCACCATAAGTTCTCAAGTTTTTTTCTGATTACAGCTGTGAGGTTATAAATGCGAGAAGCAGGCTTGCCAATCTAACAAGGTGTGATTACCGAATGAATAAGAGCCAAATGGTGAAGAGCCGTTATAACAAGCACTGCATTCTGCCTCAACCCGTTACCCACCTGAATGCCGCATAATTATTCGCTGCTGATACCTACATGTTGGCACCTCTTGCCGTCTGGCAGTAGGTACAAGTTTGCTTGATCTCTCTTTAGACGCTATCGTAAACATAAAAATGTGTCTCCTTATTATTAAAAATCTGCCTAACTAACTAAAGAGAGATGTTTATAGATATGAAGATAGAGTAGATATATAGATAAGTTTAGCTCATAAGAAACCTGTTTTTTCTAGCTCGTCTTTAGCGGAGTTTTTTCTCTTCCCATTTTTACTTATCTCTACCAACGTAAAATACACATACTAGTAGGTAGAGGGAGATTGAATTCCAACCAAAACTTCGATACTGATTAAAAAATATATTTTTTGAGGTTCCTGAATAATAAAAAGAAAAAAAAACATTTTAGCAAAAATATCTATCTGTGTGAACAGCATAACACAAAACCGAAAAGTCCGTTTAGTACCAAAATTCATATTTAAGTTGAGCATCTTCCAAGCATGCGACTCAAAAATACCCTTTACATGATTTTCGACAATTTTTATTTTCTCGAAAATTGATCTTACGATTCGTATCTTTTAAGAGATATTACTTGTTGTTGATTTAAATTTTAAAATACTGTTCTCAAATGGGAAAACTTAATTTTTTATTCCATTATTGGTGTACTCCTGGCCATACAAAGAGCCGAATTTTAATTACTCGGTAACCAGCTATTGCTTTAGCCGAGTGTATCCATCATTTCCCTTCTTCTTGTAAGGAACTAGATAATAAGACAGTTTCTCGTGTTTATCTTGATTAGCATGAGGCAGAGAAAAGAATAGGCTTCTATAAAAAGAGTTTGTTACAGAATAGATAGAGAAATTCATGTGAATGGAGTACAAAGATTTGTTGTTATTTGTGCACATTTTTCCTATTTGTATTGATGGTTTGCTTTTCCACTATTTCGTTTTATCTTTCCTTCGGTTTCTCCCTTCCTAATTCAGTTCACTACATCTTTCAGTTAGTTTTAGATTATACAAAATATTTTGGCTCCATTTTATATTTACTAAAAATCCTTTTGGTTAAATAGATTTCATCCCGTTCAAAAACTAATGTTTTAAAGCATGAATATGTGGACTCATAGTGCCATTACTTGTTCAAAAATCCTCATAAAGCAAATCGATGGACATAAGAAAAGCTATAATGCCAACCTATAACTCTAAGGCTGTTTTGCTTCCTTTAAAACAAATAAAACATGCCACTACTGGCTAGCATCACAAATTTAAATTTGCGGTTAAATGTTTCACAAACATATGAAATTCGTTTCGAATGACGTAGATAGGAGAGAAAGTTTCCTGCTAAGTAGATTTTCAGCACACAGAACAAATGGCATTTTAAGCATACAATTGACCAGTTCACCATTATTTATGTCTTGACATAGAAATTGGCAGTTCCTGCAGGTGTCGCCTCTGTTCCCGTGAGAGCGCAGACTGTGCACTGGAGCAGAAAAAGCAATGAGACACTTTCATAAAACTGTAATGGATTGCGGCAGCCACTTTTTTTTTTCGCTTATCAATTAAACAAAATGGCGCTTTGAGTGAGGAAGAATTATGTGTCTATTAAACATGCATGTGTTCCCTAGAACTGTAATGTAATTGCTATAAATGTTAACTTATATTAAACATGTGTAGCAAATACTTGAGTAATAATATGCTTAGATTCTAATCACATTCATCAAAACGATTTAACGTCATTATCGTTTTTTGTTTTTTTTTTTGTTGTTTTTTTTTTCGGGGGCTTCGAATTAGAAACAACTCCTTGTCTATAGGTTTACACCATTTTATTTCCTCAAACACGCATACTTCCAAACTGTGTGGGGGATAGGGGATAATTCTGGTTGAAGAAAAATTCCCCGCCCCAGCCGGGAATCGAACCCGGGACCTCCGAGCGAGAAGTCAGCTCGCTGACCACTCGACCACGGAGGCAGTCTCTCTAATGCTTTTAAAAACGTGTTTGTAAGAAGATAATGATGTTCCTTGTTACCCACATTCGATGTTGGGAAATGCTGTTTCTCTTATTGAACTTTGATTAACATTCAAAAAAACTTTCCCCTGTCACAGACTGCTATAAATATCTTTAATTTGAAATAGCTGCACAATAGTTGTCATTCCATTCCTGTTTTGGTATATAGAGAGGATTAGAGAACCTACTGCATTTCAATATTACTTTACAACAATTGGAATAAAACGCATAGATATATTTAGTTATTTGTTGATATATTTTCGTGGCCCCTGCATTCTACTTCTTTAGGAAGTGTTCAGCCGGCATCGATAGTGTGCGGGTAGCATGTCTGCCTCACATTCAGATCGCGAGTTCGAATCTCCTTAGAGTGAGTTCTCCAGATTTTTGCTTTATCCTGAGAGGATGAGATCATTTGAGTGCCATTTCATCGACTTCATTCATTGTTACATATGACCAACCAAGTTAAAGGACGTTAAGCTACAACAGAATAAAATAACCCAAAAGTAAAAAAAAAAAATGATACGAGATGCTGATGTAGATGACTGAAAACACACCTAACGAACATTCCGAGAAAAATTCAACCCGAGCCAGAAATGTTGGATCTGAGCTGCTGCCAGCAAAATAAAAAGGAATACTTAATGACCGTGCAAGATAAGCTATGTTCTCTTATGAATGAAGATGTGATTGTGTCTTATTTACGTGAAAAATCAAAGTCGCTGAGATCTTACTCACTATGGTGCAAATATTTAATGCTTAAAACTACTTTGCTGTTTACCCAATTATATGAAGGGTTTCTGATAAACAATAAAACAACGTTAATTATGTTTCTTCTTATATGATGAATTGCTTTGTGAAATATGCTGGTAAAGTTTATGATTAACATAAAAGTAATGTTGCTTTATATTTCTTATTTTATAATCAAGTATCTTGTTTGAATCTGTGTAAAAGTTGGCATTACTGTTTACTGTCATTTGTATTTTGTTTGTTGCACCACCAAATGTTTTCTTGAGGACTTTAACCGCCTAGGCCGTTATAGTATATTTTTCGGCGTGTTAACAGTCCGACAAGCAGCTGTTTTAGAAACACGTAGGTACTAAATAAAATGTGTATATAGCGTTTCGTGGACTCCTTAGAAACAAAACAGCAGAGAAACACGTCGCTTTGGAAATATCATCAATTATCAGTTTATTGCTTTCCAAACCTGTAGGCATTAACGTGTTTTCAATTTCCATATGTTCATAAAGGATCTCACCATCTATGCTAAGCTCAAAACATTTTAAAATTGAAATGCATGCTTCAATTCACTCTACAAAGTGCTAAAATAACTAACAGGGCGATATTCTGGTACGAAAACGACTGTTTCGCGTGTCTCATTTCAATGATGCAAACGATATTCATATAAAGACAATCACATAGAAACACTATCACAAGAGGATTGGAGATTATTGGATAACCTTGCGAGTGCATTGTTGAAATCCTTCAGTAATATAGGTAATAATTATTTCACGAATAAAAACGTTCTAATTTTAAAATAAACAGAACAGAAGTGATTAATTACTTCCTCCACTTAGTGCATAGCTCAAAAGGTATCTATTGTATTCCATCCAAAAATTTGATACTGAGATTTCACCGGAAATACACATCTTAGGTTAAAAAGAGAGAGAGAGAGGGAGAGAAAACTGTCCGTGTATGTGTCTGTGAATACATAATTCAAAAATGAAAAGTCTGTAAAATACCAAACTTGGTATTTGAGATTAGTATCTTCCAAAAATGCCACACGAAGATTTTGAGGAAAATCCCTCACCGCAAGCTGTTCTTTACAAGGGGAAAAAGTCCATTTTTTTTACATTCTCAAAAATGGCTCTAGCAACTTTGATTAAAATACCGTATTTTAAAGAATTTTCTAGGAATAACCTCTGAAGACCTCTTTATTTTGAATGACTTTTGCATTGCTGGTAAACCGTAAGAGGTAGGCAAAATCTTACTGTACATAAAATGTAGATTTTGTTAAAACATAATTTATGTCATATTACATTTTTTCATGGCGTTGACCATTTCCGAGATATTCCTTGTTGTTGGCTTCAGTTTAAAATACGTTTTACTTTTCTCATACGGGAATTTGTCAACTCCTGGCCATGCAAGGAATCGAATTTCAACCAATTAGCAACAGCTTTTCACATTTAAAGCTTTTGACTACTCCTTTGGCCTAGTGTTCTCTATTTAAGGAAGTAATTAATACGACCATTTCTGCTATCTTCCGTTTACCTTGATCAGCATGAAGTAGAGAGATGGACCAGCTTTTGTTAGAATGGTCTGTTGCAGGATAGCTAGAAAATCCATATGAAAGAAACACAGCAGTGAGCCTATCATTATCACGAATTGCTGAAATATGAAACACTGCCTGACTGCAGGCCTAATCTCAAAAGCAACGGCAAAAGGCTAAATTAAAGAATAGAAATACAAGTCCTCTGAAATAACGTTCATTTTTAAAACAAGCTTAGGGCACATATTAAATCGCCTTAAGATAAATATTTAGGTAACATAAGAACATTACAACTAAAAGATGTACAAAACTCTGGGAAGTAGCATAAATCGCCATGAGAGTGATAAACAGGAAAACACGACGTAGAATATGATAAATATGCCTGTAGTTCCCCTACTGTTCTGCCGGTGACGTCTCTTATTGGCTGCAGTTATTTATATTCTGTACGTTGCAGCGTTTCCATTTGTCACATTCAGTTGGTGCTGGTAAGTGGGCGTGTCGGGAGGAGGTGGGTGGAGATAATGCTCAGTCTTATCAGCGTACTTTGTCTCACAAGGTGTCCAAAAGGAGTGTTTTTACTTCCATTAGCGTACCCACAGCAAATAGTGTTGATTCCATCAGCACTTTTCGTTTCATCCGCGGTTTAAGCCTACTTTCTAAACATCTCTGTGGGGTACAATTGTAGTTTTCTGACAAAGATATGTTTTATTTTAAGTTCAAGGTGTGTATTTACCAGGTGAATCAGTTGTCTCTAAGTTTCTGTTTCTATTCATCTCGCAGCATAGGTCATCTCAACCTTTTGCAGTTATAGCTGGCGTGATCGTTTCCTTTTTTTTCTTTTCTTCTTCTTCTTCTTCTTCTTCTTTCTTTCTTTAGATAGTATTCATAATTGATCTCGAGGACATTTTTAAAACTTTTTTTATTCTTTTCCCTGTTGTTTATGTATGTGTCTGCCGTTTTACTTACAGATACACGTACGCTCATGCCCGAGGCGGGACTCAAACCCGCGATCCCCTGCACTACGAAACACGGCATTTAGCAGCACGGCCCTGAAGACCTGCATTTTTAAACATTGCATTGAAACGTTTAAATGAAAACTTTGTTGCGAGTCAATTTCCTGCCTTTAGTAGCAGCGAACTTGCAATGTAATGAAGTCACCCGCTCAAGTACCGCTTGAATGTTTATTACACACCTCTTTAAATTCACTATACAATTAAAGTAGTTTGAAGATTGAATAACACATGCTTTAATCGTATTTTAATTCGTCTATGCCTGATATATCTTCAACTGTGGAATCACTATCAAAATTATTATCCTTATCACTGTTTTCCGCTCCCTTGCCTTTAGTTACAATTCTTTCTTCCATTGGACCAACTTTCTCCCATCCTTCCTCATTTTGTGTTACTCTTACTGGGACGTTTTAGTTTTCTTCTCAGAGTCCCTTCAATTTATGGTTTCCTTGATAAATTCTATGAACAGAAAAAACTCAGAAGAGTATCGGACATTATGCTTGGTCTCATGTTTTGATTAATATCAGTAATTACCTCAGAGTTTCGTTATGAAGTGTTTTTCCTTTAAGTTTGATATGTTCCATTCACGTGACGTTTTGTACCAAAACTGCAAAAAGAAATATTCCAACAAAAGCTTATTCATCTATCAATTGCTAATCGAGAAAAACGTGAGCAGAAATTTACTTTTTACTTATTTTCCTGTAGGTACAACATTAAGCTAAAGTTACGAGTATAGTAAATTTTTTTAAAATCTGGTCGCTATGAGATGACTTGCAATTTCGTTCCTTTCGCATATCCAGGAGAAAAAGAAATAAAAGAAAGATAACTTTCCATGTGAGAAAAATGTAGGTAAGTACTGGAAATTTTAAATCCACAATAAGGAATGCTTTGGAGATGGTTAACGCCACCAAAAATGTATCTTACATAAATTATGTGCTATAACGAGATCTACATTTTTGTGTATCTTACAGTTTAGCAGTTATACAAAAGTCTTCCAGAATAAAGAAGCCTATTTCTGGAATATTCAAGATCTACCTATAATTCATTTGTCATGAAAATATCTTAAACATATAGTAGATATTTTCATCATAACCGTTAGAAAAAAACATGTTCTAATATAAATTGTAGTTCGAGTGGGGGAATTTTCATGAAAAATCGCATTTACACTCTTGGAACATATATCAAGTTTGATATTTATCGGACTTTTTGTTTTTGAATTATGCTGTCCACATATATACACAGATGTGGGCATTTTTCTGAAAATTCTCTTTTTGGATTCCGGAGTCCTCAAATCATGTATCTATTTCCGATGAAATCTCAGTACTGAATTTTTGTACTATGTGCATTGTACAAACATGCTAGAGAAAGTAAAAATCACTATGGTTGATATTCCCTTTAACGTATCAATGGAATTAATCAAGCTTCGGCTTGTAGCATTCTTACACGGACGGCTTCTCGCTTTATATTGCCTGAAGCATAGGCAATGCTATAACATACTTGCTGGCATGTATGCCTACCTGTCAGGTCTACTGTTTGTAAGGTATTGCTGCATATCCTAGAAATGGCTTAAAAGCCTAAGTTCATGCGAATGTTACATGTACTTCGCGTAGTTACTCGTACAACGCAATTTCGAGAAAGGTGATCTGGGGGAGGTGGCCAGATGGGAGACCAATGGGAGCTCTTAAATTGAGTTCTCTAGATGTTTGAAACTCAGCAAACTTTTAATCCTTTTAGATGATTATTGATGATGTGGATTGTATATTGCCAACTGTAACGACCTGGGAAATATCGGTTATTGCATCAGTGAATCGGGGATAGAGTACCCGCCCAGGGAGCATGCAGTTCATGTCTTAGGCCCTTTTGCTCTGGTTAAAGATCTGCAACCTCACCTTGTTATATTGATGACTCGTGAAGTTTTTTACACACAAATTACCGAATATTCGTCGCAAATTCGACCTGCACAGAAAAGTTCCGTATAGAATCTTGTTCGTTCAACTTAGCCATCATACGCTGTGAGACGTCAGCGTTCTGTTATTTAGATTCACCAAATACTCTGATTTCAAATTTTCGCAAGTGTTGTCTCACTACGATACCTGGACCTGTGACGCTACAATATATCAATGACATTGCATAGGCTGTAACTTTTCGCATGGCCAGCTCTTTTGGGCTATTGAAAAAATGTAGTACAAATCCAACATATGATACAGCAATTTGATAATTTTAGCGCCAGGAGAGTGTTTTGGTATATATCAACCTTGTTTGGCCATTAGCTAACTCTGCTCTAAAAAGGGAGAGGTAGAAAAAAAAACCTGTTTTCGGGGAGAGTTAGGTCCCCGCTGCAGAGAACATTTTCAGTTTTTTACAGTGTTTTCAACAGCATGGTATACTTATATACAGTTGTCTAAAATGCAATATAGAAATATTCGTAATACTTAAATTAAAATCTAATTTAAGCTATTGGATAATAGAGTCAGGTTGAGAAATGCAATGCCATAGCCGGGATTTGAGCCATGGATCTCGCGGTCTCTATCACTGAGCTACCATGGCAGCATGCAGGGACGGAATTAAATTCCTCAACTGACTAGTATGTTTTCTGGAAAGCCACAAGGTGGGCTAAAATTATTTTGAGATGACATACCCCAATGGCGACTTACAATGTTGTAATTACTATAAGTCCCGGCCCAACTATAAACACTAATTTAATCTTTGTTTCTATAAAATTTCTTCATACTACCGCTTAGGAGACTGAAGATTGTTAGTAACTGGTGTGTTTCGGCCAAGTCCCAGATGAGATGGTATGACTCCAAAGATGATTACTTGGTGAAAAAAGTACTCTTAAAGATTTGAAGTGTTACTTATTTTGAAGGAATTTATTCGTTCCACAGGTTGCTAGTGTAAGTATCTAAACGAGACTTTGAAAAACACAAAACCAAAACTACTGTTTTAATCAAAGCGCATGATGTATCCTATAATGGCCTCCTGTTAAATATAGGAGATGTAGCCAACTATAGAGTTTTAAAATAAATAGTTTTGTTAATGAATTGTTGAGATCACTCCCTATTATAAAGACAAATCGCGCCCACCCGCTTAAGCACATATTTTTAAATAAATAATTCCTGTACTATGGCTTTAAAACACTGTGGTCAGTAAGGGATCCATTGATAACCTTTGGGTACTTAGTCTTTGTATCGTAGAATATGATAGAGAATTTACTCAACCAAACCTTTGAAAAAAAAGTAATACCAAATGAAAAAAAAGAAGAATAAATTTTGCCTGCATAGGAAAGACTCCTGTGAAAGCTTGTGCACTTATTGTTAGCTCCGATGGCCGAGGTAACAGAGAATACTGCATGTCACAATGTATTGTGAAATACTTACTAAGCTGCTATAGGATTCTTAATTGCTTTAATTTCTAGGTTGTTATGTTATTGGTTTCAAACCAAACTTTTGCAGCCTCCTATAATTGGCATCTGCAATGGCAAGCAACCTGGAAGTTGAAATAGCATATAGTGTTGTTAATTATTTTTGGCTAATAGCAGTGCGTAAAATGATGTTGTATGTTGTATTTAGTACATGTAATTTAATTGTTGTTTTCTACCTTCCTTCTACGCAAATCATGTTGAGGATAATGGTAAGTAAAATACATTTTGTAGTTTAGTTCTTAAAAGTCAAACTAGATCTCTCTTAAGCTTTGAGTGTGTACGTGGAAAAAGGTTCCTGTCTTGTTTCGATAAGGTTACCTGGCTAAACATAAAAAATTATCTATTACATAACATCAGTTCTGTATTATTAAAAGGAACTAACTAATTAGTTTAAGTAGAAAATAATGAGCACAATTATATCAGAAAACGATAAAGTGTGATTAACATGGATAGTTTTGCAGTTAAAGCCAATTATAGGCCACTTATTACTAATATATTATTGAAACTCTTGCTCTAAAGATCAAGAAAGTAGAGAATTTGTGATGATATCGATTACAAACTGTTTTTAATTTCACAATTTGTTTTATTTTCTACTACTAAATCTCTGCTTTGTTAGAATATTTGGCGAAAAATCGATTGAATTTAGCAGCGGAGAGGATCACAAATAAATACTGCATGAATGTATCATTCAATATTAGTATGACTTGTTTCCGGTTCTGTCTTAGTAAATTCTGTACAATACCTATTTATGTTCAGTTTTAGGGGTATGCAGTATCATTTGCATATATCGTAGGTTTTGCTGTACATTGAGAAGCTTGTTTATGGCTTGTAATGTTAGTTTTGCACAGCATCTTTGTTATTAAGAAACGATCTCATCTTTGTCAGGAACGGCAGAGCGTTTATTAAACTTTGCATTTTATTGTACGCCACAAGACAGAAATGTAGATAGTAATGAGTTTGTTTTTCCTTTCTCAGATACGAAAAACAGCGTGGGTTTGGTTGGCTGCATCGAAGAAGTGGCACACAACGCCATAGCTGTCTATTGGAACCCACTGGAGAGTTCTGCCAAAGTAAGTGCTTTTCCTTCTGTTGTAGCTGCAGAATAATACTTCAGTGGCGGATCGTGATTTGCACATGGCTGCTTTACAACATTTTTTCATGTCAGATAATCTAATCACTTGTAATGGATTTTTATAAGCATTGTATTAATGTATTTGTTGAAATCTTCAACGAAAAACAAACAAGGGAACTATTGCTTTTCTTTATTTTCAAACATGGCAAAACGTGATGTTAAATTTTAGATAGGTTCGCCTTGTGGTGAAGACAATACTGAAGTGAAGGTACTTTTATTAGTTGTACAAATGTATTGGCTTCTATGACTATAGGTGCAATACATATTTTAATCCCACTCGTGCATTAATACATTTTTCTAAGCCATTTGATTAGCTAACATTAGATCTGATCTAAATAGCGTCATTCCATATATATATACCTATATGTGTGTATGTAGGTTATTCATTAAATCGGTATTGTACAATAATAATACTTTGCCATAATTAACTGCTAAGAGTTTTTGCTTAACAGTTATCATTTTCTTTGTGACTTTCGGGGAAAAATAATTCTTTCTGGCTTTCGGTGATTTTGCCAAACTGCAATCAAATAAATTAAATTATTAAAATCAATAAATCACCAGTGCTACTATCATGTATAAAATTATAACTCTTGAATATTTCCAACAAAGATTTTGCTTTACTATTCTGAAATATGCCTATTATTTTGGTATAGTCCCAAAATTCAGAAAATGCTAGGAGATTGTTGTCGAATTGACTGTGATTTGAAATGTTTCTTTGCAAATTTCTTTGCTTTCTTTCTGTAGAGTTTTGGCTTCGTATGTTACGCGATAGGAAAAATATCTGCAGTAATGAAGACGCAGAAAAGCGCGTATAGCTAATCAGTTAATATTTATCCCAGGACTTCACCTTTTTTTGCCACAAAATGTGTCGTCACTGCATTAGAGAAGGTTTCAAGATAGAAGTACAACATTTTAAAATAATAAATAAAATGCTACGCTAAACGGAGGAAAAAATGCAGTACTCTAGCAGGGTCTGATCAGATACTCGTGATATATAGTTGCAGACATATCTGAGAAACCTGTGATTACCGAGTTAACCATTTTGCTCACGTAAGCGGCAGAGAAAGTGGGTGCTAATGAAATTTCATAAGAAACCCTTGCCGGATATATTCAATATAAGCCCTCTACTCATACATTTGCATGAATGCTTCAAGATAATGGCCTAATTGTTACAATAATTAACAGGCAGGCCATTAGGTTTAATAGCTACATGACGAAACACTGCTGGTCATTAAACCCTCAAGTCTCAGCTTGTAGATAAACCAAATATTAAATTATAATTGCTCCTTGCTCTGTCTCTCATAGTGCTCTCATCTGTTGAGTTGATGATGGAAAATTATATATAGAGGGAGATTCTGTACGACGCTTCTAAATAGTTGTAACCTTTTCTGGAGCCTATGAAAAGATTGTGCGGTTTCCCTGGTATACGGTAATTCTTCAATTTCAAAATAGTTTTTTTTCGGAAAGTCATTTTCACTGGTTATAATAATAATAATAATAATAATAATAATTATGAGACGGTAACACAGCGTTCTTAACCACTCATCAAATCACCAAGAATTTATTTTCTCCACTGTTCCTTCACAAGTACTCATGAAAGTCATATTTCTCATTCACGTTCTTATCCCCTCGTTGAAAGACCCCATTATATTCACCAGTGGCTACGTTAGTATCCACTCATTGAAATCTCGCATTAAATTTTCACCGCAGTACGATATTATCCTTTCGATGACAGCTCTCATTAAATCCACCAACTGCTACGTTCTTATCCACTAGTTGAAAGTACTCATTAAATTCTGTAGCAGTTATATTTTTATCCACTCATTGAAAGTATTCATTTAATTCACTAGCAGCTACGTTCAAACCCTCTCGTTGAGTTCATTGTTTTTTTATGCAATATTTTAGTAATTAAATGTTTATTAATGTCTGAAGTCTTAGACCAAGACACTTAGCAAACTTCACCAGAAACAAATTCTGGGTAGTATAGTTCTGAGTTCAATGTATAGATAGCATTGAGAGGTCCAGCCAAGCAGGACAGTTTTAATGTAATAACGTAACATTAACCAACTTTGCTAAATTACAACATAACGAAGAATGAAAAGGAAACTCGTAAACAACATAGTTCAACTTACGTGAAGTATGTAGCTACTAAAGGGAAACGTGTTTTTCAATTGCTGCAATTCCATATAAGGTCGGTGTGAAACAATTGGCATCTTCATGATTGGTCCACTACTATCCTCATTAGTATCTCCATGCTTATGCTTTTTTTGCGTCACGATCCTGTTGGGAGGGGAGCAGTGCATCATAATTTAGCTTTTATTTCGAATATTCGCCTTGTTTTGTTTTCACAGTGTGTTTTCATACTTCGCAAACCTTATTATTAACGGCAACATTTTTATACTGGTTGCATTATAACGTGCGTATCATGCATCATAGGCCTAGAAGGCCTTGAACCTAGGTATTTAGCAGTGCCGTCACGCGTTGCTCCACTGCGGGTAATTAGGTAGCAGGAGAAAAGGGGGAAAGAGACAGAGGGATTGAGAAAGAGAGAAGCGTTAATTGTTGTCATAAATTTAACTCCACCTTTTTCCTCCTCCCACTTTTTTTTAATCCCCATCTATTTTCTTTTACTTTTTGTTCCAAATTGCAGAAGAGTAATTAATGTTACATTGCACCGAGAGATAGATAGATAGAGAGAGAGAGAGAGAGAGAGAGAGAGAGAGAGAGATATCTTAAGTAAGCATAATAATAAATTCTCACATTCTGATTGCCTTAGAATAACAATTCTGTAAGTTGAACAAAGGTAAGGTCATAAAACCATATTTCTTTTTTAATTCACTTTAACGATGGTCATGCTCGTTTAAGATTGATACTAATGCTATGCCGCTATGAGCATAAACAAAAATGTGAATGTAGTTTTGTAGCTGCTAATGGCAAAAATGTTGAGAATTCATTATGATGTGCCGTATAAGTTATTGTACAAACTCTCAGGGTTATTCTAACTGTGAACTGATATGAATTATCTCCAACGTTCGAAATAAGAAATGATCTAATTATATTGAAAATATAAAAACAGTTTACAGTTAACTGATTGATTTATGTGACCAAATTTAGCTTCCTTCTGTACTTTCAAGTTTGTTTGTTTTTTTTCCCCCAATATTGCATTAGATATTCATTTTTCCATAAAATAGATTCACTTTGCAAAGTGGCAGTTAATGATTCTTGAGAATTCTTAAACAGGGATGATGATCTATTTTTATTTAACGAAAAGTCCTCCCTTTATTACAACACTTTAAATCAAATAATCCTGATCATCCCTGATAAATTAATTCTATCCTGAACTAATTTTAGGAAATATTTAAATTAAAAGCGATAACGCACAGATTCATACGAACACATGCTTCTAATCAGTCGATAAGCTCAGCGAGCTAAATGTAACAACGTTTCTACTCCATTTTGGCATATACTAGGCAGTAGCGGCTCTGGTAGGGCACACTTTTAAGATTTAAAATTGAAACTAAATTGAATGTTATTTATGGACGTTCTTTAATGGCTACGGTGCTAAGCCTCCCATTCTATTTTGGGCTCGAAAGACCGCTTAATAATGCTCAGAGGCCTCTTTATCAGACTTGAGGGTTTTTTTAGGTATCGTAAATCTACGACACGGTATAAACGACATTACTTCCCTTATGAAGGAAGGGATTTTTACGCCTGAAAAAAAATCAACCGAGTTTGAATCCGCGACCTTGAGAACCAGAGGCTAGAATGTTACCCCTTGATCACGGATGACGACAGACTAAAATTAGTGGATACCAAAAGCTATCAGTAGAAATGAAATGCTAATTTGTGTATTAGCACTAACCTTTCTGTTTGTAGATGAAGTCCATCCTTCGATCCTTTGCTTGAAAAAATACTTCCATAACTCTTTGATTTAAGTCAGGAACTGAACACGACATGTTCCGAGAAATTTAAACACGAACCGTCCGTCACCTTCACTGTTCATCATTTGTCAACATTATCAGAGAGGTGATCCTGCTGCAAATTAATGCTTAGCTCGTCTTAACAGAGATGGTGTACTTGAGTTTGAGCTTACAGTCTTCAATACTACCTTATACAATTTTAGTAGCTTATGTATGTCAATTACAACGTTCACGGTGTTTCTTTTCACAAACGAAACTTGCTTTTCTCTTAGAAAATTATGGAAATTACCCTTAAAGTAAAGCAGATCGCGATCGTGATATTAATGTCTTAAGCATTTTCTTTATAAGCAATTTTATACTTTACAAACCATCGCCTATCTTTCGTAAAAGTTTTTAGGATGTTCCCTCTTAAGGCGAGTTTTAACCCTGCCGTTTCTTTGAACGCCAGCAACTGAAAAATTGGCATATTATTCTGTAGTTAATTTCACCAACTTATTTTCCAGCGCATACGGGCTATGTTTCATTAACACGTGAGATACATTCAAGGCACTCTTTTACCACTTCTTATCAGTTTATTCTTAAGGGGAATATTGCAACTCAGCACTCATTATCAAAACACTAGCCACTAATCACCTCTCGCAAGTAAGGTCTATTTTGCTGTTTGCTCACGTCCATAATTTCAATAACTATTGGTTATTTTGCCCTTTCCTGTTTTCAAGTGAAGCTTCAAATGTATCGCGAATGTATATCCTAGTGAACTTGGGTAGTTTCACAACGCACTGCTTGTACCTAAGCCTTCAGTGTTGGCGCACGAGCGAGCGTACCTTGTCGTCTGCTTGGTAACAAGTACCAACATTGTATATTTTGTATATTTCGTTCGGGGGGTTTATAGATCAACTTTGTTTTCAAATAAGAAGACATTCAAACTTAAGAATGTTTTCTTATTATTTACTCTTACACGTGAATAGCTCTTTGGCTAAATATTTTTTGTCAGGAATTTGACTCAAACTTTATTTTTGCTTATTGTCCGTTCATATTTTCTCTTTGCGCATGCGCAGCAAATGTCCACAAAGGCTTTCGTGTCCTAAGAGAACCTTCCCCTCTCGTCCCCTTGAACCCCACACCAACAAATTAACTACATCTGAAAGCATTGAATTCTTCTGCGCGTGCGCATAAGATGACCACAAAATCGCTTGTGTCCGATAAATGCGGCCGGTTACTATTTCTGATAGCCATGTTCACTACAACTGTTCAGTGTGCACAGTAGGTTTAAATTGATACAAAATGCATTAGATTATAGCATTTTACTTAATAATTTAATGGAGAAATTATTGTCTGAAATTGTTGTAGGGAGGGCACGTGCACCTGTTCCCCTAAAGGCCGGTAGCCACTGATACTAGGTGGTCCATTAATGCCGTATTTCATATGGGCAGATAACCATTCGTGTGTCTAAAGAGTTTCAGAGCTCAACGGAGCAGTCAAGGGAACACCGGAAACCAGGTAAACAGGAAAATAGGAGTGTCTCCTAGAAGCTTGTATTTATCTACAAGATAAGAAAATCTTTTGGCTCGTGAGCTGCAACACACGCGGATGTTTGCGTGGTTGACCCAACCAGGGCGCATCCTTGACATAAAAGAGGATATGTGACCGTTTTAAACATCAATGGATGTTATCGTCCATATTGAATTCTACCACCAAATTTTTTCGACTCGGGTAGGTATTCCACAGAAACCTCTATTATGGAAATAGCTATGTGCTTTAAAGAAAACAAAATTACACTCATAATAAGCATATATTAAATTGGTCAACACCAGGCTTCACTTTCTTTAACATATTATTGCTAAGACGCCTCACCAGGTCCTGTGCATCTACGTTGGCAAGCGTGTTTGGAGTGTGCGTGTTTATGACGAAAGTATAGCTTTGTGCTGTTGTGGCGATTTTCTCTTGATAAGGGCCATTCTGTTGTCAACTACGACATGCAATGGGTATAAAAAGTGATGCCTGGAGCACAGCGTTTAGCTTCCCATTATTGGATATTAATATTCCGCTCCATACCTTTCAGGGATGATCTGGGGCCATTATTCTTTATGAACGCAATCATTTACCTCGAGGTCGTGTGAATTAATACAACTCTCATCCTGCCTAGGCCTTGCCATCCATCGCTCCCAACAATATAGCAGTGTTCTGCAGATCTGCTCAAGGCTTGTATGGTTTCTTGCCCTTCAATTTGTTAGCAATTGCAGAGGAATAATTTGGTGATTATATTACAAGCACTCTGTTATAAATACGAGAATTTATAATATATAGTCCACCTTACCATGTAATACATTCAAAATCATGAGTGTTTGGCAAATGGTAATGACTTCCATCCTGAATTATCTTACATCTCCGACACATCCTGACCAGAAATATGAAACGTGTCAGGATTCTTCATGTTTAGTCATTATTTTACTGTGAGCTAGTATGCGTTCTTTTAAGACTGTCTTGGATTGTAGAACTGTTTTTGCCGTCGTTTAAATTATCGGATCAAAAATATTGATGTTAATGCTCTCATTAATTCTTGAATGTTTCTTTTATATAATTCCTTCAAAACTCTTATATTTCCCATTCATAACTTAGTGCTAAAACGCCGCTGTTACTTCTGTCTCATCTTGCTCATATAATCCATATAGTAGGTAATATTTATCGTTGCTTTTCTATCGTTCTCAGTACTTCGAAAAGATCCTAAGCGGATGATGAAGCCGCTACGAAGTGCCATAGATAAATCGGCATTGTTGAAGAATTCTATAAAATGTAGTGATGCTTGATTATGTATAGATATTAATGCGGTTTTTGGATTTAGAATCTGTTTTTTGTTGTTTTTTTTTTTTTTTTTTTTTTGCATTTCATTACAAATATGAAACTACTCCCTTCATTTTTTTCAGTCTCTTATTTCTGAATTGGTTCATTATATACCATAACAGGAATCACCATTGAGACATTCATATCTGCGTGGCATCTGCATTAGTTCAGCATGTCGATGCTGTGAGGAAATATATAAATCTTCAACCTTGTTTTTAAATTTACGCCTATGCCGTTTCATAAATAGTGCTGTACACCTTAAGTTTTAAAAAAATTCAAACTACTAGTATCAATAGCAATAAATAATTTTAGTGACATTGAGCATTGCCCAAAAGCAAGCACGTAGTCATACAGCATTTTGATGCAGGTCCTTTTATCTTTGGAAAACGAGCCTGTATGCTTCCAAATTATTGATTCCAAGCTCAAGCGTCTAATGGTATGAGTAACGTGATCTTGTAATTTGGATCCCATTTTCAACACAACTTGGGTTACATTTTAGCTCTTAATTCCCGACCCAGACTTTAACTAGTTAAATATAATACTTTTAACATTTTAATTCTTTGGTATTATTCATTTTTTCAAAGGCATTTCACCCGAATATACCTTTGAAAAGTATAACATATTTTCTACACACAAGGAAGTTACTTCTTCATATTTTTTTCCGAACTCCTCTATGAGAAACGAGACATTGTGTTTATAGCCCGTCACTCACCTGTTTACGGAATGTAAAACCTCTATATCTAATCCAGAGCCTCTCAAACGCGTTAAATCGCACGCGTGCAAATCAAGGTGTAGAGGTAGTACCGTGCACCGTGACTCCGCCTCACATTTTCATTGAGGAAGGAACGCTAGAGAAGGTGAGGAAGAGGGAAATAGATAGAGCGCGAGATAAGTGTAGGCAGAGAGAGAGAGAGGAGAGAGAGAGAGAGAGAGAGAGAGAGAGAGAGAGAGAGAGAGAGAATACTATTGCTGAAAACCCAAGAGTGGATTGCAAATATCCCCATTTGCTCTCGGGCCAATCTAACATACTTGTCTTTTGCACCTTGCGCCATGCAATGCATCAGCATATGTACCCAGAGAAGTTCGGTCTATTCCTTGTTTCTTATAACCGTGCCCCGCAGAGGTATATCCTTCCCGCTGCGTTCGCATTCCGCTTTCCCTGATTGGCTAATGAAACAGCTTTGAATTGTGACAAATGAGCCGTGCGCCACGCAAGGATAGATGATAAAAACGTTGCAAACACTCTGTTATGATAGACACACATACTATCGTCGTCACCTGAGAGGCAGGTCTGAAGCAAAGGACCTTCCATATATTTATATACATTCCAATTGAATTAACTTTCTTATATTTTGCTCATACGGTTATAAGAATGTAAATTTGACAGTTTTCTTTAAAATATATTTAGGGAATGATCGTTTTAATATGCAACTGTTTTGTACTGCGCAACACCCGGCGGCATCCAGTGAGAACTGACTAGTTCTCGTGACCGATAGAGATACTGGGCAAAGTTATATGGAATAAACCTTGTGTACCGTCCCCTTGCTTCCAAGCAGAATAGCTCCTGAATTCTCATTGTGGTTTTCTTTATTTAAGAAAGTTCTTAATTATCCTTTATTTTATTTAAAATTTTCTCCTCAAAATCCTGTCATGTTCACGAGAAAAAGTTTAAGGTGTGTTTTGTATATGTAACCATATTCATTTCCGAAATTTGCATTACAGTTGTCTCTCTGTACTTGTAAGTAATAAAGCTGTAACCCAAATGTTTCCAGTGATTTTTGATTATTGCTGACATGTTGTATGAGTTCTAACGAATCCATTGGGATGAATCTGGGTGTGTGATATGTGCCCCAGAGATGTGGGGTTTTAAATGCCAAACATTTTAAATATCTGTTTATTTCAGAACAAAATCTTATAAGCATTATGTTTGGGACAAGATACGGTATTACAAAATCTCGTTATGCCCATATTTATTATTATTATTATTGTTAGTATTACTATTATTGGTATTATTATTATTATTATTACTACTACTACTACTACTACTACTACTACTACTACTACTACTACTACTACTACTACTATTACTACTAAGTAAACCTATTACCATAAGCAACAGCGTAGATCGAATAAATCGATCATGCACTGATAATGTTTTACTTTTATTTAGTTTTATTAGCACTCCAAAAAGAAAAGGTTTCTGATTTTCAAAACATCGCATGGCAGGTACATTATACAGAAAACAAAAGAAAGAGAGGCACGGGACAGAATGTGAGACTGAGAAAGAATGATAAGGGAGAAAGAAAGAACGAGTAATGGCGAGAGAGAAAGAGGAAGGTGGAGAATGAGATAGGGGTAGGAGAAGGAGCGAGGGCAAATGTGTGTGAGAGAGAGAGAGAGAGAGAGAGAGAGATAATATTCTCTGCATTTAACATAATACCATGAGTAAAGTTAGGAGATTTTCCTATTAAATAAGCAAGAATTATATTTTGTTTGCATAATAATGTTATCTTCTCCAAATTTAAGGCAGCTTTCATAAGTATTTATTTAGAATAAAATGCACTTGCAGTGCACGAAGAGAGGCCGGTCCCCGTGGCCGCGCTCGCCAAGGCGTCCCGCTTTGGTGCTTCGTAGCGCTGGGAATCGTGGGTTCGAGTCCCGCCTTGGGCATAGGTGTTATATGTTTGTGTATATGTGTGTGTTGTAACAGTAAGTAAACAGTAATAACAGCAAAACAAAGTAAAAAGGTAAATTAAAAAAAAAAAAAAAAGCGCAGAACGGAAACTTGGTCATGTGACGAGCAAAAGTGTGCGATAACAAACTAACAACTTAATTAAAAAAAATAAAAGAGAGATAAAAATGCACTTAACAGTGTATGAAGAGATAAAAATGCTCATGGAGAAACACCCAAGTTAGGTAGTGAAGCTCATAATATTCCTGCAGCCTTCTCTCGTTCTCTCTCTCTCTCTCTCTCTCTCTCTCAAGGGCCCTAGGGTTGTAAAGCTATATCTTGCCACGTCGGTATATAATTTTGAAATTACTCTTCCAGTCTTGGAAAATAATTGCCTTCCAAGATTAGTATTTCCTTTCATATACACCCATACGTCTCATGTAAATAAATCGACGATACCAGAATAATATCGGAGGGGTCTTAAGAACTAAATGCGACTTTTGCTATCGATAATCTGATCTCGTAGGAAGTAGAAACTCGTTTTTCCAGGTGACAGGTGCGCCATTATTCACACTAACAGTAGTGTCAACGATTACATCTGGAAAAATGAGCGTCAATTAGTGTGTAAATCACCTACAGTTGAAGTAGTAAAACACTTTAGAAGAATATAATTTACATAAGGAGCATTGCGACATCACCACTGTTTCTGTAGTAGCACCCAGAAGCCAAAACAATTGCGAAGGTTCCTTTTTTTTAATTTTTTGAGGATATAGAAAGGCACGTTAAATATTCTCGTATCGCAAGATTTCCTCAGCTGCTGATTTTAATCGCTAAGCCGGCGGCGGTGTTGGCTGCTACAAGAGCAAACGTTTTCTCGTCCCAAGCCAATCAGATGCGGCCGCGGCGTATGGAGTTGAATCGAAATGATTCTCCGGTGGAAGATTTACGTGTTATGTAGACTGATGTGCATTTCAATCGTGTAGTTATAATGGAGTTAATTTTCAGGCAATCACCCAGCTGCCTAACATGCAATTAGTCTTGCACTCCGTCGTAATAGCGGCAATGTTTCATTGTTTAAATAAAGTAACACGAGAAGATACACAAGTCTAACATAGGAAGGCCACCCTGGTGGCTCTGACTGAAACCACAGGTCATTTCGTTTATGGCTACACCTCACGCCTTGTGAAATCTCCACATCTATAGAAGTGGATTACCGCATTTTACAAAGTTTAATTGTGGATATGTTCGCCTTATTTATCGTATTCCATCAGCTTCGATAGCAGAGTGGAATCAGTAGTTCCACAGCCAGCAAGTAGATAGGTGTAATTGACTACGCAAACTGGATGTAGCCTCTTCAATACAACGAAGTGAGGTTAGATATGCGCATATCTATGGCCCCCATATTCTCCTTTTTTCTGCTCCGGTTTCTATGATCTTCTTCTGGCAAATAGCTATTACATATAGTAGTTTAGGTAGCGTGTCTTTAATGATGATACCCCATTCTGCTCTAGTGGTTTCTACCTGTGTTGTAGCACTGGTAGAGCCTGGCAATACAGCTTTCAGATACTTTGAATTGTCCATCACAAAGTTAAAAAAAAAAATCAGACTATAATGTGATATACTACCACACATCATCGTTTTTATTTCTCTCTCTTCTGCTTATATATTTTTTCAGTCAATTTTGCGGCATACATGTTGGTACCTTGTAGTCGTGCTCATTCTAATGATAAATGTGTCATATATAACGAATGTGGAACGCGTATTGAGCCATTTTCCCAGCGCCACAAACACGCTCATATTAACACGATAGCCTTTGGTGTAGACATACAATTATTTTTTAAATAAAGACGTTTTCAGGCCAACTGGGAACCTTGGAATGGCATCCGGGAACATTCAAATAGTAAGCAAACATTTCGCCAACTGAGCCACCTGGCCAGAGGTTTTATTTTCATTACATCTTCTACAAATAAGCTTTTATAACTAGGTGATGAGTTTATTTGTAACGAACAATTAGCTCTTCATTTGTCTCCCCCATTTCTTTCATCATTTTTCTCATTTTTTCAAGGAGTATAATTCATTGACGCCCACCGTGGTGTATGGTTACCATGCTAGCCTCAATACCCAAGGTTCTGTGTTCAATCTAGGCAGAGGGTGATGGATTTTTTCGGACGTAAAATCCTTAGCACGGCCTCCTTCTCGTGTAACATTTACTCACGTAAAATAGTCTTATATGCTTGGGCTAAATTCGCATCTTTCACGTCCGCAAGTCCTGATTTCTCTATAGTGCTACCTTGGGCGATGAGTTGATCCCTCATCTCCATGTGCACATAGTGGCGAACTCGCGAACTAGCAATTCCGTAATCCCTACTATAAAGGTAGCCCAGTAAACGCCATCATGGTGTGATGCAACTCAAAGCGTATCCAGGTATGTGCTGTCAAGAAAACAGTTAATGATTAAGTTATTTATTTATTTTGTTTACATGAATTTGTTTCAATTGCACATCGCACCTTTTTTGCAACTTCCCCAATTCGCAGTCATGATGTTAATATTTATAATGGCAACAATAATAATAATAATAAATAATAGTAATAATAATAATAACATTGTCCTAATACAATCATTACCTATTTGAAGTTGTACTTAGTATACGTAAAGAATAAATCTACAACATTTAATAGAGAAATATTCGTATATTAAAGGCAAAAGTCAAACTAAGATTAAAATTGTTGATTTCGTTTTAATTTTGTTACATGAACCTCATTATCGTGAGCATAATCTCAAAATGTATCATGATTTTTCATTGGCGATTTTCTTTAATTTGTCTGAAAATACCTATTTTTTTCGTTCTCGCGTTAAATTCTTCACAAATAGTAATGAACTCTTCCTAACATATTTCAACATTTAGATTCTGGTTTGGTAAACGAAGAAGTTATTCTCTTTTATCTATGTTGTTATGAAATAGAAAACGGTGTTATATGCTGATTTAGTTGGCAAGTATCAGGAGATAACGGTAGAGTACCGCTTTAGAGCTATTACGTGTGGTAGATGAAATGATGCACATTTATAAAGTCAGAATGTCTAATTATCATCATTATTAGAGGCAAGCACGACCTAGCTTCAAGTTGGGAAAGAAACTGCTGCTGCTAGCAGATATTGATAAGTGGCTGCTGTGGGATCTACATGGTCTGCCACTTTAAGAAGAGTTGCGTGTGGTCTAATGTTTGTTCGCTACTGCTAGCATGGTGGCGTCTCTTAATGAATTGCTATGCGTGTATATCAATACAGAGTAATTAATTTGCTTTCCTTGAGAGCTGTGCAGTGCCCCAGGGAGGCAGCTTCTTCTGGAGGCAACGGCCTTGTCTTCTTCACAAAGCCACTAGTAAAAATTTCACTCATTCGTGTAGGGCGTTGCCTTCCATAAGAAAAATCTGGGCATTATTCCTCATTTATCTTTTTGAATTTCGAAGTATTTACTATCCAGTTTAAGATATTGTTCTGTTAGATATATAATGAAAAAACTTTAAATTTGAAGCTTTTAAACCTTAAACCTTCATGGCATTCCATAGTTGTGGGAGTATATGTTGTATTCCTAATTCCTTATTTACTTGTGTACAATATTTTAAATAGAATATTACAACACTAATGACAAACGGATAGGTTTAAATGCGATGTTACGTGCAACAGAGATTGCTTTAATTTTATTTCAGTTAGTAATATAAGCGATGATTACCATAAACGCTTTTTTAAATTGTTTCATTTTAGGTATATAGCCCCCTTTGAAGTCTGTGGTCATATCGGGGGCTTTAATTGGAGAAACAACTTATTGACTGTAGGTTCTTGTACATTGGCTTTTTAATCATTTTCTTTTCTTCAAACACATGCACATTCACTCTCGCATACATATTTCCAGACTTTATGGGGGATAGGGAATGATTCCGGTTAAAGAAACATTGCTCGTCACAGCTGAGAATCGAACCCAGCACTTTCGGGTGAGAAAATCAGCTAGCTGACCACTCGACCACAGAGGCAGTCCTAGAGGAAACTAGTGTTCCATTCATATGTCTTTTTCTACCTATTTACTTTATTCTTGCAGAAGCTTATTCATTCACGCTAATCGACATATACATTAGAAATAGTCTTATTATTTATATCCTTGTGAGTACAAGGGAATACACGGGGCTAAAGCAATAGCCAGATCCTCAAAGAGCTGGTTGCTATGTGATGACACTCAAATTCGGTTATGTTTGTATGGCTAAGAGCAAAGCGCAAGAAACAAGAAAAACGAATGGCAACTTCCATTTTGAGCAAAATATAAATACCTTTAAACCAACAATAAGGAATATTTCGGAACTGGTCAATCCCACAAAAAAATGTATTTGGTGTAAATGTGTTTTAGCGATTTTATATATATATATATATATATATATATATATATATATATATATATATTGTGTGGTAACATTTGTCTATCGCTTGCGGTTTACCAGTTTTGCAAAAGTCACCTAAATGAAGAGATCTTCAGACCACTAGAAAACAAAAGCTATCAATTTCTTCTTCTTCTTTTTCTCCTCCTCCCTCTTCCATTTAAGAATAAACTTTAAAGTCTGTTCCGTCTCAAACACCAACTTACCACCGCAAACTTGGTCTCCTGCCTTGTGGGGAGTAAAGAAACATTTGTTATGTTATTGCTACATTCCACTCCAATATGTCAGTACCATTGTTGTTTCACAGGGTAAATTTTTTCTTGTAAGTAACCGATTTTTAAATAGTCACTTGTAAATGTATTGTGTATATAATCTCTTAAATTATTCCTAGTGTTTGTCTTAAAATCTGATCTCTGTGTATTCTTTTCTTTGCTCTATTTAAGCCCCAATTCTTATTGCTGTATGTAGAAGTGAAAAGGCTAAAAACTTTGTAACATAATATCCGTTTCATTTGTTTTAAAAATGTCTTAAACATGTGGCATTTTAATTAAAATCGTTACAGCCATAGTTTTAGAAAATAAAAAATAATGAAAACATATCCGGTAATGTAGTTTGGGGTGGGGCTATTTTGGAAAATTGCCTTTGTAAACTGAGGCAGCAGTTTACAAAGCAGCAACTGAACTTAAAGCAGCAATCTTAGTATTTAACAGAGTTTTCGGTTTTGATTTACGCCGTCCACATACACACGAACCTTTTCTAAAATGCTTTATGCGATTCAGAGTCCTCAAAACATGTATTTCCCAAGAAATCTCAGTATCTCAGTATCAGCGGAATTCAATTCTTGTTTATGGAGAGTTTTAATGATTACATAGTTTCTAAATTAAACGGTTCTCCTGCTTAACATACGCAGTAGAAAAAGTAAAAATAATTCACGCAGCGATTGAAGAAAGTGACTGCTAGTAACGTCTCTCGTGTATGAAACAATATACACAGCAAAAAGCCATGAGGATCCAGTGAGTAAATTCGAAAATGTGAACTTGAAAACGGTAAAGAGGAAAATTGGAATTGTATATTCTTGCGACTCTTACATCTGGAGAAAGAAGTGGGAAAAGTCGCTCTTTCATTTCTCTGTTAAACCTTGTGCGTAATTTGCCTCTGGATATTACATTAAACATTTTTGTTGCTGAATTTGCCTGTAGTATCATTGTATTGCCCAATTATTTTGCGGAATTTTCCTACATAAACGCGGAATTTATCCACTCTCATTGATTATGTTGACATAACCAAGAGCCAAACACCTGCCTTTTTATGCATTCGCGACTTAAGCATCATGTTGCCATCTACTGTAAGATGTAGGCGTTGTGTTACAAAATCGGAGATCGTAAAGCAATCAGAGGCGGAAATGCAAAGGGTGGAGCGCAGGAAGACTGAAACTAATTGACTACATAAACGTACCCTCAAGAATCTCTGCCGGCGCTGCATAACAAAATTATATCGCGCACACGAGAGGAAGCCTATTAAAAGAACCGTTGCTTCACAGTGGCACTTTTATCTTTGGTAGCGATCGAAACAAATGAATAACGCTGCTCTGGAAATTGAACAATATAGATGGCAATGTATCATGCTGTCATTCGTTTTCTTATTTTCTTTTTGTATTGTTATTTCTGCTCTTGGCTGTCAATTGGGAAAATGATGAACCTATCTGAAACTCTTCTAAATCATCTGCTATCTCAGTGCAAGCAACAAACTCAGGTGTATTAATTACAAAATATTCAGGCAGATTTTGCATTTCTAATATGCCTACCGCGAGGCAGACCAGTGGCTAGTTACATACATTGTCTTGTCAAAATTATTCATATACTAGCTTCGCACGGGTGGTGTACCTAAAGAAAATAACTCGGACAAAATATTCCGTTTACATTATGATCATGCAATGAAATAAAATTACGATTAAATAATTTGACAACACTTTATTGTAATGCCTTGTGATGTACAATTTTCCTTCCGGAGAGAAAAAAATAGCTTGGCATAATAATAGTAACAGAAGTAGCCGCGCCATGGCCGAGTGGTTAGACTACTCGCCTCTAGTTCGGGTTCGATCCCAAGTGACCACATGTGAGATTTGTGGTGCACAAAGCCGGCGCAGGATCGAGTTTTCTCCGGGTTCTCCGGTTTCCCCAGCCATCGCATTCCATCGGTGCTCCACCTTCATTCATGTATCATCAGAATCATGCCTGCGGCGCCACAAATAGTTAAAGCGGTCGTTAAACACTACAAAAAAAAAAAAAAGTGATGGCAGCGCATCCATAGTGTGGCGGATATACGCTGGCATAGGTAATGAATTACATTAAGGAGAAAGTCACAAATAAACATTCATGCTTCCTCCGAATCTCTTTCTTTCCTTTACTCCTAATGTTTTCCACCTGTTTCTTTATTTTCTTCAAAACAGTCATTTCTAAGGTTAACAATAACGTAACTAAAGAGAAAGTAGATCTGCATGGGCATTGATAAGCTTTTATTTGATGATAGCTTTGTTTGTTTTAAATTTCTCCCAAATTATAACTTGATCAAATGTATTAGGGGCACCGCAATTGCACTGTGATGGTGACGCGGGTAGCTTCATGTTCTTTAGCTAGCTCATGTTCCACATAACGTCAAATACCGCCTGCGGTGCCATAAGTAGCTAAAGCGGGCGTTAAACACTATCTGAAATACAAACAAACAAAAAAACCAAATAACCAACATCTGCAATAGGAAGTTAAACCTAAAATGGATCCCGTTATTTCTCCGCCATTTTCAGATTCCAAGAATGTGCATTGTTTATAACTTGTTCATTTTAAAGAATTATAACAAAAATATACTTATTTCTTTATTTAAACGATGTGACCAAGAGGACGATGGTTAATACATAAGAAATATATTTCATTTACACAGTTAACTTGCGTCATTGTCTCCATAGCCGGGTGCATTCCCTTAGCATTGAAGACGAAAAATAGAGCAGCAGGAACTACGGCCATCTGGTGGCAAATAATAAGTACATATTTTAGGTATTCGTCGCTAGGAAAACTTTTTTATTTTAAACGATAGGAGTAAGGAAAGGACCGTTAATAAATAAAAATATATTTGAATTTCACTGCTGCACTATCTCATCTCGATAAACTGTTGCGTTACTTTAACATTGGATAGAGAGCAAAAATATTACTATAGCCATCTAGTGGCAAATAAAATAAATACTTACTCTAGGTGTTCGCCGTCAGAAAAGCTTCTTTGCTTCTTTATTTTAAACGAAAGGACAGTTAATACATAAAAATGTATTTGAATTTCACTGCTGCGTTGCGTCAATGTTTTGATAAACTGGTGCGTTGCCTTAACATTAAATGGGAAGGGAAAATATATAGCAGTACCACAACCATTTAACAACAAATAGCTTGTACCACTGCCATCTGGGCGGCCATTAACTGAAATGCGCTCACTTAGCACGGTTTTTATTCATTTTATGAGATTTTAAATACTTTCCCGTACTATTTTTAAACATTTTCATTTCCAAAAACCTTGTCGTGACAATAACGAACACAACTAAACAAGAGTTGTTCAATTTGATGCAGTCGTTGGGAAATGATACGCGTACATACATTTCAGCGATTCATTTATATATATATATATTAAAGAATGGAATACGCGCATAAATAAAACAGGTCCTCTATGATAAGAATTGCAAGTTCTTAACGACTACAGCACTGTAATTCCGATAGAGGCGGGCGGGTGGTGAAGCTTAGGAATAAAATAAATCTTAATCAAGGAATGACTCCGAGATTTATAAACGAACACATTTCTTGTGTTTCCTGCTTTTAGAAACTTATTGCTCGCTGATTGCAGATACGATCGTATTTAACTTGGAATTTTCAAGTCTTCACTGAGCCTAAATTATATATAGTGTCATTAGCTCATTAAAATATAATTTAAAAGCATTTGGTAGTTTTTATAAGCATGTAACAAAAGTAAAGCTTGTTACATGTTCCTTTCATCAACAAAGCGTCCTTTTCATAAATCTGACTTTCATGGTAATTTATATTATTTTCCAATAAGATGCGAACTACTGTTACTGCTACAATGGTTATTATTATTATTATTATTATTATTATTATTATTATTATTATTATTATTATTATTATTATTATTATTATCATCATCATCATCATCTAACGGACATAAAATCTTGACATACCTTATATGTTTCTCTATCCTAAAATATGGCATGTGGATAGAGGTTTCAAGCTGCATTTCTGGAAAGTCAACACTTTTAAAATTAATACTATACCTTGCTGGAGATTTCATATGCTAAATTTTATTTATTACATTTCACTCACTTCTAAAACTCAATAAAGAGTACAGCATTTAGCATATCTCTAGTCCTAAGAGTTCATAATAAAGATTTATTTAACCGGAGAGTTGACCACCCAAGAAAATCATGAATATGGTCATTATAGAGTTAAAACCTAATTTATTTAAATGTGGAGGTAATTAGGTGGAAGAAAAACGAGGCAGTGTTAAAATGTGATAGATGACCTTAATTTGTCATGCCTAAATATTTAATTCCCACCATTCCTCTCCTGAAGGGAAGTTGCTAGCAGGACAAAGCACGAAAACTGCCCAGAAAAAGGCAAAAGATTAATTCGGTTAGATAAGGTCGCGTGTGGAGTCCATAAGAAAATGAGGGGTGGGTATATGCGTGACCTCCTGTATGTGGGAACCTCTTGGTATTCAAATGTTATCAACTCCGTGTAATTGCTTTGACGTCATCGTCAGTCTTGCGACGCCTGGTCATATGAAGGAAACTTCCCACTTTACTAATTTATTTTTATTCGTCCGAAGAAGGAAAATATCGGTCTTGAAAAGGAAGTAAGTGCAATATTAGATAATTTCACAATAGGTAAAATGTAAGTTTTGATGTTTCAGTTCGTTTCATTCTTCTTTCCAATAATTTCGGTACATTTATCGGCTCTTTTTTATTTCTCTAATCCGTATGTACAATGTGCAAAGTGATTAGATAAGATATTCCTCCCAAAAATTCCATGTCGAGATTTCACCGGAAATTTTGTTTTGAGATCCTCCGAGTTTAGCATTTTTAGAAAAAGGTCCGTATTTGTGTGTCTGTGGAGCATAGCTCAAAAATGAAAAGACCGTTAAATACCAAACTTGGCATTTATGACTAGTATTTTTCAAGGATATAACGACTCGAAGATTTTCGAGAAAATCCCCATACCACAAATTATCCTTTACATTGACATTTTTTTGAAGATTAAAACTCTGTAGATAAGTTAAAGATATTTACATCACAAATAAAATGTAGGTATATTTGGAATTTTTTTTTTTTTTGGAATAGCCTCTTAAGACTTCTGTATGCTGGATGAGTTTTGCAAAATGTTGTGTAACGGTTAAGCCATAAGAGATAAACTAAGCCTTACTACACAAAGGATGTAGAGCTAATTAAAACACATAATTTATGGCATATACGTGTTTTAATGTAGAACTGAGATATTCCTTGTTTCCGATATATTCCTTGTTATTGGTTTTAAACGGGAAGTGACGCTTGTTTTACTCCAGGGCATGCAAAGCGAACCAAACTTCAATTATTTCACAAAGGACCAGCTTTTAAAAGAAATGACTATCGATTTAGCCTAGTGTATTCCCTTATATTCCTCCTACTTACAAGAAAGCAAGTAAGAATACAATTTCTGCTAATGTTTACCTAGATTAGCATGTAGTAGATTAAGTGTCTTTTGTAAGGAAAGTTGTCTGTGTAACGGCTAGAGAAAGTCGTGTGAATGGAACATATCATGTGAATTGATACTCAAATTATATAGGGGTCCATGAGCTTAAAGTTACTGGACATCTTTCCTCTCAGGATAAGAGAAAACTCCGAAAAAATCTTATCCGGGAACTCATCCTAAGCGCGATACGAACTCGCGACCTCTTGATCGGCTGTCTTCTCGCAGTGAATGGTTGCGACATAGAATGGTGGCGCTCTTCAGATGTTTAGCATTTGCAGCCGTAATCAGCTACACATTCCGTACCATGACAGCTGCAGTCTATTGTTTTATCTCGATTAGTAACCAAGTCAACCAATGTCTGCAGACATTGTATGGCAATTTGTAGATCAAGTCATATTATGCGCATGAAGCGAGACTACATTCGGTGCTTATATAGTGCAACTCTGTAGTTCTTAATGTCCGTGGGATTTGCTAACAGGTATTTTCTTTGTTCAGGAGTTATGGTGATGATAGTGCTTCGTATGCAGAACAAGCAACATCGATTGACATAAATATTAGAAAACTGAAAGCACCTAACCTTGCGAATGTCCGGAATGCAGATATATGAAAGTTCTAGAAGCAAAAGAAAACACCTATGTGTATCAAGAGTGCAAACACGAGAGATTGGTGTTTCCAAACAGCGTAGAAATGGAACTTCATACTTTAGTAGCTATTTTCCAGCAAACGCCAATATTATAGACAATATTTCAGTTTTCAACAGAATGAGTGACATTTCTCAATAATATAACAGTGATAGCGGCAGAATTCGGTGTTTAGGTTTTATTTTTAATCATTACGCCATAAAATTTAAGTAGTAAAATCACCTAGCGTAAAGTACGATACCGGGTCTTCAGATCCTTGCGGCCTTTAGCGCCAATGAGTTTAAATGCATTACGTCATTATTAGTTCAGCGAGTCCCTCGTCTCAGAAGGGAGATGCGGACCTTGGACGTATGCATTACCGACTTTGCAAACAGGTTGATGTACTGGGCGATAAAAATGTAAATGGCGTTTTATTTATGGACGCTGTTTAACTGCTCTGGTTCTCAGCGTCCCATTCTACACGGCGTGAAAGACCGCTTAATTTTGCTCTATCAGGCTTGAGGTTATTTTACGTGCCGTAAATCTACGACACGGGACCAACGGCTTTACTTCCCTTCCGAAGGAAGCCATGCTAAGGATTTTTACGCCCGAAGAAATCCATCGTCTTCCGCCGGGTTTGAACCCGCGACCTTGGGCATATGAAGTTAGCATGGTAACCATTACACCAGGGCACTGTTTTTCACCAGGGCATTTTGTGCGGTCTTTTTACACGAGATGGAAGTGATCCGATCACAGAATTTGTATGGTGGAAGAATACGTTACCCATCAGCATAAATGCTGCGATTGCGAGTTTACGAGATACAAGCGAACGTTCTAAATGCAAATATTGGAAAGGTAATGTACAAGTCCAACTTCACTAAGGCGACCTCAAAAACTGTTGACATCCTCTTCTTCTTTTTGACGTCATGCGCTGGCAAACAGCTGGCGGAAAAGTCCGAATAAGTCTGAAGACCCTATATACATTCTATATTAACAGTAAGTCTACCATTTTTTTTTCTAATATATTTCAGTATATTTAAAGAAAATAACATAGCGAAAAGCAGCTAGTATTTTATGACAATGGAGATACTTTCTTTCGCGGAATAAACTGTTTACCCAGGCTTTAGCGATAGCCTCTTAATTCAATGTATTTTTAATATTTTCAACCACTATAAAAATTCTTCATTCAACAACAACAACAACAACAACGGATCGCAGGTTGATGGTCACTTATTTTATCTGTTTCATTTGCATTCTCTTTTTAATGTTTAGCGACATAGTGGTATTGATCTAGAAAAGCAACCGGTGGTGTTTATAACTGTCGGTTTTAACGTTGAGTTCAAGCATTTTTCCACAAGCTCGTTTGCACTCATAAACATCCATACTTGCAAACTCTTGGAGGTAAAGAATGATTCTCAATAGAGAAAAATACTCTTGTCAAAACCGAAAATTGAACCCAGTGTCTATTAAGTTCAGAAGCCAGAGTGACACAAGACGGTGGAGGCAGTCTTCATCCCCCCCCTCTCTGTATATTTTATGTCACTTTAGCTATGTACGTCATTAAACGGATCGCAACCACCTTTTAGCAGATATCTCGTGGGTCGGTGAGTAACGAACAATTAGCCTTACATTTTTCATCCTTGTTCAACACCATCTTGCTTTGTCACGCGTCCACATAGGCTTTAGTGCTAGGCAACTGTATCTGTGCCTCTATATGTGGCAGGACCGCTTACATTGCCGTCCAGTCTATATCTTTCATTATCTATGATCAGGTGGATGACAGAACATTATGTATTTTCATTTTAGTACTATTTTAGGTGGAACTTCGGGTCGATGTATTAAATATCCAATCCGGTATTTACCTTAGTGACTGAGGGAACCTCCCCCCCCCCCCAAAGTCAAATACGAGGCCCACGGGATTTTGCATTAACAAAAGTTTCAATTAAGGGGAAATAACTTGAGTATGTATTGCGCATCACACCTTTATTAGGATCTTCTTTCGCGACAACTTGAGCAATTTAAAATAATTATTTAGTTTTAAAAAGTGTAGTTTACATCCATTTGTAGGTGTAGACGGCTACAACATACAAATCGACATTATTAGGATTGAAATGTAGTAATATATTTTCACACATCAAAGCATGAAATGCGCGTTCTAGTTTGAATAGCCTGTGTTATAATATCCCAATTGGATATGTCCTGTATTTGCAATTAACAGGAAACTGTCATTAATTTACTCGATCAAAAATCCTACGTCGCGTTGTCGTAAGCATTACTTTCTTTAAAGTTCAATAAATTACTATTTTATTTCTCTGTAGTTTTAAAGCTATACAACTGGCAATTATATTCAACAAAACAAATAAAACTTGTCATTGGTAGGTTTAAGTTCACAAAAACGAAATTAAGGTTAAAAATATCTGATGTGTTCACATCTCTTTCTCTAGCTGTTCTACAAGCAAACTTCTTACAAAAGACCATTCCTTTTCTACCGTAGGTTAATCGAGACAAGAGATACACTAAGCAAAAGCAATAGTCAAATGTTTTAAAAGTTTTCGCTATGCGATTGTCACTGAAATTCGCTTCTTTGTATGGTCAGAAGTAAAACAAAGGAAAGATAGAAGAATTCCAGTTTGAGAAAAGTACAAGTATTTTAAAACTGAAACCAATAATAAGGAATACCTCCACAACATGTTTTAACGAGATCTACATGTAAGTTTCTGTGTATCTCTTATGGTTTACCAGGTATTCAAAATCATTTAGAATCAAGAGGACTTCAGATGCTATACCTAGGAAATTAAAGATATACATTATATTGTTTATGAAAATGCCTTTAATGTACGGTATTTTATTCAAAATTGTTAAAGCCATTTTTTAAAAAATTGAAATGTTCGAACATTTTCCCATGTAAAGAGAGTTTGGGGTGGGGGATTTTTCTCAAAATCTTCGTGTCGCATCCTTGGAGGATACTAAACTTAAAAACCAAGTATATATATTTCCATTGAAATTTTGGCACCGAATTTTAGGGTGGAATAAGTACAGTACAGTATTTCTCTACCTACTATGTATCTACGTAGTACATACGTGCTATGGAAGATACATATATATTAGAGCACATATCCCTTCTATAATTAGATTATTCGATATGCTAAAAGCCTGTAAATATATGAATTCTTTTCGTTGAGGAACCAAAGTCAAATAATAAGATACATGCAAATGAATTCCTAGACAGTGTTTGATATCTGTGAAAGGATCACCTCTAGATTAGACCCCATACTAACACACAACAGTGATTTAAGTCGCTGTTACTCTCCTCGACTTTTGAATGATGGATGGAGCATGGATCTCATGCATCATTTTTCTTCCTGTCCCCACGTCGTTGGTAACACTGTGGTGACTGACTGATGTATCATGTTTCCATTTGAGACCCCCCATGTGTGCATGCTTACCACTTCCGCCAAAGCTCTCATTACTCTAATAACATATAAGCCAGTCATGCGGTAATAACAATGATTTCTTGCGTTATACAGCAGCAAACTGTTGCACATGTATTGCCTTTCTGGGCAATCTGATCGGTTGCAGGGTGTCCGACAACAAAGAAGTAAGTCCCTAATAATTAGGATAAAATGTCTGTTATTACTTTACCATGCAGATATAAGAGTAAAATAGAACAAAATGCTACTCCATACGCGGATATAATTACTGTGGTTAATTCAGCGAGTTTTGGCTTGTGAATTTGCCTTCTTACTTTCACTATTTAGTATACGGTACATAGGTAGAAAAGGTCGTGGTAGAGTGGTTAAACCGCTCACCTCCCACCGAAGCTGCCCGGGTTCGATCCCAAGCAACCACATGTGGGATTTGTGGTGAACGAAACGGCGTCTGGGCGGGTTTTCTCCGGGTCATTTGATTTCCCCCGCCACTCATTTCACCAATTACCCCATCACCACCGTTCCTATAATCCATTTCGCATTCATTTCATATCATCCATTTCATCACGCTCATGCCTGGCTTAAGGGTCGACCACTCGATCCAGGTTCTTCATTTTGTGATTCGTGTCGTTGACTCCCCGGCAGGCTTCTGACCCCTTGGCAACTTTTTATCTAGATCTACTTAATTTAATAATAAGTACACAAAAACATAAAATTATTCCAATGGATAACAATTTTCTTAAAAGGGAAAGAAAAAGGGGGAGGCAGTTCTAAATACGGGTAGGGTAAGTGGACTACGAAAAGAAAGGTAGAGAAGATATTGCATTCCACCCAAAAATTCGATACCGAGATGTCATTGGAAATACACGTTTTAGTGTCTCCTGTATAAAAAAATTAGAAAAGTCGTGTGACAGAGACAGACACACAGAAAGACAGAAGAACAACATAAGCCAATTATCGCTTTTTGTATTTAACCGGCTTTTCGTTTTTAAATTCAGCATTTCCCAAGATGTTGCACGAAGATTTTCAAGAAAATTCCTTCACTCAAATTTACCCTTTTTTACGGAAAAATATTCAAAAATGTTGATTTTCTTAAAACTTTCCCTAAGGATTTTGATTGTAATACTTTATAGGTATTAAGGCTATTTACTCAAATAAAGTGTATATCTTGAATTTTCTTGGAATAGCTTTTGAAGACCTCTTTATTCTAAATGAGTTTTCCATAACTGGTAAACCTTAAGAGAAGACAAAGCTTTCTTCACATAAAATGTCAATATCATTTAAAACACACAATTTATGTAATATACATTTATTTTTGTAGAATTAACCGTTTCCAAGATATTCCGCGTTATTGTTTTAAAATTTCCAATGCTTAGAGTTTTCTCAAATAGGAAGTCGTTACTCACTTTTTTCATCCTGGTCATGCAAAGAGAAGAAAATTTCAATTGTATTACTGGATTTTAAAAATGTTATTATCACTTTAGTCTGGCGTATTCTACTATCTCCCTTCTACTTAAAGGAGCTAAGTAATACGACCATTCTGCTAATGTAGCGCGATTAGTATGAAGTGCATAGAAGAGTAATTTTCTACAGAACAGATAAGGAAAGTCTTTTGAATGGAACATATCAGACTGTTTTTTTTTTTTTTTTTTTTTTTTTTTTTTTTTTTTTTTTTGAGGGCACTGTGTGCTTTTAGAATAAAAGATCCCCCTTTAGAAATAGTGCTGTCGGCGCTTTAAATTGGTTTTGACTACTCTGTTCCACGACTTCGCTGTAATACACAAGAGTGGGGTTGTAAAAGACGAGAATATCATGAATATTAGTTTGCTATAGTTTTTCAAAATGCAAACAGTAATACTTGTAAAATATCCTGGAATAAAATTCGCAAATGTTTTTATTAATACCTGCACTCATATCTACAAAAGATCAGATCATCAACTGCCCATTTTTTTAAACTTGAGTGCGTTGCCTCATCATTGGTTCGATTCGTAGTTGGCTCGCATCGATACTAACTAAAGAGTAAACATTGATGTAATGAATAAGAAGGGTGCTGTATCATTCACGCAAGCCCAAACCTACTTATGTTCTACTCTACCTACTTTGGCAACGTGTCGAGTATTCAAGTAATTATACGCACACCTGGATACCTTTAAATTACCAGAAGTATTATTAGTTAGCTTTTATTTATCTACGTATTTACTTATTGTTTAGGTTGTATATTTTAAGGAGACATATAGAGTAAATCCTTATTTTCAATGGTTGCATTATGTTTTTTTTGTTGTTTTTTTTCAATGTTTAAATTCATTTTAGTTATTGAGATTTAAGCACTCATTTTAATTCTGCACCATCGTGTTATACTTGAAACAGTCTTGGTAGCTTAACATAACAAAAGATAGAAAATATGAGAAAAAGGGAAAAAATAAAATGTTCTTTGTCCAAATAGAGCCACTGACACACCTAGTTTCTAAGCCAACTACTGGAAGTGAAGACCATTATGGTATAAAATAAAAATTATTACTTACTTAGTATCGAGATTGTACATTTCCGTAGACGTCGCGTTTTCGAGGCAATGAACAAAATTGCATTCAACACTGGGGAAAAGGCATTGAACGTAAAATGTCTCTGTAGCGTGTCTCGTAAATAAACGGCTAAAAGTCTCGAATAACAAGTCTTTTTTATGCTGGTAGCTTGAATCAAGTTGGTCATGATTGCATCCAAAGGACCAGCCATAAGATGTTTTCGTTGCTACGTTACAACTTTTTAGCTCTTTTAACCCAAGGAACGCTTCTCTCTTACGCTCCCCCCCCCCCGCATTACCTATTATTTATTTGCATGTATATAATTATGTAAAACTTTTCACATATAAAAGTCGGAGATTAGTTTGGATATCGTCATGTACAAAATCTTTGACAGGCCTTTGGAACTGAGAAACCAAATTGTCGCAGATCTGGATGCCATTTTTCCAATCCACGGACTGACAACATATGGCTTATAAAAGCTTACCTAATAAAAGATAAAAATGTTCTTTCCATATCTGGGATTACCATATCGTAATAACAAAACATCGAATAGTATACCATTTAATATGCCCTTAAATTGTGGAAAAAATGTTAAATTCCAATTTCAAAATCTTGAAGCTTTGTTGAAAGAATAACATCTCAATATATTTTATGAATCGAATTCTTAGGATCATCATTGTCATCTTTGTTTCCTTCATTTAACAACAGGATTAAAAGTCTAATTTCGTACAAGTCCTTATCCTATAGGTCTACTAAAATCATGTTCTTCTTTAGTTTGAGTTCTATTGCTTCTTTGCTGTCTTTTAGGGCATTCCTTCTATATGTGAATGGGTTAGATCAAAGAAAATGAACTGCACTTTCGAGTTATTTCAGTCAAACATTGTCATTTTACAAATAGAAGGGAGATAAAAGGAACTAGCTAGTGTAAGAAGTAAGTAACCTTCTTCTACACCTATTTCATTTTACTACTACTGCTGCTACTGCCACTGCTATTACTGTTACTATTGCTGCTGCTGCTGCTGCTGCTGCTGCTGCTGCTGCCGAACGAGGTGGCGCCACGGTAACATTTGCGATTCGGATTCGGGAAGACCCATATTTAATCCCCGAAGATCGTCCACTCTAGCCTACAGGTTTTTCGTAGTTTTTCCGGATCGGTAGGAGAATGCTAGGACGGTTAACGTGCATTTTTATTTACCTAAAAGCTTATGTTCTAAATGTCATAACAATCTTGTCAAAATTGCTTCGCAAAGGTCTTTTCATACATAGTAAAATGTAGTTTTGAAAAATGAAGATATTAAGATACGCTCATCATTAGAAATGCAATGCACTCTAATATTTAAACGACTACCGCGACAGTTAAAAAGGACGCAGAGTTATAAATTATACCACTTTGAAATAGAAAAAACATTGAATTTTTAATAATAAAAACAAGAAATCACAACCTTGGATTTTCAGTTGATTGTCCACTTTAAACGTACATCCACTGCTACAGCTATAACAATTAGGTAGGTGTATCTAGAAGGTACTAGTTGCGTCCTGCTTTTTGTTTTCAATTTCATAATTTCAATCAGAGTATGATAAGTTTTCGTTTTTACTTTCTCTACACGTACTATGTACATTGTGTATAGAGAAGGTATTGCATTCCACCCAAAAATTCGATACCGAGATTTCACCGAAAATACACGTTTAGGGTCTCCTGTGTCAAAAAAAGGTATTTTCAGAACACGATAACTCAAAAACGAAAAGTTGGTAAAATACCAAACTTGGTATTTCAGTTTAGTATATTCCCCCATACCGAACTATTCTTTACATGGAAAAAAAATCCAAAAGTTTGATTTTCTCAAAAATGGCTCTAACGATTTTGATTAAAATATCGTATATTAAAGATATTTGCCTGACAAATAAAATGTACATCTTGAATTTTCTGGGAAGAGCCTCTGAAAACTACTTTATTCTGGATGAATTTTACGGAATTTTCCATAGCTGTTAAACCGTAAGAGATGGACAAAAACTTGCCACACAAAAATGTAGAGCACGTTAAAACACACAATTTATGTTATATACATTTTTTTTTTTTTTCGTGGAGTTGATCGTTTTGAGAAATCCCTTGTTATTGGTTTCAGTTTTAAAAAAACTTATACTTTTCTCATCCTGTCCATACAAACAAAGGAACTTCAGTCACATAGCAACCAGTTTTTGACTAATACTTTAACCTATGGTACTCCCTTATCTCCCTTCTACTTACAAGGAAGTAAGTAATAAGACTATTTCTGCTAATTTTTTCTCCATTAGGATGAAGTAAATATGAAAGAAACTTAAGCTTTTTAACAATAATTTGTTGCAGAGATGTAGAGAAAGCCATGTGAATGGACACATCAGATTTTTGTCCACATATACGTCACATAGGACATTTCATAACCAATGTTATGTTTATCTTTTACAATAGCATTACAAGTTATTCCATCCGTTATGCACTTCTAAATATAAGAGAATAATTTGCTGAAATAATTGCAGTTATATAACGAAAGAAGGAGTGTATACTTTTTTAATTGCTTTTGTTTTTCTTTCTAGATTAACGTGGCGGTGCAGTGTCTAAGCACTGACTTCAGCAGTCAAAAGGGTGTCAAAGTAAGTATGATAACTTGCAATTAGAGTTGTCTTAATTTGCTAATTACTTGTCAAGGAAGTGGTAGTTAATTATGCCGGCCCTATTATGTTATGAGGTATGTGCTATCGTTATGAACCTTGGTGATGAATTAAAAAAACAAAAAAGTAATGTGTTCTTTCCTTTTAGAATATACAGTTCTACGAGATATTTACTTCCGAAGTGCCTACCTCAGAAAACCATGTTTACATTACTCTCTCTAACACAGTTTTATGCATTGTAGGTAGTATAAATCTTTCAACCATTATTTTCTGGAAGCTAAAGCTGTTTTTTTATAAAGTATATTAAAATAGAAAATATAACTCATTTTTCTTGTGTAATTGAAATACCTTTTGCTTTATGGGACGACAGTATTACGCATAAATTTACGTATCAGTGTATGTATCAAGCAAGTATCAAGCAATATCACATATTTTCGAAGTTGACATTGCAGGCGCTGACACTGATGATGCATGGAATGAAGATGAAGCACCGGTAAAATGCATAATTTTCTTTCATGGTGGGAGAAGCCGGAGAACCCGGAGAAAACCCGCCCCCGCGCTGCTATGTCCACCACAAACCCCACAAGCGGTCGCTTGGGATCGAACCCGTCCCGGTGAGAGGCGAGTGGTCCAACCACTCGGGCACGGCGCGGTCATGGGTGGGTGTGAGAACGCTTAGCTCAAAAATGAAATGTCAGTTAATACAACCCACAATATTAAGAATGCAACACGAAGATTTCCAAGAAAATCTCATACGTAACTTCACTTTACATCGAATAAGTTTTGAAATGTTTTAATTTCCCCAAAACAGCTCCTGCAATTTTGATTAAAATAATATCAATTTAAGATATTTTCAGAAAAAATGGAATATAGCTCTTAATTTTTTTGAGAATAGCCTCTGACGTCCAGTTCATTCTGAGGGACATAAGAAATAGACAATATGCTATTACACAAAACATATCTCGCTACTGCACACAATTTATGTCAGACTGCCTCTGTGGTAGAGTGGTCAGCGAGCTGACCTCTTACCCAGGGGTCCCGGGTTCGATTCTCTAGCCAGAATTATTCCCTATCCCCCACAGAATCTGGAAGTTTGTATGTGAGTGTGAATGTGTGCGTGTTTGAGTAAAACAAAATTATTTAAACCAATGTAAAAAGAACCTACATACAACGAGTTGTTTCAAGTGGAAAGCCCCCGATATGACCTTAGATGTTAAAGGGGGCTATATAAATGAAATATATATATATATGTATAACTATATATTATGTCACTTTTCTGCGGAGAAGTTGGGTATATACGAGATATTTCTCCTTAAGACATACTTTTCTCAAATGTGAAGTCGCTTATTATGTTTCCTCCTAGAATCGTTTCAAAGTTATCATTGCGATCATTCTTAAAAGATTTTTTTAACCTAGATGGTCATATGGAATTAAAAGAATTGACTATCGCTTAGGATTACTGTGCTGGTCTATATCTTAAGCAATAAGAGAATTTCTGCAAAGTTTATCTCGATTTACTAAAGTCGAAAGAAGTAAAAATCATTTGTACAAGAGTGAATAGAAAAAGTCATGTGAAGGCTACAATTATATTTTTTGTGTACCGCTCCTTCTTTAACGTTAGATATGAGCATAGATTTAATTGATTTAAATCATCCTCCACTTCAATAAGTGAAATTAGAATAAGTGCGTTTGGTAATGTTTTAGCACACAAATGTCTATCAATATGTAGTTTTTAATAATATTGTGAAAGTTCGAAATCACCTCAGGATATTCATCAATTTACATGAAAATATTAGTAATTTCATTGTCTTTGTTCCAAGTGCATCAAGCAATATTGACAGATTACATAAGGAAGTAGGGAAAATGTTTCACAGAATCGAGAAAAATAAAAAGGACTACCAAATAAAAATCGCGCACCCCGCATCAGATAACATAACTATTTAGCTAAGCGCCATTAAATTTCATATAAGTGTTAGTGAGCTATTTAAAAATCTGTGACAAGTAATTCATTGTAAAATACTGTGCAAGTTATTCTTCAAAAGTTTGAGACCTTTAAAAGTTTTTGTTTCTTGTGTCTAACAAAACTGTTCAATAATGATATCATTTCTAAGCATTTTACTAGGAGAAATTGCTACGTGCTCAGCTGTTCCTGCACCACCAAATTACAACACAATTTACAAAAACATTAAAGTTACATTTTACTGAATGCCTTTAAACAATTTTATTTTATACCCGAAAATTTCAAATTCACAATAGAACTTAGTTTAAATTTAAAGAAAGATTACAAATCCTCTTAACTATGGCCACTTTAGCCGAATTATTTTAAAATAAGCAATGACAGCAACAATGTTTTAGAAAACTTAGATAACGAATCATTAATATCAAAAGGGGTTGCATTTTTAGCAGTTGAGCCTTAACACATTATACTCTTTATATTTTCCCAACATATTGTGGCTTTTGTTAGAAAGTAGATATTTATAAGCTATTTACGCATGACTAATTCCGCTGCTCTATGCGCAAAATAAACAAAACATGATTTATTCATATGCAAATCGTGTGTAGTGGCCTTCTGGTTACGAACAGGAAGCCACTACATTCCTCTTTAAAGCGCTTGGCGTTCCACTTTATCGAGCATAATAAATACATCAAGGAAATGTAAGCATTTTTTAAGCGTCCGTATCGATTTGTAATAACATCTACCAACTTTCTCTGGCTAGACCTTAATTTATTAACAAAGGTGTTGCAGTTTGTCAAGCCATGAGCACATAAAAGATCAAAAGTTATCCGTTACCCACTGCTCGTTTTTAGAAAGCGGGAGCTCGCTCGTTTTTATTTGCCCTCTCTCATTGCAATATTCCTACACAGGCCGCCATTTTGTCGCTGTCACATCGATGTTCACTTGACATTTTCGACTATCGTTTTATCTTATGCCGCATCTATATCTGCGACCGCGCACCACATGGCTAATTAAAGGCGACTGCCTGATATAAAAAAGAGAAGAGAAAGGAACAAATAAAGCCGAAAAGTAAGTGATAAACACTTTGGTCTAGATATTAATGTCTCCGAGTACAACAGCTAATGAATTGCCTACTATTCTGTTGCATTTGAGTATTTGCCCTCATTTTGGATTGATTTATGTTGTTTTGCCTAAGATATTTCCAGTGGTTTGCTAACAGCTGTGCAGTATCATGCATACTGTTCTGAATGTTAAGTTGATTTATGATTTTTATTTGTCTCGGTTTTTATATATATATATATATATATATATATATATATATATATATATCCTTTAATTTAATGTTACCACGTAACTTTTTGGGTATGCCATTAATTTCCTTTCCCTTTTGAAAGAAAAAGATGATTTTTGAACTACTTTTACGTTTTGTTATTTATAAAACCACGTCTAATCTAATGCTTTTCTTACCGGGTCTGCCTCAGTTGAAGCTTTTGGTGCTTCATTGATTTATTGCTCATGGATCTATTTTAAATTACACACCTGTTTAAATGAACCATCCTGCAATTAGGATATTAATTTTATTTTAGTCTCCTATGCTTATTTTAAGCAAAATTCCTAACTTAGTTAATGAGCCTCATTATTAGATAAAAATCTTCATATGCCGGTGCTTGTCATGCTCATTAGACATTCTATGCATGCAAAATGCGATCTTAATTTTAAGTAAGACCTTTAGAAGGAATTAATAAAGTAAGAAAATTAAGATTAAAGAAAGGATTGGCTGTTTCGTGCATTATGGACATTACTATCAGTGGCGTGCCATGTTTAGTTCATTTTAGTACACAATAAAACGTATAGATGCAGAGCCAAGTTTTAGTCATTATACAAGTATTTAATATCTGCAACGAAAACAAACACAAACATCATTTTATTGAACAATCGATGGAATGTTGTTCATTTGTTTGACAACGTAGTTATAATTTCGATCATTAACATATTAATGGTCTATTTCCAGATAAATCTAGTACAATGTCTTAAATAGTACCAAATTGTAGAAACATTAGATGAAAATACGATTTTCACGTAGGTAACCAAAAATTGAGGAATATAGAAATCTGTGATTTCTCAATTCATCTAGAAAGGAAGAAGCGTGATTCCCTTACCAAGACGAAGAAGTTTTGGAAGAATACCTAAATGTGCAGAGGACACATGCAACTGCTCCAGGCGTCGATACTCCCTCCAGCAGGAAAATGACAACCTGTTCTAATCACTAGCTTCGAATATTCCAGAAAACTAGAACGGAGGTAATCCAAGGCTACGTTCAGCGGGGAGTCATAATTACAACAAAATTATTTTCCAGTCCGTATTTTCTTTTATTTGTTTTTGGAGGTTGCTTAAAAAATAATTTCTGCAACAAATTCGAAGCACTTACTTGAAACACAACACAAATATGTCACATTACCTTAATGTTTTTATCGCAGAAAGAATGGCATTTGAAACATATTATGATTAAATTTATTTAAATATTAGGCGTATTCCCAGGGTATTATGCCAAACAAAGCATTGAGTCCATGCTCTTTATCAGTCATAAGGAGATTAAATAAACATTAAGATGCAAAACGAAGATTCAGCAGTGTAAGTTAATTTCGCTTTAATATTCACAGTTATCTTAAAAGTAATTATAGAATCTCAAAAAGCGAACAAATAAGGGTTTTTTCTTTTCAAAATAATTTTTTTAACAAAAGTGGAATTATTCCATTCTTTCAATTTATTTCCTTTCTCTACTCCTTTCAGCAAATGAATGTTTATCTCAATAAGTATCTCATTTTGTAGCCTCTCCTGTTCCTTCGCCCTCCGTTGTGCTAACTTCAAATACCCAAGATCCCGGGTTCAAACCCGGTGGAGGACGATGGATTTTTTCGGGCGTAAAAATCCTTAGCATGGCTTCCTTCAGAAGGAAAGTAAAGCCGTCGGTTCCGAGTCGTAGATTTACGGCACATAACAGAACCTCAAGCCTGATAGAGAGGCCTCTGAACAAAATTAAGCGGTCTTTACGTCCAGTATAGAATGGGACGCTGAGAGCCACATCAGTTAAAGAGCGTTCATAAATAAAACGCCATTTCATTTCTCCTGTTTCGAATATTTTCCCATTTACCATTCTTTCCAGTTTATCCTTCATCAGTAGTTTTTCTCATCTGATATCCCAGCAACGTTCTTCTTTCAAGATTTTCCTTATTTCTAGAGCAGTTTCATTACTAATTTTCTCCATCCATTTGACTCGCTTATTGTTGTACAGGTGCTTTTCGCAGTCTTTCTTCACTTTCTCGCAGTGGAAGAGTTTCCGCACTACGCAACGGCCCAGTCCACTTAGAGCACTGCACCAATCCGTTCTATAGTTCTTTATGAGAATGTACATCGATTTCCTTTCTATTAAGAGCTTTAGTAGTGTTTAAAGCTGTCCACTACTTCCTCACCAATTTGCAAGCGATTTGTATTTTTGTAAGAAAAAGTTATTGAGGTGTGATTTTGAAAGCAATTTTCTGCCTCGGACTCTTGCTTTTTTATTTCCTTTTGAATACATCCTTTGCTTCCCATCTTTTTCTATAGGTATACAGTCCCTTCAATGAACCAAATAAACACCCAAGGGACCTTGAGAGCAATACTTTTGAGAAGTTGAGTGTAAGCATCTTGTAAATATCCATAACTTAACCCTAGAATTCAATTTGATCAACTTTTGGTTGCTAATACTGCAACATCTATAAGAATACACAGTCTTATGTATGAATTGGCGTTTAAGATAATATTTGTGAAGGTAGCAGTGGAAGATTCAAGTTTCGCCATAGAAGATTTCACGCTAAAAGAAATGAAGTATATATGGGCTCAGAAAAGCTTCACTCATGAATTATGTAGAAAGGAAAAACTAAACTTGACTTGTGCACCTCTTGTCTTGAAAAAAAATCACTCTTCGTCTAAGGCAGTTCTCTTGCTTGAGATAAGAAGAAGATCGTTTCAGTTACGCACTGTGAATTTCTCATAATACACGTGACACCAATATTTATTACCTCTGGCATAACAGGATCAAGTAGCATTAACGTCTATGTGTGGCTAATGCTTGAATTGCCGAGTTCACCAAACAGGGGAAATAAAATTAACTTGTGTTGTCCAAACTGGTTCCATAATACCTAGGATCAGAAATAGCATTGCTTTTGTCTGGAGTCGGGCTCCCAGGTTTTCAGAAGACATAAAAAAATTGGTCATGGAGCGCAGATAGCATTCATACTGCACCTTTCGAAGAAATGCATCAGCAGTTTTGCTCTTTTCAGCTCTTGTGATTTACAATATGCTTGCGTATCACAAGGTATTAGTCTCGGCGCTTAAGAACATGGGTTTTGAATCGAAATAAAAATTCCATGTGTCGTACATTTTACAACATGAATGCAGACACTCGTGTTTTTATAGTAAACGGTACCTATCGGTATGTCTTTTAAGGATGTTGCGTAGCTAGCTATGTTAGAGCCCTGTGCTTTTCCTCTGCATGAAAAATAGGTACCATCATTGCTGTAAATACGTTGTCTACCCTGTCATAGGGGTTCGCAATAGTAAAAGAACAAATGCCAGTTAAAATTCGTAATCAAGAACTCTTCTCTAGACTCTTGCATCCAATTTGAAATCTCAATTAACAGCGCATATGAAAAATCTAATGTTAAATTCACATGACTTTCTCTATTTGTTCTGCAAACAAACTATTCTTACAAAAGATCATTCTTTTATCTACAGCGTGCTAATCAAGAAAAGCACTACCAGAAATGGTCTTATTACATAGTTCCTTATAAGTTTAAATATTTTAAAAATGAAATATATTCAGGAGATATCTTCGAAATCTCTATGAATTGAGGATATGAATTGTGTGTTTTAACGAGATCTACATTATTTGTGCAGTAAGTTTTTATTCATATCTTATGGTTTACCAGTCATGGAAAAGTCATTCAGAATGAAGAGGTCTTCAGAGGCTATTCCCAGAAATTCAAGATATACATTGTGGGTATTTATCTTGTAAATATATTTAATATACGGCTATTAATCAAAATGGTTACAGTCATTTTTGAGAAAATCAAACTTTTCGAAAATTTTTCCATGTAAAGAGTAGTTGGGGATTGAGGAGTTTTCTTGAAAATCTTCCTGTTGCATCCTTGAAAGATACAAAAATTAAATACCAAGTTTGGTATGTAACGGACTTTTCGTTTTTGAGCTATACTGCCCAAAGACAGACAGACACATACACATACAGAATCACACACGGACATTTTTTTTTTTAAATCTGATGTGTTCCATTTAACATGACTTTCTCTATATCTCTGCACCAAATTATTGTTAAAAAGCTTATGCTTCTATTTGCTTCATGCTACTTGAGAAAAAATAGCAGAAATACTCTTATTACTTGATTCCTTGTAAGTAGAAGCAAAATGAGGGCGTACCATAGGTTAAAGTGATAGTCAAAAGCTGTTTGCTATGTGACTGAAGTTCCTTTGTTGTATGGAGAGGAGATGACGAATTCCTGTATGAGAAAAGTATACAAATTTTTTAAAGCTGAAACCAATAACAAGGGATATCTAAAAAACGATCAACTCTACGAAAAAAAATATATACGTCATAAATGGGTGTTTTATCGTGATCTACATTTTTGTTAGTTTTTTGTATCTCTTACGGTTTACCAGTTATGCAAAATTCAATAAAAATCATCCAAAATAAAGAGGTCTTTAGAGGATATTCCCAGAAAATTCAATATATACATTTCATTTGGCATATAAAATATCTTAAATATAAGAGATTTTAATCAAAGTCATTTTTGAGAAAATTAAAAATTTCGAAATTGTTTCCATGTAAAGGGCATTGGGGTGGGGGGATTTTCTTGAAAATCTTCATGTTGCATCCTTGGAGGATACTAAACTTACATACCAAGTTTGGTATTTAACGTACTTTTCGTTTTTGAGCTATTTATTATTTTCAAAAATGCTATTTTTGGATTCAGGTGACCCAAAATGTGTGGAGAAAGTAAAAATTCTTTTTTTTTATTCAGGAAGTCTCAAAATATATATTTCCGGTGAAATCTTGGTATCCAATTTCTGAGTGTAATACAATACCTTCCCTCTACACTATACACATAGTACGTATAGAGAAAGTAAAAAGTTAACGAACATTTGCACAGAAATATATTTAAAATATTTGATTTTTACCAAGTATATCTACCTTAAGATATGTACTACGTTTCAAATTAGATTGTATTAAGCCCTTACACATTATGCATCGTGTGGGTCGTTCTCATTTCTCCTGCCATAAAACAGGCAGAACTTATATATATATATAAATAGATACCTACATTATCTGAAAACGAATAGGTATCTTAAAAATTCTACACGACTTTAAAGATAATATAAGCTTCCGATTGAGAAGGAGGCAAATATTCTTCAGAAAAATATTTAATTCGTTTCATTATCTGTTACCCTTTAAAACTACTTCTTGCTTTTTGTCTCCTAAAGCAAAGGCATTTGCTAGTTGTAACTTTAAAATAAATATTTTTATGCTTAATTCATCGGGAACATTTTATATTTCTTATTAGTAAATCATACGAAAGAACAAAAATAATCATATTATTTCCTATACTTAGTTGAAGAAGATAAATACCTACTAGACAAAGCTATCAAATTATAAAAAAGGAAATTACAAATTGTGTTCCCATTACAAATGTGACGCATTGTTTTTAGATGCTCTACGGTACGTTTGATGGATGTAAATACATCCACACGATAATCAGAATTTCGTCTGTTTTTACTTTCACGTGTCAAATATTCTTTAATTATTCTGTTAGAGCTGTTCTTTCAGCGAAGAGTAGCTACGTTCGGTTTTATCATAAGAAAGTATCTTAACTGCCATATGGCTGAGAATTCTTTGTATAGTTGGGGAATGTCATTTTTATCATGAACAGAGTTACCCTGGGAAGGTGGTTCTTTTCAGTCATGTGCTGGTAAAAGCCTACAGCTTTGGTCATTCAAACCCACCTGTCCACCATGTTTTCGTTTACGTTTCTAATTAATGTTGTGCTTCTAGTATACGGGCTAATGTTTTGGATGCTCAAAGTAAATAAAAGCTGAAAATCTTAGAAAGAGTCGAATGAAATGTCGGGTTTAGGTTAAAGCAAACAGCTTCAGTTAAGCTTTGGTTTAGTGGTAAAGTCCGTCGTAAGTCTGGAGGTGTAGAGCGATATTCAGAGTTCTTGCGTGAAAAATCGCAGCCAAGGCCTTACAATGAGATCGCACTACATCATCCGTCATAGCCTCCTGACATACCAAGTTCACCACCTGCTCCCATACAGCCCACACCCGCATTTCCGGTGAACTGTTTTCAAAAGAAAATTTAAAAGATTATATTATATTGCTTCCACGGCTTTGTCAAATGTGTGGAGTTGGAGCATAAGGTGAATGGACCTTGAGGATATAAAAATAATGTTTTCAAAGAGGTGGTGTTTTTATTTTCTCTACAAATACTATGTAGTACATAGTAGGTAGAGAAGGTATTGTATTCCAACCAAAAATCAATATAGATACTTCTCCGTACTTGCATGTTTTGAGGACCACCGAATCAAAAAAATAGAAAACTATCTGCGCGCGCGCGCGCGCGTGTGTGTGTCAAAAACAAAAATCGGTTGTTAAGTATCAAACTTGATAATTAAGCTCAGCATCTTCAAGGATACAACAAGAACTTCTTTCAGAAAATCCCACCAGACCAAACTACCCTTTACATAGAAACATTTTAGCAAATTTTGATTTTCTCAAAATGTTTGTTTTGATTAAAATACCATATATTAAAGATATTTACATTATAAATAAAATGTATATATTCTGGATGACTTGTTAAACTGCTAAACCGTAAGAGATAGACGAAAACTTAGGTTCTACACAAAAAATGTAGATCTCGTTAAAACACACAGTTTATGTCACATACAGATTTTTATTAGAGCTAACCATTTCAGAGACACTGCATATTATTAGTTTTAATTTTAAAGGGTTTAAATTTTTATCAAATAGGAAGTTCTCGTCTGTTTCACATCTCTTTTGTTTTACTCCTGGCCATGGAAATAGAACCGGATTTCATGGCAATCGCTTAGTGAGAGCTTTTAAAAGATTTGATGTTTTAATCTACTGTACTCCCTGATTTCCCTTCTACTTATAAAGAACTAAACAATAATAGCATTTCGACTGCCTCCGTGGTCGAGTGGTCAGCAAGCTGACTTCTCACCCGGAGGTTCCGGGTTCGATTCCCGGCTGAGGCGGAGAATAGTTCTTTATCCAGAATTATTCCCTGTCCTCTACAGAGTCTGGAAGTGTGTATGTGAGAGTCACTGTGTGTGTTTGATGAAAATAAAATGATTTAAACCAAAAGTAAAACCTACAGATAACGAATTGTTTCAAGTGTAAAGCCCCCGATATGACCTTAGTTGTTAAAGGGGGCTATATAAATGAAAAGATAAAAAAAAAATAATACTAATAATAATACCATTTCGTGATTAGCATTATGTAGATAGAATAATCTTTTGTAAGAATAACTTGCTTACGGAACAGACAGAGAAACAGAACAGAACACATCACATTTTTTTCATTTTTCTTCAATGCAGTACTCCTCAAACCATCATTTACTTCTTCTGTAATGTTTCTTAAGAGAAGGTTTATTCTTTTTATTCAGCAAACCGTATGAATTTTATCCTTGTTCTTCATATTATTGTAGAGATAATTGTAACTCCACCTGAAATATGCATTAATTATTTACTTTGTGCTTGATAGGCACGACTTGAATACTTAAGTGACTCAATTTCCATAGATGCCTCAGAGCTTTCTCAATGAGGCTCTTTTTATAACCTTTCTAGAATAGTTTCAGGCGAGAAAGCCATATACAACGCACAGTAATAGCCATGTACGGATTCTATGACATTTTATGTTTCAATAGTACCATCCTAGCCAATACGACCTCTACGTATATTCTTATCGTGGGTCAGGGATTATGATACTGCAAATTTCTTACGTCTTTTTTGATCATTTCAAGTTATTTTCTATTTTAGGTAATTTTGTGATAGAAGTCATTATTTTATCATTTTCTTTCTTTTTGCCTCTTTATTTAGTACTTTTCTTGCATTTGCGTTCAATATTAACAATTTTATATTACTGTCATTTTACACAAGGATAATTTTTCAAACATAAGACATTTTATTATTCATTTGAAAAACAAGAGTAATTTGTACATTCTTGAATTGCATTCTTGATGAATCCAAATTATATTCCTATTTAATGGTTAGTTTTAGGAGGTTGCTTGCAGGTGAAGATGAAGGATGGTTTTTGTCAGAAGAACAGATATTCATGTCCCAAACTAAGGATGACACAGGTAGTTTTCCAGCTTTCGCGTTAATGGATGCATTAAGTCAGTTGTCTTTGTTTCACCGGCTGGGAAGTCCTCTTCATTCACAACATATTTTGTATAATACGAGAACTCAAAATATGTAATTCTACAGTTTTGTAGCACCTGATAAAAATATAAATTTTCTTAATTTTCTTCTTAGATTCTTCAAACAAGAATAGAAATGGAACAAATATATTTTATGTTATTTTCTGAATTTTCTATTATTCTTATATATTGATGTTCTACTTGTACACTAGTAATAATCATAATAAATTAAATAAATAATAGCTTTATGTAATTGTAGTCATTCCTTTTTTAAAATCATTTTATAGGTAATTTTTGAAACAGTTTTGGACCACCAAAATACGGTCTGGTAATAATATATTTGTAACAAAATTATGTTTTCTGCTACAGGGATTACCGCTACATCTTCAAATCGATACGTACGAAGATCCAAGAGATGGACCGGTGTTCCACAGAGGCTACTGCCAAATCAAAGTGTTCTGTGACAAGGTAAGTCAACCACTACATAAAACATTTTTGTTTTATCCATACCACGCAGAATAGAACTGTAATCTTCATTTGTAACATTTTAGTATTGCACTTACTCCTCTTTCTTGTTACTAGCAAACTCTTATAAGCGGCGAAATAAAAGAAAATGCAGAAAACAGATTGCTCTCGGATAGGGTTTTATTTTCATTTCTTACATCACGTATCTGTGTTAGGAGGATGTACCAAAGGTAGCATGGAAGAGACGATATACAGCGGTTTATGACGCTCGTCAAATTCCACACCTTTTATTGCCTGGTCATGTCGAGGTGTTTTCTGGGCCTGTTTCTACTTTTTCTTCTCTTAGATCAATCCCAGCCTGCGCTCTCAATCTTTAATATTATTTTCATCCTATCAAATCTATTAGTTTACGTTTCTATTATTATTATTGCTACTATTATTTATTAAGAAGGACACATTTTAGGCAATTTTCCATTATGTCAGATAGTTTCAAATTGAGGTGAAGATACATTTTCCATATCGTGCTATTTGCTAAATTCCTAAATGTCTTAGTACTTTGGCTTTCTACAGGTATATTAAAAATTATCTTGATTAAGTTTAGCTTAGTTATAATAATGTCTAGTGAAGAAAGTCAATACGTTGCAATAATTGTAATACTTTCCAGCATCAACTTTATGTAATTCGCTTAGATACCAAATGAGAAGCGTGTTATCGAAAATGATTTTATTAACAAACCTCTTCATTGATTCCCTTTGGAAAGGTGTTAACTCATTAGTAGTGTGCGAATATGTATATGGTACAAATGAATTAGCAATCATATTGCCTAGCATTAAACCCACGCTAATATGTTTTCTTCCGCACTGGTTTCCTTCCTGATTGCCTAATGTACACCATGGAATGGTTACCAGCGTGTGCGATACCAGTATAGACGATAAAAGTTATATAAACGCTCTGTCATGATAGATGCACGGTCTTTCGTCGTTCTGAGATGAAGATTCAAAACGATGGATCCTCCTTAACTATTTGTTGATAAGAGTTTACATGTTACCTATCCATATCTATTAACTATGTAGTTTAGGTATCTGATTCATATGATTATGATAATTTAAATATAGCAATTCTATTTGAATATATTAAGATATATTATGTTACATAAGGAACTGTTTTTCATCGCACAACAATCTATTCAATGGCAACACTCAATGAGGGGCGATAGTGCATATTACATTAAAGAAATACAAAATAAAAATTTATGCAACAGATCTCAGATGCAAAAATCAAACATATGCGAAATTCGGTGGTGTCACAAACAGTGAATTGAAGCGTTTAAAGAATGGCATGTACATCCCTTTATATTATTACTTAATCATATTTCAAGCCCGCCCGATTCGAAATATATACAAGCTTAATCTCGACTGAAGACATCTCAGGTAATAGCTTGGTAAGATTAGAACGTGAGGTAGGTGGAAAAGAGATGGAGCATGAGAGTAAAAAATACTTTCAAGGCAAATGAAAAAGAAGGTTAAATGTTTGATCAGACTCACATGTACACTCTGTTCAGTACGAAGCAAATCCAAGTTGCTCAGTTCTCTCGAATATATCTCTAATGGATGTTTGCGGCCTTATCAATAGTGTTATTGTTAAGTAACATTGAAGGGTTGGCAATGGGATCATTGACTCCATTACTCTGAAGTGCATAACAGAAATGATGTACTTGTTTTGAGGTGGACAGCGCCTTTAACACTTAGGCGGTCATGTCGCCCCCAGATGGCTTGGAGGATCGCAACCGTCATTGGCTAACAGGACTTTGCGACCTGCTTGGGAGAACTTGTAACTTCGCCATAACTGAAACAAACATACTACCTAACAAGCGAACACGGGGATTAAAAAAAAAAAAAAAAAGCTATTTTATCCATTTTTTGCCTTTAAACGGTCCGTGAAACATGTTAATATATGCCGGATCAACCACGGACAGGTGGCTAATGGATGAAAACATGAATTTGACGAGGAGAAAATGAGCAGCACATATTTCTTTTGTATCTTTATTATTTCAATAAGGGCATTGACTAAATTTTGACAGACAAAAATATTAACATGTTTTTGAGCATTATCTTACTATTCTTATTATACTTTAAAATACATTTATCATTATTAATATTTATTTACACGTGAACTCAAATGTTCTATCCACTTTTCATCACATACAGCCTCAGTAAGCACCTGCCTCTTAATGTCAGGCTTTGTCTTAGTTTCCGATTTGAAAAAATTTTTTATCTTAGAGATGAAAATGCCAGGCAGCTCATTAGAATGCCACTTTGAACTTAAGCTCTGCACTTTCTATTAATACTAGCAAATTTCTTAGTTCACAATTATTCAAATACACAAAACACACATTTTCCAGTGCACACCTACTCTTCTTCATTTCAGGGATTAGGCATTTCTGCCTGTTCTGTTTTCGCGTTCCAAAATTTACTCCCATCTTGTTCTTGGATGCCCTACATCTCTTCTTCCACGAGAATTGTACGTATCTTCTTAATAAAACTGGTAGTCTTTCTTCACTCCTTTCATATGTTATTCCCAATTTAGTTTATTTTCTTCTACCTTGTAATTTATTTTGTAAAAATAAATAAATACACATACACACACCTAATTTCTCTCATTTCATTTCTTAACAAATCTCGCATTCTTGAACTCTTCTTGGAAAACTCATTGAAATATTAATTTTAAGTGAGAATTTTGAGACAGGCTAATGGGAAATATAGCTATGACATTCAAAAGTTCAGCAGTTGATCCTTTATTTCTTATTTTATTTCTTAGATCTCGAAGACTTGAATATCTCGGTCTGAAATGGTAAATGGAAAGAGTTTTGCATGGGAATCACCCACGCCTTTTATTTTTGTGATTTAGAATTTATATTATAAACGTGTCTTGAAACCGTTTTGAGCGATAAAGCGCAGCGTTCTTTTTTTAGAAAGAATATTACTTAAATTTGATCAACTGCGCTGCTTTAAGTGTTCATCATCATCATCATCATCATATCAACAACAAAAACAACAACCTTTCAGGGATTAAGTCCTTCGGTCTGTTCTGGCCTCAATCCATCTTCGACTCTATCCTAATTCTTGTTGCTTATAAGCTTGCCCCGCTGATATGTAACCTTCCACGCACAATTCCCTTCCCCTCAGCCCTGATTGGCTAAGTATGCCTTTGAATCGCGATATACGAACACCATCCAGAGCAAGGCGAAAAAAGCAATATAAACAATCAGCTATGATAGACGTACCTACGTGCTTTCCTCATACGATAGGCAGGTTTAAAACGAAGGATCCTACTATATGTTTTTGTTGATGCGAATTTGCACGTATTATAGATGCATTAATTCTGTTTTGATTCATGCGGCTATAGTTAGTTAGCTCCTAAGTGGAACATAGGGCTTCGTTACGATGTTTCCTTGATCGAATTTGAATTTCTAGTTCGCGAGTTTGTTGCTATGCGCTATGGTGACGAGAGATCAGCTCAACGCCCACAGATGGCATTGTAGGACGAAATCATGTCTTGCGGACTCGAAATGGCGCAATTTTGCCTAGGAACCTTCTTCTTTCAAGACATGGAGTGCAAATTAAGATTACACGGTACTACCGGCTTTACTTCCCTTCCGAAGGAAGCCATGCTAACGATTTTTGCATCCGAAAAAATCCATCACCTTCGGCCAGGTTTGTACCTACAATCTTGGGTTTTAAATGCTGGCATAGCTACACCACGAAGGGTGAACATGCAAATGTAAATTTGAAAATGTTCTACGGATATATTAACGTAAATATTCGTGTTAAATAAGGAAATACTTTGTACCGCTCAACCGTCTATTCCGCCACAGCAGAAAATGATCATCACGTGCCAGTTATGAAAAATGGGGCAAAGTTAATGGAACAAACCTTGTTTCTTCGGACTATGCGTCTATATAACAGTTTTCAGAATCCTGGTCATCTATTCTTTCTAAACGCGCATTCCCATTAAACCTTATTCCTTTTTTTTTTTTTTTTTTTTCCCCGTCTTATTAAAAGTATTTGTTATTGATTCCATATGATCTGATTTTCTATTCAATCCAGAGGCGTGTGTTCCAGTAACGAATTAAAGCGTTTACATTTACTTAGTATATATGTATATATGTACCAGTACCCAGGATTCACTGCTATAAAGAAAAACTGGACTTGCATCATCTTACGTTTATAATGTTTTAAGTTTTAGACTGGTGAAAAAGTTTATTTATATTTACTTAATAAAGAATCGGTTAGATCTGAATGAAGATGCTACAAAATTGCTTTACTGATTTCGCTTCTAGAAGGGTTTCCGTAGATATTTGGGCAACAGCGTTCAATTCGTCGTCATGGCTAAACTAAGTTAGTTTTGTGCTGAAGTACTTTATAAGAATTATATAGAATACTCAAAAACTGAGAAAGTTTCCTGATAATATTTTTCCCAAGAGAAACAGACAGTTTGTTTCTTTGGGTGGTGTTAGAAGCGGACCAGTACAGACTGTACCAACGATATAAAGCTAGGTGGGTGGATGTCTGCCTAATGCACAAGTCGTGTAAAGGTTGTCACCCTAAACACAGATTACTTACGCTCTTCACTCGATCTCCCTCTACCTTCCTGCCTTAACCAAGCAACAAAAAGCAGCGATCTCAATGAAAAAAATGCTATTTGTTAATTTTGTGCTTGGATACAGAGCAGAAACATTAATCAATTTGCATCTGAATAGATATTGCATAAGAAAAATATACTCGTTATATTCGAAATATAATCCAAATTTGGAATGAGACTATCTGGTTGATCTTAAGAAGTAAAGTGTAAAATGGACTCATATTGTAATTGGCAGTGGATATTAAATTATACGCTATAAAGAAAACAAGTTCGACAACTGCTTTTCATTTTAACTATACTCATTTATATTTTACGCCATCTGGAATTTGAAACTTAATTAATGATTTTTGTTATCCATAACATATAAGCACTCACAAGTTACTATAGGCATGCCTTTTGTACGGAGCAAAATAAAAGCTAAATTTTCCTAAAATGAGAGCGGTTGATTACTTTGAGAACAAACATATACCCAACATCCAGTTCTGTAAATATTTATGTTGTTAACCATCCTCAGAGAGATATCCCACATTTTGTCAATAAAAGTGGGAGGATGGAGAATGCTTCGTCTTTATAAAAAGAGTCCCTAAAGCAGCTCATGGTCATATTAAGTACTTTCTGTAAAAATGTGTTTTCTTGCTACTAATAATGTTAATTTATATACCGTAAAACGGTAAAAATGACCAATTTTTATTCCGACAAAAAAGTGTGCTCAAACATTCACAAATAAACAAGGGTATTTGAATTGGGATTAGTCAGACGAAAGGGTGTGCAGTTACTAGAGCGCAGCACCGTAATAAGCCATAGTGGGCCCCTTGTGTTTCCAATGTGAGAAGTGGATGAAGCGGGATCACTAACAATTCGAGAATGGACATATGCTGGTTCCGCAATTTTTGCCTTGCCATCTTCGATCTGAGGATCACAAAATAAAATGAGGAGGCCCTTTTCGGTCAACCAAGCTATACTGCCGCAACCCTCCAATCGCCGTTGCCTGGCCTTATTGCCCGTGAACATATGGGATGAAAGAAATGAAAGGAAATGATGGTCATAAAATTCGTGGTAGAAGAGAGACTGCCCAATATTCACCTACCGACCTGGGAAAACCATGAATCACTAGAGCGGTTGGCCTGAGGACCTCCCAACCCATACTCTGTAAGCTCGAAGGACAACGTGAACACAGGACTTTGGTGAATGGTAATCAGAATTTAGTATCTATGCTACCTTGTTAATGATCTTTTTGTTTGTTTTGTTTTTTTTTTTTTTTTTTTTTCATCTTTCCCCTTTAACATCTAAGATCATATCGGGACTTCGAATTAGAAACAACTCGTTGTCTGTAGGTTTACGTTAGGTTTAAACTATTCCTCAAATACGCACACATTCACTCTCACATACATACTTCCAGACTCTGTGGGGGATAGGGAATAATTCTGGTCAAAGAAAATTCCCCGCCGCAGCCGGGAATCGAACCCGGGACCTCCGGGTGAGAAGTCAGCTCGCTGACCACTCGACCATGTCAGTAATTGTGGAGCTGTTGTCAGTCTATCACAATGTGAGAATTTGGGAATGATGCCATATTTTTCATATAAGACCTTATCATTTAGTTAATAATCTCTTCGTTGTTTCAAAAACCTCTCTAATTTATGAAGGGCAGAAAAATCTAGATATTGTTGTCACACGGATAACAACACAGCTTCAAAATAGAGCAGCGCGAAAGTAATAAGCGTGCACTAATTTGTATGCATTGCCCACACATTCTGCTGACCTGAAAGTTGTAAAGTGCCATCGCACATCTTCGCACAGACACGGTCTAACAGTTTAAATAAATCACTTCGGAAACTGGCCCCCATGGTCTCTAGGTCAATCGCCTTGCACGTTCTCTTGTTTTTGAACTAACGTGTTCTTCATTAAAAGAAATTAAGTAAGCCACGAAGCTTGCGACCAGAAATATCGCATCGCTCCAAGGAATGTAATCTATCGCATACGCACGCACGCATGCATTGTTCCATTTTTATTCGGGTTAATGTGAAGACAGCATGAAAATTGATTACCTCACTTGGACCTACATTCCTGTTCTTGCCAATTGACCAAAAATGTTGGCGTTGTTTCTACTAATAACGAAGGCGAAACACTTCGTAATCATACTGCACATGGAATGCGTTTAATATTGCTTCAAAAATAATCATGCAACAATATATTCGCCAGTTTTGTTTATACCAGTCTCCATATATAACAAACAAAACAGCAGAGCTAGATGTGACGTCAATGAATTCTTTCCTTTTGTATTAGAGGCAAAGCTTGGAGGAAATTTAATCTTGGAACAGATGGTGTACCTCTTGCATTCCGAACGTCTTTGCCAGGATAAAATTAGATGTTTATTTCAGCTACAATTTGGGTAAATGTTACTTCTTTAGATTCTTTATTCAGTCAAGTTATATACAAATCAATAAGCTGGGACTACATAGACTCGACCACAGTAGCTGCCGAGCAATTTGGGCCCTGTTTACTATTTATATCTAGCATGTAATATTATTTAGTTTCTTTGTCATCTTACTAACTTTCCTCAGCTAAGTACTTCTCATTATATCTAGTTTCGTGTTTCTAATATCTTTTTCTTTAATTTACATTATGGAATTATGTTGAATATTCTATAATTTTCCTTGGCAAATCAGGTGACTTGTTTATTCCGTATTTCTTATTTGCCAACTACCATATTTCTGGATACACAATGGGAATTTTTATATAAAAAAAACTTGCTCTTAAACATTTCAGTTTTATTAATCTAACCCATGCAAGGAGACAATGATCGGTTGGTCAGTCTTATTGTGGTCATGGGACCAGCTGAAATCCTTCTGGTAGACCATAAGCAAAAGTTCTCACAAATCATAAACATACAAGATAAACTTCCCAAAACATTGTACTTCGGCTCTTAAGCGTTATCCTTATAACATTTCCTGTAAATTGAATGTTAATTGGTAATTCACTGTAGAGTAATCTGTAGCGCAAAGTAAAGTTGCTGAAATGTACTGTACAGAATCTAGAAAGTACGACGTAGTAACATGGGTCTAGCCATTTAAAATAAATGGTTACATCAGCTAATTTCGCAGTGCATGTAGACATTTCTTCATATTTTTCAGTGCTCAATTCTGATTAAGATTTCTCTGCTCCTGTACTTACCCTTTCTCACAGAGTGTATAATCCTGTATAGTGCGGTGTTATAAATGCAGTCTTTGCAGAGTTCACTTTTGCAAGGGGTAGTGTCGACAAACGATTTAGTTAGTGGTGGCTCTTAACTATGCACACAACAGAATCACAAAAACTGTTTGCTGAAGAGATGTTACTGTTCTTGAATACCTGATTACAATTCATTGTGAAGAACATTTTTTATCCTTTTCTCGTCATTGTACATTTAAACCTTAGGTAAGCTTTGAGAAAATGTTACCGCGAAGTTATAGGTGTGTGTGGTCCTTGCTACGTTGCAGGAAGTGATTTCCTCCCCCTTTCCCATCTCATTTGGTGAAGGAGAAATGGGCGATAAAAGACGCAAAAGCCGGTAATCATAGCATGTATAATATCTGCCATAAAGGGTAGATCCGATCTCTGCCAACCTACGTGTCTTACAGGCAGCAAGCATTACTATTAGCGTACACTGTTTGAAGTTCGGATCGGAACCACAGGTTTGTGACCTTAGGTTTAGTGCTTTAACCTTAGAAGCGGTTTTCTCCTTGGAACATTAAACATGGAGGAGGAACGATTCTCATGCTTCTGGACTCATTTTGGCCCAATACTACAATGAAAAGCACTATAAGTGACACCACAGGAATATCCGTTAATAAAATGGTATAAATATGCACCGAGGATTAGAATAACACCGTGTAACTTTGTTATATACAGATCGGAAGGCACCTTGAATTTTGGTCCAATTGAATCTGTCATCATATTTTGGCAGCTGAATTGTTTGGTAGTACTGATGGTTTAATTAATTATGCCATCTTGGATTACAAACTACTGAACTATTTAATTCATTCTTTCATAGATCTAAATGGTAAAGTTCTATTTCATTCACATGACTTTCTTTACCTATGTTGTAACAAACTATTCCTATGAAAGCTTTTCCTCTATCTACTTCTTACTAATCGAAATGGTGTATCGAGATGATTAGTAGAAATGATATTAATATTTTTCGTTATAAATAGAAGGAAATACGCCAGACTAAAGCGATAGTCAAATATTTTAAAGGCTTCGCCACTGAAACTCGGTTCTATTTGCATGACCAGGAGCAAAACAACAGAAACAGAAACGACAAATTCCCGTTTGAGAAAAGTTAAAGTATTTTAAAAATTAAACAACAATAAATATCTCCGAAATAGTTGAGTGCACAAAAAATGTATATGCCAAATTGTGTGTTTTAGCAAATTCATTTTTGTATAATAAACTTTTGTGTGTCTCTAAAGGCACACAAAAATCAACCACAATAAGACATTTCCGGAGCATATTCCCAGAAAATCCAAGATATACATTTGTCATGTAGACATGTTTAATATATGTTATTTTAATCAAAATCTAAGTTATTGTATATCACCCAACAATTTTATACTGTACTTTCACCGGAAACACACATTTTATGATCCCTTGAATGCAAACAAAACCATTTTTAGAAAAATGTCCGCGCGCGCGCGTGTGTTTGTAAAGTGTCTATGAATAGCATAACTCAAAAACGAAAACTCGGTTAAATACCAAACTTGATATTTAAGTTCAACAGTTTTCATGGATGCAACACGACGATTTTCAAGAAAGAAAAAAAAAAAACACCCCAAACTACCTTTTACGTGGAAAAGTTTTCTAAATTTTTGATTTTCTCAAAAATGGCTCAAACGCTTTAGATTAAAAATCGTAGGATGTTACATGACAAATAAAATGTATATTTTGAATTTCCTAGGACTAGCCTCTGAAATCTTGTTCATTCTAAATTACTTTTGCATAAACGATAAAGCGTGAGAAATAGACAAAAGCTTACAAAAAATGTAAATTTCGTCAAAACACACAATTTATATCCCATACATTTTTGTTGTGCAGCTAACCATTTGTTATTGGTTTTAGCTTTAAAATACTTATTCTTTTCTTAAATAGGATGTTGTTTTCCGTTTATTCTTTTGTTTTACTCATGATCATGCAAAGAGAACCGAATTTCAATGTCAATCACAGCGACAGCTTTTAAAATATTTGACTCGTTTTAACATAACGTGTTCCCTTATTTCTCTGATGTCTACAAAAGAATAAGTAATAATACTATATTTGCTAGTTTTTATCTCGATGAGCATGAAGTAGACAGAAGAAGAATCCTCAGTAAGAATAGTTTGTTTGCAAATAAGCTATAGAAAGACATGTGAATGGAACACTTCAGATTCTTATTTTAGTTTTGTCTGCTGCCGTTCAACAAATGTGTCCATTTTACAGTGTTAGAGATTGACGCGACGTTAGTAAGAGATGCACCTAATGCAGCTCAAGCACTACATATAATGAAACTTGCAATTCGTGGCCTCCTCAGTGCTGATCTGAGTTCTGTTACTCATATTTATTGCGTCATTATAATATATCCTCACTGTACAACAGAAATTCTTCAAGCTTTCCAAATGGTTCCCATAACTTGTATAGCACTCTCTGCGGGATACAAGCCGTTAACACGCAGGTTTGGGAGAGCGCATGCAAACAGGGCATTATACTGAATGCACTCCATGTATGGTGAACTGAATGTAGGCGTTTTAACTATTCCACGCCAGACTTTAGAACTTCTAACTCCAATTAGGATATATTTTCTTCTTATATATTTTACGTTATTTTATAATATTAGAACCAGCTGAAACATGCAATGCCACAGCCGGGTTTTGAACACGGTTCTTTCGCTCTCCGTGCGGCTGCTCTAACCACTGAGTGCTGTGACAACATGCCGGTATAACATTTAATCCTCCAACTGATTCGTGTTTTTTACCCGTCAACCAACCATTATATCTCCCTTTAGAGAACTCCCTTGTGTGTGCGGAGGTAGCGTGTCTGCTTAACATTCAAGAGATCCCAAGTTCGAATATCTGTAAGGGTTTTTTTTTTTCCGTCCCCCTCTTGAGAAGATGAATGTCGGATAACCATGGACACTATGGACCTGCGCTTATTTGAGTATCATTTTACTCTTTTCATTCTAGTGAGATATTACTACAACAACTCAAATTTTATCTAACGATACCTATTCGATTTTTAACATATGGAGTTAAAAATTGGGTTCTTTTCAGACAACACAGAAGAATAGAGGTAGATAAGTTTAAAACCCACTAGTTTTCTCAAAGACCAGAAAAGATACAGTGAAATTCATACATGCCCAAACTCTGCTTGACGTCACTAACTCATGTTGATAGAAGTGGCATCAGTACAGATCACATATATACAAATCGCTCTCCTATTATTAACCAGTTGACCGAATAGATCTTGATAGGACAATAAGTTGAAGATAGCAGTTTTTATTTCCTGGAAATGCAACAGGCCTAAAGACCTAGATGATTATAAAAATGTTAATAGAAAAGGGATAATAAAATGAGATTTTGATTTTTGGAAAGCAATATAAGTACGGAGGAAAACGATACAAGAAAAAATATATTTAAAGTAATAGAACATTGCAATATGAAACTCAAAATAATAAAAAAAAAAAAAAAACTGTATAAAATGCAAGTATCGATCGTAGCTTATACATAACTATTGTCACTATATCTATGAGCAAATTATATTTAAGCAGCAGATATAGGTACGAGATTTTAGGAAAAACAAAAGAAAGATGGTTTATAGAAAAAAACTACATCTTTATAAATTGAATAAATTGGAAAAACGTTAAAGGTAAAAAAAAAAAAAAAAAAAAAAATATTAAGACAAGAGACAATGACAGTCCAAGTAAAATATTTAATGATATCTCGGAAGCTCCAAAGCAAATGTAAAACAATTTCTTCAATTGTTTTTTTGATTTCCGTCCTGCAGCTCGGAAGACCAAGTTAGCCTGGTTGGCATCGTCGTGAAAGTCGCCTGTTAATTATCGAACTTTGTTATTACTAACACACGAGTATTTGAATTGCAATGTTATCGATAAAATGTGCTCTACAAACGTTTTATGACCACTGAAGCATTGTTATAAAACCAGCTGTTTGCCTTAACAGGACACAACACAATTGTCGTTGATCCCATTAATTTTATGGCCTTGCGCGCACGTCTCAAAAATGAGGGAAAGCAGGCTACGTGAAATTATTATGACCAGCCAACTTGTGTGACCTCTTTCCATTCCATGTCCACTTCATCATCTGGAGGGCAGAATAATATATAGCAAGGAAAAAAAGAAATAAAAGGTAAAGAAACGGAGGCGTCCAGTTTGCGCCCACAGAGCATGTATCATGATCCACTTCCTCCTTCTTCTCTTCTTCTGGATCACAGAGTGCATCACCCGCATGTTTAGCGGTTCCTTCCAACTTTCTTCTCTCTCTCTCTCTCTCTCTCTCTCTCTCTCTCTCTCTCTCTCTCTCTCTCTCTCTCTCTCCTGTATCACTCGTTCCAAACGTACTTGAGCGTATACTTATGGGTTTCTCCTATGATGTATTTTGTGAACTTTTTCTTTCTCTATTAATTTCATATGATTTCTTTAAGGCGAATGTCTTATACCAGAGGATGCATATAAGCCATTATATATAATAGCCTAAATGAGATTGTCATTATGGGTTCAGAGGTAAACAAACACTAGCCCTACATTAGTTTTGAGTGTTTTCTCCATTAGAGCCGTCGTTTCTACCAGTGTTTTTCTTTCTTTACTTTCCTCCTCTTAGCAATCGGTAACTGTTTCCTCTGAATATGATAATGTCTCATTCCCACTTATTTATTGCGTTAAGGGGAAGCCAGGAAACAACATTTTTTGGTTTAGGTAAGTTGGAATTTTCTCTCTAATTTGATATGTCTATTGCCATTATAACCAAGCCACATATTTTAAATGCCTCAATTTAAAAAAAAAATGATGTTGCATTTCCATTCCGCCCAAAAATTCAATACCCAGATTTCACTGCAAATGCAGGTTTTGAAGTTCTCTGAATACAAAAACGCCTTTTAAAAGTTGTGTTTGTGAACAGCACAACTCGAAACAAAAAGTGGATAATTTCTCTTAATTTTCAAATACTTAGTCCATAAAGCAATACTTTAAGCATTTTCTTTTTCAAATGGTTTCTTTGGATATGTTATTAGCTTTCTCCAATATATGACAATTCTTCAAATAGCCAAACAACTGATGAAGAGGCGACCACCAAGTCTGTAAGTAGCAAAAGAAACTTGCCGATTTCACACGATCCTCCCATAAAAGTTATAATCCTTTTCGCCCCGCATTGATCGTGAACATTGATCGTACGGCAGCCATGATCGTGACACAGCCCTAGTGTCTTAATATGATTTAGATTAGGAGCTATTGGAGTCGTGACCAAGCACTTGTTTATAGCTCCACCGACCGACTTCTCGTAATTATTGCCGGATCCTGGGCGCACTCACTAGGCTTCTTTAACTGTTTCCACTTGCTCCTCTAGTTCAAAATTTAAAAAATATAATGTGCTACATTCACATAACTTTCTCTACCTATTCCGCAGCAAACTGTTCTTATAAAAGCTTTATCTTCTATCTACGTTATGCTTATCAAGCATTAGCAGGAATGGTTTTATTACAATACTATTTCCTTGTACAAGGGGAATAAGCAAATACAAAACGATAGTTAAATCTTTTAAAAGCCGGTCGCTTGTGTTGAAACTCCTTACTCTTTGCTTGACCAAGATGAAAAAAAAAATCATGAAATACTTCCCAGTTGAAAAAAATATAACAAGCAATATTTGGAAAATGGTTACTTCCACAACAAAAACTAAACATAAATTGTGTGTGAACGAGATCTACGTTTTTTGTGCACTAAGTTTTTGTCTGTCTCTTGCGGTTAATCATATATGCAAAAGTAATTCAGACTAAAGAGAAATTAAGAGGCTGTTCTCAAGAAATTCAAAATATACATTTTACTTGTGTAAATATGTTTAATATCTGTCATTTTAATTAAAATCATAGATCTGATTTTGAAAAACAGTATTCTAAAACTTTTCTATGTAAAAGGTATTTTAAAGTGGGGGAATTTTCTTGTACATCTTCGTGTTGTATCTGTAGAAGATACTAAAGTAAATATCGGGTCTGGTATTTAATTAACTTTTCGTTTTTGAGGATTTTTTCTTTGTTCAAGGCGTGTATTCCTAATGAAATCTCGATATAGAATTTTTGGTTACTATGCAATTACCTCCCCTCTCTCCCCCTCGCCTCTCCTGCCTCTCTACCTATGAACCATGTACGAAGTAGAGAAAGTAAAAATAAATTTATACACATGTTCCTCTTTGAATCAAAATTTCAAAAGATAATCGGTTGAAATAGTATTTATTGTGCATTAACTAGTTATAGCCGTGCTTCGAAAACATGCAACGCTTAATATAAAAGCGAAGCTACCATAGTCGATGGTGCCTCATTTCTCTAGTCTGTGAAACTAGAAAAGTGTCTGTTTACCGGAACGTCTAATGTAGTATATTTGTAAAATTTCAAAAGTATTTTCAGAGAGTTAATATCAACCATGAAAACGGTGTGATGATAACCCAAACTCCAATGGGAAGATGGTTTCCATCAATATAGGCTGCATATCCTAAAAAGATGAAGAAGAAGAAGAAGAAGAAGAGAGAGAGAGAGAGAGAGAGAGAGAGAGAGAGATAAGAAGAAATAGTCTAGGTGCATAAATCCTTGTGCACACAAATACAATTAACTATTTTTCCCTTCAATACTTCTCAGTTACCTCCATTAAGATTTAATTTCGAAACTACGTCAACGCTAGAATCCGATAGATTAGAATTTTTCTAAATTTTTAAACTTTTTAACTGTCGAAATATCTGCACATTGTCTTGAGCTTTGAGCATTAGTGACCGCTAATAAAATTTGATGAAATCTGTCCGTTTAGCCCAGAGTTGAAGTATCATAAACACATCTGTATAGCTTCTTCCAAAGCTATATTTTTGTCTCTGTTGGATTTTATGTGTGTTACCTGCACTATACGCGCGTACACAGAAGTTCACCTCTTGTAAATGTTAAGCGCAAAAACGAATAACAAATAAAAATAGACAACGATGAAAGTATTTTCTTATGCATAAATGATAAGCGCTGTGCAATTTCATTATTCCATGCAAGTGCCCATTAATCATGCCAAACCATTATCAAGACCTATAATAAAGAATTGCGTTGCTTGGTTGTGAATGCTGTCATCGTTTTGACAGAACATTGAGAAACCAATAGGTGATTAAATAATAGATTCAGAATTTCATAAATTGTCCTTTCTTTTCCGATAGTTTTGGTGACCTGTAAACGAAATTATCTTTCCGACTGACAAACAGAACGAACACTCTTGTAGCAACGTGGAAGAAATCTTGAAAATAAAAACGGGGTTCATAATGTAAGTGACTGCAGCATTTTCATCTATGACTTGTAATAAAACATGTTATTTTCTTAATTATAAAGAAGAATAGATTTTAATGTTTTTAAATTCATCTGATTCCCTTATTAACTTTTTAATATAGATATTATTCAGGTTTTTACATTGGTACTTTTAAATTCTTAGAATATCACAACCAATAAAGCGAAGAAATAATACATTTTTAAACGTAAGACGAATAAAAATCCCAATTCGTTTCACGATTTATAATTATCTTAGAATCACAAACCGTAACGGTAAAAAAAAAAAATATATATATATATATATATATGAGGTGTTGCATTCACATTAAGTTTTACGCCACTCTTCAATAAACTATTCTTACAAAAGCTTATTCTTCGATCTACTTCTTGTTAGTTGATATAAATGATTACAGAAATGTTTATTGCTATTATTATTGTTATTATTAATATAAATAGTAGTATTTATTCTGCATATCGTTAGTAAAAGAGAAATAAGCAATAGTCAAATCTTTAAAAGGTGGGTCGCTTTGTATGGATTTGAAATTTCACTCTTTGCCCGATCACGAGAGAGAGAGAGAGAGAGAGAGAGAGAGAGATAAAGGCATTTGAAAAAAAAACATATGAAATATTTGAACATTCGAACCAACAACAAACATATCTCTAGCCCGCCTGGGTAGTGTGGTGGTAGCGTGTCTGCTTAACATTCAAAAGGTCGTGAGTTCGAATGTCGCTTAGGGTAAGTTACCCGGATAAGGTTTTTTCGGGGTTTTCCCTTATCCTAAGAAGACGAATGTCGAGTACTTTTAGCTCCATGAACTCCGAGATCATTTGAGCATAATTTCACCAATTTCATTCATCGTCCGATATGACCAACCAGGTTAAAGGACGTTAAGGTACAAAAGAAAAAAAGATCAAAAAAAAAAACCATGGGTATCTCGAAAATACTAAATTTTACACAAAAAAGTAACATTATTTGTGTGTTTTAAGGATATCTATGTGTTTTTATGTAACTTATGTCTTAAACAGTCCACAAGTTTAAAATAAGTATCATAACATTTCACGAATATTCGCAGAAAACTTAATATACACATTTTATTCGTCATGCAAGTGTCTTACACATCTTGGTAAAAATTGTTAGTCATTTTTGAGAAAATAAATGGTAACGAAAAGTTTTCCAGCTTAAGTGTAGTTTGGAAAAGAAGGATTTTCTTAATAATCTTCGTGGTGCATCCTTGGGATGACAATTTAAATACCACCTTTTCATTTTATGCGGGCGGATGGGCCTTATTTATAAACATACTTTTCTTTGAATTCGGGGAATTCGGAAATACACAAAACGTGTATTTCAGATACAGCTTACTCAGGAATGTCTCAAATGTTTTGTTTTGTAAAATTCCTTCATTTATTTGAAATACACATAGCGGAGGGAATGACAAAGAGCAAACCCCGGTTAAAGCAAAAAAAAAAATGTATATATATTTCCGGAGTTGAAGACGTCGGCATTGACCAATGCGTTCGGATGTTGAATGTTTCGATAGTAATGGAAATTATTGGATACTCGAAAAGATTTAGGTTGCTAGTAAACATTAAATTCGATTTTGTAATTATTATAATTTATTATTGATATGTACCTACTATATACAAAAAATTGTTAGTAAAATGTATCTCAAAATCCAATTTAAACTATATTCCACTATACTCGATCATACGTTCAACCCTTTCCTTTAACACAGAATAAAGTGGAAAAACACATATTTGTATATAAAGTTTCCTTCTTTTGGTCTATTTCGATTAGATTAGTTTACGTTCAGTAGTTCATGATGAACAAGCAGACCTTGAACATGGAACATGTCAAATGATTAAAACCATCTCTTAATCTCACACAGATTTTTAATTCATAGATAAGTCATCGCTTAAAGTTTGGACTCTTCATTATTTCAGTTTCAGCGTTTCTGTTAAAATAACATTTTTACTTTTCCGTCCAAATTACAAAATTCTAATATATGTATTTAAAATGAGTATTTTATAAGAATATATGTTGTTTATACGAAGTTGTAAGCAGACATATCTTGTATATCTTGTTAAACCTGTTATTTTAATATTTAATTACACAATTCTATAACGCAGACAAGTGAGTTTGAATTTCTTCCCGCGGTGAAATCTCCCTGGAAATGCGGTTATTGATTGACGTATTTTGTAGTAGCAAACAGTTTTATCATTCGGATTAATAAGATAACGAAGGTAGGTAACTTTTCTCTAAATGGAAGTTGGAATTTCTCTTTTTCTTACAATGTGCAGGTATCACTGTTAGGCACCACTTATTTTACTCAATCCTTAATTCTTTTCTCTTTATTTCGATAGGGCCTTAATCAGCCATTACTGCTATTGTGTTGGAATAAAATATATTCAATAAAGTCAACTGTAATTACTGAGCTGAGGTTTAAAGGAAGCCATATCCCGCCAAAGTTAAATCTACCAATACTTAACCTAATAACTCGGAAACTATTTAAGATATCAGACTGAAATTTTTAGAAGATGCAGATGAATGCGTAAATTCACCAATCCAGTTTTGTTCGATAAGATTGCGTATTAAGGAAGATAATATTATTTTTCAAAGTTCTTAGGCTTTCACGGCTAGTGTCAATACTAGCTATAGTATAATCCGGGCTTGTGGGCCGTGGTCTACTGGAGGAGCACAGTAGACCAGGGCCCACAATCCCGGATTATACTATAGCTAGTAATATTATTTTTATTGTACTATCTTTTGATTAAAATCTTATCTGTAATTATTTATTTTAAATGCAACCAAGCTATTAACACCGAAATCCATCCACTATAGCATTTAGAGGAGACATGTAGAAAACAAATTCGCATATATTTGCAGAGAACATACTTGAACATACGGAAACTGCATCACTTTGCAGCAATGCCAATGTGTAGATGAAAGCTTCTCCTAAAAAATAGGATAAAGTTTGTGTAGGAGTTGTGTTTTTTCTTTGAAGTAGTACATAAATCATAGCACAAAATGCAGCACTTTTTCAAGCATATATTTAAAATATAATTATTGTGCATACAATGATAAAATATTCGTAAAATTAAAAAGAAGATTTAACGTAATAGGACTAATAATATAACTTTTTTGGAAATACATGTATACCTTAACAAAAATTGGTTTGAACGTTTAAGTTTTAGAGACTTTTAGCATTTGTACTATAAGTACTATAAGCCGTATGCACATAGCTTTCCAAGATACAGTGTCTTGGAGATGAGATCATCTTCAGAAGTAGTCATAGGACTTTCTTGCGCTAAATAAAAGTTGTCAGTAGCAAGGCAAAAGTTTCTCTCCCTGTGACTAGTTACGATGAACTGTTACGTATTAAAACGATTTTTCGCTTGTCCTTCACTGGTAAGGAATAAAAACACTCTTTAGAAGAGGCAGCTGTTTTGGTAGCCATCACGGATGAGCTCGTGAGGGGTCTTTCTCTGTGTCTTTTTATTTTAACCTGGACAAAGCCAGGAAAAAAGACGATTAAGCTGTGTAACTGACGGCTGTCGGACAGTTTGACGTCACGTGCTCAACCATCAAGATGTGCTGTATCACTGAATTTGCTGTTGTACGCCGATAGTCGCGTTTGTTTGTATCTATGCATTAAGGAGTAGTTTCTACCAACTAGAACTTTCTCCATCTTAACCAGTTATTATCGTTCACTATGAACTAGAGGGGAGAGATGTATCTCTATCTCGTAGTTTTTAATTAAATATTGTTATTGCATGTCTGGCAAAAGTAATAACTAGCTTGAAAATCAGCATGCAACGTTAAAATTCAGTTAGGCGTTTCCGATCTCGTGTTTGGTATAAGGAAGTCCAAAGCTTCCTTTACTCTCATCACAATGTTTCTTCCTTTTGATGGTCTTATTTTGATACTCGAGAATAAGGTCAAAATTAAGAATTTTCTACCTTACACCCATAATTTAGAGATCACTAGATATTATTGTTTTATTGTTGTTCAAATAATTATAACACAGCGGTCATTCATAAACTGAAATTGCAGACATTAACTCCTGCAGTATTATCCTCTAATGTATTACAGATGAATCACGATCTCTCATTGGAACTGACTAAATCTACTTATAATGTTACTGTTACTGCTACGATATCATAATTTTCATTGTAAATGCACCTGTTAAGTAAAATTGGTGGTTTAAGAAATTGATTAATACAATTAACATTAGAAGCATCAGATAAGGTTTTTGTTTGAATAATAATATAAGTTGTCAGCGTATCTCTAATGTACATAGTAGGTAGAGGAGGATGAGGTATTGCATTCCACCCAAAAGTTCGAGAGTTCACCAAAACTATATGCTCTGAGGAATCCTGAATCGAAAAAAAAAAAAGAAAAAAAAAAAAAAAAACCCAGGTGGCAGGCAGAATCGGAATCCAACCCAGGAGTTCTTGAATGCAAGCCTCATATTTACCGCGAAGCCATCTCGTCCGGTATATATTAGTTATTACAAGAAACTGCAACAAAATAAGACTTAGAATTCTGTATTTATAATACATACTTGTAAATGTATGGAATACAGATATATTTCTCCCTGGCGCTTGGCGGGACTATTGGGGGTCTCTTGTCTTCCTGGGACAAGAGACATCGTCAATTCCGGGACCCCCACGTTTTAGGTGGCTAAGGTCAGGATTGGCCTTCATATTGAAATTTGTGGACTGTTCTTGATAGCGCAAATCGTAGTCCAGATTCTGGTTAACCTTCGGATCTTCCCTTCATTCCTTCATCCTGGATGTCACATTGTAAGTACAAAGGTCTCAATGTGGCTACACGGGGTGTTTTACTCTAGGTACAGAGGCTGGCCCCTGTATATCTTGTATATTGTAATATGGTTGTTGGTTACAATATTACTATCCTCAGGAAAGAGTTTTAATATCTTAGACAAATTACTGAGGGAGAATAGTATAATTACAAAATGTAACAAGCAAAATACCATGTTACAAATTCAAGTAAGTGGCATATCTCACTAAAAGAGAACCATCGTCAGATGCTCGGAATAAAGTTTTTCTGCTAAGTGTGAACGCAAGGGTAGTAAATAAAGTAAAGAAAAGGAGGAATAATTTCATTTCGGTAAGAAAATTACAGTTAAATAGGGTTGTTAAAGCAAAAATGTTCAGTGTGGGAGTAAGGGTCTCGTGCAAAAGGAAAGTATGAAGGTTGTCAACAGCAAAACTAAAACGATACCGCATTTATCCCACTAATTACATGTGCTATAAAATGATTATTGTGATGAGACCTTGAAAACACCGATCTGTCCGGCCGTTTCTCTGTCTTTCTTTTTCTCTCTGTTGCATACCATCTTCTGTATATAGTCGCCGTCTATATACACCATAAATTTTAAGTGTACATCTCCAGGGGAAGAAAGAGATTGGGTGGGTAAGGCTTTTTCGGCCCCGCAATTTCAATGTCCTCTAATTGGGCACTAAATCGTTCAGGGCAACAACGACGACGACGAATTATTATGTATATACGACGGGTACATAGAACTCTATATAGTATATGTAAGGGTATTAACAACCATTATACGAAATAAACACGCAAAGCCCTCTCAACGGCTTCATAATATAAATGAGACTAAAGTCACGTAAAGAAAGAAAGAAGAAGGAAGTATGGTGGGATTAAAACACTTTTCTTCCTTTCGGACAGCGCTTGTCTGTGTTCACACATTGCCTACGTCCTTTGAATTTACAACAGGTGTGCATGTGTAGAGGCTTAAAACATTAAGCTGATTAGCTCTAAAATTCTGATATAATCGATATTATCTGCTACCCAGGAAACAAGAAAGAAATTCTTTCGAGAGAGCGGCAAAAAAGACATGCTAAAATACCTTCCGAAGAGCAAAATAGTTACTTATGCAACAAGTATAGAGAGCGATACATTTTTGAACACGCGAGAGATTTTCAGAGCGAGTTATTAGGTGAGCTTTCAAAATTGAAAATTAAAAAAATAAGCTTGGTATAAAAGTTGCTTATATAATTTTTCCGCCACCTAGAGTAGCGTAATGTACCTAAACTAAATGAATAGATGCTTCCGCTGTGGCTTCAGGTTCACGTGATATAAATGTAAACAATATCAGTACAGTAACAATCAATTAGTTAAATAAGTGCAAATTCTATTCTGTATTATATGAAGCCTTTGTAACATAGTTTATTTTATTTTGTAAATAGAGTACAAAATGACAAATCTAATTGTAATTGTGTTACTAACTGACCATAACTGTTAGTAATGATTGACTAACTGTAACACAAAATCAGTTCAAGAATGGGATACTTTTGAAGTACATAGCGGAAAACATTTAAAAAGTATACTGTAATGGGAGAATGGGAGAGTTCGAATACGAAAGTTTATAGTCTTAAATTTGATACTGAACTATTTTAGAATTTTTCTGAATAACTGCATATGTTTTAAGTTCAAAGGTATAAAGAGTAAAAGGAATAGAGTAACAGGCATTAAGTCCGCCCTCATGAATGAAGGTAGGTCATTTAAAAACTTGCTGAAAATGATTTTCAAGATAAACTTGACTGCATCCGTGGTCGAGTGGCCAGCAAACTGAATTCTCACCCAGAGGTCCCGGGTTCGATACCCGGCTGGAGCGGGGAATTTTTTTTAGCCAGATTTATTCCTTATCCCCCACAGAGTCTGGAAGTATGTATGTGAGAGTGAATGTGTGTGTATTTGAGAAAAGTAAAATGATTTAAACCAACGTAAAGAACCTACAGACAACGAGCTGCTTCAAATGCAAAGCCCCCGCTGTTAAAGGGGGCTATATAAATGAAACAATAAAAAAAAAAAAAAAGATAAACTTTTTTATATAAAAAATCCGTATTATTCTGGCATAATTGATACATAGAAAATACATTAAGAATGGAGTTTGTTGCATTACAGTAGGTCAAATTATTAGATTCTGAGATAATGTAACATAAAGTTGACGAAAGAGGTAAACATTTATTTTCCTTTTTTGGGAGGGGGAATTAAAACCTCATCGCAATCAATAACGCGAAAATACTATTGAAATAGTTTTTGTCGCATAGTAATAGCACCTCTATCACCTTGGGTTTAACTGTAACGTGAAACTTGGAATTCGACGACGCAGTTAAACTTCAGGATGTGCAACTGAAGTGCAGATATCTGTGAAACAAAAATAGACATTAAGAAACTACTTTCATTGGTATGAAGACAGGGGAGAGGCTCATTAAAGCAACTGCTATAGATCATTGGAAAATTTAAGCAAATAAGATTTTCAACATAAACATACGTTTCTTTAAATGCATTTGTTTATTATTTTAATACAATCAAAAACTTAGAACATGTCTCTAAGTTATTTTTCTCTTATTCTGCTAGTGTGGTTTATGATCACAGCTGAAATTTTAGGACATAAAATGACAATTAGTTGAGATAAACCTAATGTAAATCTACAAAAAGAATCCATTATATGTTTGAAATATTGTCTTTATCATATTTATGCATTCTTGACTTTAGATGTTTTATTAAACGTCATTAAAATACAGTACTATTTCTTGCAGCAATTGTCTCTCAGTTGCTCTTAATCCAACTTCAGCAGACTAACTTTCAAAGTCAATAACTAAACACGTATCTTCTTAATGAACCTAAGCTGTTAAACTACGTTACTGCTTCTATCAGTTCTTGAGAAGCATTCTGTCCTGCTTTAGAAAGCTGGCTCATACAGAATGCAGAGCAAGTGTGAAGGAAGAAAGTTGAATACGGAATTTATGAAATATTTCTCGTGTCCCCTGCAGATTTCACGTTGATAAATTGCCTAGCTACTCAAGAAACCGATGCAAACATTTAACATGTTTTTCTCTGAGGATATCGTGTACGTGCAGGCTGTGAAGAAGGCTTAAGCTTCATCAATAATATCTTGTTAGGTGAAGCATAGTGCGAGACTTAGGCGATACAACGTGGTCAAGCACGTCTTTCTCGGTCATTGTATATGTATATACGGTGTGAGTTCTGGAAACGACTCAATTGTGAATATTGCTTTTCTTATATGAAGGAAGCTGTAGAACCAGCTAGGCACTAAATATTGGCTTTATAAATTGATTAGTATATCAATTTCTGCCGGTTTCTCGCTCCTAGGAAAGTATCCGTTTACCGTTTATGATATTCTCTATAGAAATTATAAAAAAAATCACATTCCATTAACATAACAGCAATATTTTTAGATAACAAAATAAGATTATGCCTAAGAGTTTTTTTTTTTTTTAAATTTATTCGAATTAAGGGAGTAGCATTGTTGGATGGCTGTCCCAACCCAAAAATTACAGTTTCGTTGTAAAAAAAATGTTATAAATATTAAAAAAAAAAAAAAAAAAAAAAAAAAAGGAGGACAATAACAAAGAAAGTACAGACTATTCTACTGTAACATTATCTTGTCATGTTATCAGTATAGCAATGAGAGAACTTGCTGAATACTAACATTGTTGCCTTAACTAGTGTGAATGCACATTTGGCAATCTTTCTTGTATCGTAACAGCAGATACAAAAGAAGATTCGCCTACTGAGTCAAACAATGACTACTAATGTTGTTTAATTTGTAGAATTTATTTCATATGAAGTTATTCCACATGAGAAATAGTCTTACAACAAATAGCGATTTAAACCTTATTGTTGTTTCCAGCTTATATATTTACAATTTATCAAGCAGTTTTGTTTGATGTTTGACACTTAGGTGTTGTCTCTGCTGCGATTTTATTAATGTAAACTTCATTACAGATACCTTTATTTGCATATGAAAGGTATTTGAAGGTTAGTTTTATTTTTCAAATCATATGAATTTATGCAGAGCTTCGTATAGGATCTAAGCATGATATTGTATGTTTTCGGTGTAATTATCGGTTGCACACTTTTTCAAAGCACACAAGTTTTCTCTAAATGCATTTGCAGTGTTCCTTTTCTGAAAGCACCTTTTCAAGGAAAGTACTTCAATAGCTTTTTCCATTACAATGTTTCCTTTAACGCTTGGCATCTCATGCACCCCCTCTTCTCCTCGCGGATACCAAAGCGTCTAGGATACATGTTATACATAACAAATCCCGGTTGGAATTCCAAATTCCTGAGCTGTACCAAATATTTTGGTAAGTATGACAACAGCCTGACGACGTAGCATGGCATCCTTGTGTTTAATCTTCCAGAATTCCTTTCTTGCGAGAGAATGTAATTAATTTAATGGTTCCTTTGTGACCGGGCATTAAAAACACCGACGACATAGCGTAGCCGGATGTTTTATGGAACTTCCATGGCCGTTTGTGGGAGAAATATAGGCCATGCAGGAAGGATAATAGGAAGAAATATGCGTCGTCGTCTGTTGGAGATAAAGTCGCGACATGCAGGAAGGAATTTCATCGCATCAAGATGGATATTACCATGCTATGATCGCTGACTAAAATCTTTGGGTCTGAGAAAAATGTCGCGACAAGCTGTGTACAAGCCATGTAGACAGCAGTTCATTTCTCTTAACCTGCCCCTATGTCCCCGGGGTTTCAACGCGTAATGCGTTTAACTTAAGCCCTAAACCTTTACCAATAAATCACTGAATGTTCAAAGCACAACCAGCAGTCTATGGCAACGGAGTAATTCACTCCTCATGCAGGCGATAGAAGGAAGATAAAAGAAATTAATCTATGTCTTAGCATCCCTGGAGGACTTAAGCCAAGAATACTTATGATGAAACGATTCAAAAGTCTGCATGGAATCCGGAGATTAACATCCATGTGGTTGGAGTAGGTAACATAGATTTTCTTGCTTCTAAGCTACGATGTTTACTTTCTCTATCAAGTACTTGTACGTAAAAAGCAAGTGGAGAAGATATTTTATTCCTATCAGAAATTCAAAGATTTCATCGTAAATACATGTTTTGAAGACTCCTGAATCCAATAAAAATAGAAAAAGGTCTTTGCGAATAGACACATAATTCAAAGACGAAAACTTCGAATTTAAATTTAGTATTGTTCAAGGATGGAACACGAAGGTTTTCAAGAAAATCCCCCAACCCAAACTACCCCTTACAAGGAGAATTTCGAAATTTTCGATTTGATTTAAAATGGTTCTAACATATTTATATTAAAATACTATATATTAAAGATATGTACATGAAAATAAAATATATATCTTGAAAATAATCTCTGAAATTCTTTTCACTTGAATGCATTTTGCATAGCTGGTAAATTGTAAGAGAGAGACAAAAACTTACTATTCAACAAATGTAAATCTTGTTAAAATACACACTTTGTCATATACATTTTCGTAGAGCTAATCATTTCCCAGGAATTCCTTGTTTTCGTTTTTAAAATTCCCAATACTTAAGACTTTGCTCAAATGGGAAGTCGTTATTAACTTTCTTTCATCCTGATCAGGCAAAGAGAAGGGGATTTCAATTGCATCATATTGGATTTTAAAAGATTTGACACTGGACTACTATCAGCATAGTTTTGTCTCTCTGTTCATCACCCGTACTAATTAAAAAATTGGTGGAGAATTTCAATTACGTCACGTAGTACTGATTTTAAAAGAGTTGACATAGTTTTGTCTCTCTGTTCATCGCCCGTACTAATTCAAAATTTGGTTGAAGCCGATACAAAATTAAGGGTTGTTTGTTTAAATAATTCATACAAATTTACGTGAATTACAGCAGCATATGGAGTAGAAGTGTTGTATATATTGACTCTGAAAAAGCATTGGGGAATTTTAAATTTGGTTGAAATCGATTCCAAATAAAGTAGGTTGTCTATATGGGGAGCCAGCTACCTATGTACGTTTTTTAGGCTAAACGCTACGTTTCGGTATTCGAACTTTTACAGCTACATGGCCGCGCCGTGACCGAGTGATTAGACCATTCGTCTCTCACCTAGACGGTCCGGTTCGATTCCAAGCGGGATTTGTGGTGGACAAAGCAGCGCAGGGGAGGGGTTTTTCCTCCAGCTTCTCCGGTTTACCCCGTCATTACATTCCACCAGTGCTCCATCTTCATTCTATCAACAATTACATCGCCTGCGGTGCCATTTGTAGTAAAAGCGGGCGTTAACCACTAAAAAAACAAACAAAAACAGTTACAGCCTTTATGCAAATCGTTGTACTATGCATTTTAAAAGATTTTTTTCCCTACAGATTGGTATCACTTATAAATATTCATATGTCCACGTGTTGTAGTATTTTTCTTTGTGTGTGTTTTTCTTATGTTTGCTTTGAACACTCTTTATCTGAATTATATTTTCCGATTTTCTTACAAAATATTGAAAATAGCTAAATGAAATTTTGATGTGATGAATACTGGTTTACTTTAGTGAACTTAAGTTGTACATCTTAAAAATAAATTTGCATAAAATCTGCAATTTAACAGGCATTTCTATATTTGTCAACAAACCACTTAATTGTATAAAAGTGAACTTAGAATGTAGGCACCTACATCCGCTAAAAATGTCAGTTGAAATCTTGAGATAATGAATGGGTCACGTTTTTAGCAAAGTTAACATCGATAGGATATGGCTTTTAATGTCCCGTTAAATGCAATATCAAATCTAGAAAAGCACCCGGGAGACTATACCGTGAGACCACCAAATTGTTGGCGGGCCCTAGAGCTGTTAGATTACTATGCTTAATATGCTTAAATATGTACATATTCCTTCCACTTTGAAGGATACGCTTAACCAAATGGCCTGAGACTTCTGGAAGAAAGTATATATCTTGAATTCAGTTACGCGGAGATATAATTAAAGACGAAATTAAAGGTTCTTCAGCCCATCTGTTCCATGTAAATACAAGATGCAGCAAGCAATTGCGTGTGGCGGTAAGACATGAAGCGTGCTGAATCACAAATGGCCCATAAATTGCTCTTCATTAGTATAAAATGCCTGAATAATTTTGATTTAATGCTTGAAAATGAAGATGGGGCGCGTTTATTAACCTTGAGCTTCTGACGAGTAGCATTATCAAAGGTAGAGATTTGGAGAGGTCGTGCATCCAATACAGGTGCATAAGTTTGAAGGTTTAAAACTAAGTTGGTTTGTCTCTTCAGAGAAATAAAACAAGGAAATAACACGGCAGTCCCAAGAAAAAATCATTTAGTTGACATGTGAAATATATAAGCTAGCATGCTAGTCAATTCCACGAAATGGGTGACCAGGACAGGCTTACGAAAGCTTTAGAAAGCTGTGTCACATTCTCTACCCACTATTTTTCATCTTCATACTGTTCTAAAAGTATCCATATAGAAGCATATTTGTATAAATTCCTTTCAATCAAGATAAGTGCTTGCCGAATTGGTTTCATTAAAGATATTGTTGTAGACATGCAGGAGCAAAGAGCTGAAGCGACAGTTTGTCTAAGAAGCAAGTCGCTCTAGGCTGCCTTTGATGTTGCATATTCTTTTCATGTTCTCCTAGAAAAGAACATGTAAAAGGTACCTATTGGAAAATTATCGTAATAATATTACCTAACTATTTTTTATCAAAATAATTATTGAAGACCGAGAAAACAATTCTCCCTTTGTGGATTTGGTCCTAATAACAATAAATAACCCGGAAATGGTTAATGCCATAAACATTTTATTTTATTTTATTTTATATTTTAGTGAGGTCTAGAGTTGTTACGGCTTCCAATGCATACAAAATTGTGCAAAATTCAATCATAGTGAACAGTATTTCACAAACTGTTTGCGGAAAATTAAAGATGTGCATTTTTACTGGTCATTCAATTTCTCAAATGCATGACAGTATATTCAAAATCATTAGAGCCATATTTGAGGAAAAGGAAAAAAAAGCACATAAAAGTATTATTTCTCAAAATCATTAGAGCCATATTTGAGGAAAAGAAAAGAAAAAAAAAAGTAATATTTCTTGATGAAGAGTAGAAGTATTACAATAAAAAGCTTCGTATTACATCTAAAATATGCTGCACTTATTGATTATAGTGCTAATATACAATATTATTATTGTTGTTATATTCGAGAGGATTCAAGAAGCCCAAAAACCTGCCTTTTCGTGAAATTTCAATAGATACCTTTTATACGGAATAAATTACTTTTTCTACTTATTTTTTGTCTATTTAATTTACATTGCTTTAACTACGTGATGATATCACAGTGGATATGTTAGAAGGCAGTTGCAACTCTGCTCACCTGAGCCAGAATACCTACTCGCGTGTACTCGGTAACATTAGTCGAAGTCCGGATAGCCAATACGTCACTGGGCGAAAACCATGGCACTTCCTAACATTTTATTCCAACACTTCATTCAGCCCTGACGTCAGACTACCTTCAATGCTGAGCTGTATTACACGCTGTTCGTTGGGGCGCATCGAAGCTTGAACAGCCTGTGTAGGGAGATACCTTGTGGTAGTGGATACTTGATCCTCTAAATAAATAGATTTTGCTTCGTCAAGCGTTCACAGAAGCTAAAATGTTTAAAAGTTTTTCCATGTAAAAGGGCAGTTTGGAATAGGAGGATTTTCTTGAAAAGTTTCATGTCTTATCCTTGGAAGATATTAAATTTAAATACCAAGTTTGGTATTAAACTGAATTTTCATTTTAAGTTGTCTATACACGGACATTTTTCTAAAAATGCTTTTATTAGGTTCGGGGAGTCCTCAAAACATGCATTTCCATGAAAGCTCGGTATCTAATTGTTGAATGGAATACTATACCCACTATATATGGAGATAGTATTTGGTAGAGAGAGTAATAATTTCCAATAGAATCGCAAGGCACCTCTTGTTAAATGGTTCTACTACAACCATAGCCGACACTGCGCTAAAATGACAATGATGACGAATTCCACGTTTTAATGCAGTAAGAGCAATAATATGAATGGAGTCAGAGTGGCCTGATCCTTGTGCCTTTGTTGCGCTAAATGGTAAAGACAGCCACCCATGTGTAAGAAGACGGGCCGACGGTTCAGGCATAACCAAATCTTTATACCTTATCTTGTAGCTGTAGGTTTATCACAAGGAAATGCTTTGCATTATCTTCTATTTTAAAAGCGCCTCATGTCACTTGACGTTATCAAGATTAAGCCAAGAATAACAAGCAAGCTTTCTAACCGCTACATTGTACTTCAAGTATGTAATACGTCATGGGTTCGAGTCCCAACCTATGAGTACACTGTAGACTAGGGGTGCATGTGTCCGTGGAGAGTAAAGGCAGCGGCTGGTGTGGACGAATGCTTGTGTATTTCTACCAAGTTGTTCCCATCACTGATTGCGTCATTGCTGTACCGTTCCGAAGCTAATGTCTCTCCATCGTGCTCTTGGTCGACCCAGATCTTGCTTCCAACAGGATGGTAAATACAGCTAGCTGCCTTGGCATTCGTTCCAAATGGTGGTACCATTTCTTTCATAATTTATCTCGTATTTCACTGTTTTTAATTTTGTCTAGTAGGGTAACATTTTCAAAAGATCTGACAAACCTTATTTGTGCAACTTCAATTCGCCTTTTACTTTCTCTAGCCCGCATGTACAATGCACATAGAGGTTAGCGAAACTATTGCACTCCGCTCAAAACTTCGATATCGAGATATCACCGGAAATACATGCTGAAAATACATCTGAAATTCTAAACAAATTTTCTTCAAATTCTTAAACTCTTTGTTCCGTATGCACAAAACTTCGCCAACAAAATCATGCTGAGATACTCCATACAAACTAATATATTTTATTCAAATTCTCGTACCTAAAATGTTCGCGAGTTGCTTCATATATATAATACACACAACGTGACGTAGTAGCGACGCACAGATGGTGCAAAGGTCCGTGTGCTTTAGATTTCATTTCGCTTTAGAACCAATAATAGATGGATAAAATTACACCAAGAAGAACACTTTAATTGGCTTATTACGGTATAAACGTTTTACTATTCTGGTTTGCGTAGTACTTGTTAATAACAGCTGCAGTTAACATAAGGACAAATGAAGAAGAAAAATTAAATCCTAACGCCAGCAAATGTTACTTCTAACAACTCTGAGTCAGGTAAGTACATTAACTCAGCGTGTTACCAACTGTCGCAAACTATAAAATGAAGTGTCAACGGAGGGAATAATAATTAGAACGGCAGCAAAGATAAAAATTCCTGGTTAAAAACCAGTTATTTTATTTGTGCATTTAGGTAATTACATTCTCTCTTAATGAGAAGATGCAAAATAATGCTTCGGCACTTGTTTTTCTCTAGGTGCTGAAGTGATCAGAGATAATTAAAAAGGAAAATTAATTAACGCGACATTTCAGGTGTAACCTGGAACACGGTGCGGTGCATGTGTTCAACGTGTGTGTTTGTAGCAGTCGTCTTAGAAAGCCTGTTATTGACCAGCAAGCAACAACTTAAACTTCGAAATCTGAGGTTTTATTTTACTATCGAGAAGTTTAAACCAAGTAAATTATTATGTTCTCTAATTTTAATATACCAGGATTTTCTGTTGGGTTTGGTAACCTCATTTGAATCGAAATGTTTCGTCCAAATTATTCACTTGCGTAACGGAACATTAAATATTACTTAATTGAACCTTCATAGCATTTTTCTTTCTTTCCTTAGAAAAAATGTAAAAATATCGGCAGTAAAAGTTTGAAGTTATAATCATTTATCAACAGAAAATAAATAATATTATTTGTTGCGTTACCTCCCTTACTGATCCAATTCACCTCTCCCTTACTGATCCAATTCACCTCTTGTTGATAAGTATTTGGTGTTATCTGTGTTGTAGAATCTGTAGTCCTGCTTGCATTATTGTGTTAAATATGATGCCTCTTTGTCTCTCCCCTCTCTACATCTTGTCGTTACTCCTGCCTTCCTCTATTTTCTACACTCCTCTGTCGCACTTATCTCTCTCTGTAATTGTTATGTGATGTTTTGAAAACCACTTTTTCTGGCCTGTTGTGAAAGGATAAAACTAAGTAAACGTTTAACAATACAAAAACTAGTTGATATTCCTTAAGCTTGAAATACAATTATTATACTACGAGTATTATTAGGGGTGACCGATTTACGTACATGTACTATGGTAACGAAAATGATCTTAATTCCTTGATTATTGGTCTCATTGAAATGTGTCAATTAAAAGAACTTATTAAAAATCTCAGCTTACGAAGTTTTATGTGAAATTCTTCAAAAAATTAATTTTGGGCGGCATTAGAATCCTTCTTTGGAAAAAATAATTAAAATGCCTTTTTTCTCTCCTATTTTCTAGAAGGGGCTTATCACATATGTACATCAAATTTCATAACTTCGTCAACTACTTCAACGTTGAATATTAAGTTAAAACATGTTACACACACACACACACACACACACACACACACACACACATTTTAAAAATTAATTTCTGATTTTGGAGTGGTTCATTATGTACTATGTTAGTATTAGTTAGATATTAATCCAAAATAAAAAATTACCAGAATATTTTCGGTCATACTTTTATTGCGGTTAATGTATGTGTAGATAAGGGAAAAAAATAAGATTTTATAGTACTTTTTTCATTAGGCTCAAAAGGCTGAGTTTTCTAACTTAATTAAAAATCTCTAAGATCCTGGTTGCATATTAAGTAAGAAATTATGTTCATACAGATTTATTACAAATCAAAATATTTTATTAATGTTTATTATCAGCGCTACGAGAAAGCCAGACACAACTTGGGCAATCGCTGTAGCACATACTACTACCGACTTAGTCAACGATATTACGTAAAGAGGAAAGGTTTTGGCGTTGAAGCTTGCGATATGTAAATACGTGACAGTTACTTAATCATTTGGCATTTCGAAACTGACTTAGTACTTGAAGCGATCATAAGTATTTACCGATTTTCCAACGCAGTCACCGAAAGTGTACTGCTGCTCATACTACGTTTCGGTTTATATTTGACATTCTTTTGTTACTTTGTTGCTCTAACTTAACTTCCTGTCTTACTTATTTCTAAGCTAGCTAGTTAAATCCCAACCATGTTAAATCTGTGTAAATTTATGCTCTATAGTAGTACTTCAGTGACAACAGTAAAGCTTGATCTACTGGAACATTGCATTTTCCTCAATAATGAGAGTAAAGTTGTGTAAGATCCAAGATGAGAGAATGCTACTTATTAGATGACACTGCAAATAACTAATCTAGACCTTTGTTGAATATAAATTGTTTCACTTTCTAGGATAAAATGCTAATAAATTATTTGCATTCCTTTAATGTTTGAATGTAAGTGGAAGTAACTATTATATCAACAGTAATCTCACTAAACTCACTACAGTTTATCTGGAGAAAACCAAAACTTGAGTGGGATTTAATTCACTATCTCACGATTAAAAGCATATAAAATGTAAAGAAATAAATACAATAAAATACCCATAGCTTATCTAATTAATAACTGATCAAACAGCTTGCATATACAGCTTCTGTTTCGCTTTGTGTTGTTTGGTGTCGTAGCTAACTTTCAATATCCATGCGGAAAACAACTGACAATCGCAAAGAAATTAATGAATGCTAATCCTTGTTTCTCATAACCTTACCCCGCTACAATGTATCCTACCGTGTTCAGTTTCCTTTCCCTTTCCCCTGATTGGCTAATGTACCCCTCTGACGATATACAAATCTACCCAGTGCAAGATCAGGCGATTAAAATGTTATAAAACCTCCGTCATTATATGTACTTTTGTCATCCTGAGAGGCAGGCTTAAAGCGAAGGATTATACTATGCATTAATTGTTAAAATGTACACACATTTTAGATGCATTAACTCTTGTAACACTATTTGATTCATACGGTTATGAAAATGTAAATGTGACAATTTTCTTCCGATATATTAATATAATGATAATTTAAATAAGGCACTATTTTGTAACACATAACTCCCTCTTCCACGACAGCAGTCAATGATAGATTACTAGTCATGTGAAAATTAAGAGATACGGAGCAAAGCTATATGGAACACACCTTGGCGAGGTACACAAGGCAGACAATTAATGCTATGGAGGTGTTAAAAACAGACAAATGCTAGGGAGATGTTAAAATGTGGAATAAGCAGCCATGATTGGTTGGTTGAACACGGTTTGGTTTGCAGCGCTTTTATTAGTCAAAAATAGTATGATCTATACACTACTAAACAATAGTGTGTTCTAGCAAACAAAACTTGTTGTCCTTATTCTTTATGTTGTACCGAATAAGTAAAATTAAAAATCATACTATTCTAATCCGATTTTGGGATTTGTGTTAAGATACATGATATTTGTAACATTTTAGTACCTGACATTAAAAGATTCGTCAGAGACGAATGGCAAACGAGTAAGAATTACTAATACTAGGCACTATATTTGATATTCCGATAAGATTACAAATGAAAAAAGATTTGAAAGCACATTTTCGTGTATCAAATATTCGAAGCTGTGTGGCTTGGAGGGTTAACTTGGGATGAAGATTTATCTGTATCTGCGTATGAAAATAAATTTGAATACTGGCTCACTAAACTGCCAGTAAGGATATTAAAACGTATATCAATGGAATTTACGGCTTAAATGGATTGTTTATTCTAATGGAAAGCACATAAAGCCTGGGCACGCCGGAAAGTTAATGTCTGAAGTCATGACATGTTCTAAAAGGTGTACAGTGGTCCATTAAAAATAAATGCAGTAAAGCATGGAGAAGTTCATAGGTTACTCTCCCGTACAGGACAGAATGCGGAACCAGCTCTTGCATCCCATTCCTTCTCTGGAGTTTATGGCCGATATAAACAACACTCAGCCTACTTCCCTTCAAACCTGCCTGAGGTTGGCAGCTCCGGATAACAGCTGGTTCTGTTGATAAAGACATCAGAGTAGGCCTTTTCAATATTTTGAGAAGATACAAGTGTCGAACAAGGAAGAACAGCGAAGAAAACATTAAATTTAAGAAATTCTTCTTTGATATTAGAAACACAACATTGACAGACTCGGCACAATTAAATTTTACCTTTAACATGGTGTTTACTACCAATGGAATACACACACATTTTATCCAGAATATGCTTAGAACATAGTATTTGGAAATATAGCTTTCAACTCTTGCATCATAAACAATTTTTAGACATCTCGAACTAAATGTGTATAAATAAGTTAATTGATTCAATCAGTTTTTGTCATTCTTATTACAAAATACCTAGATTGTTAATGAAAGGTTGTGCTTCTCTTTATGCAAATACGTCAATCAGCAGTTACCAACGTTTTCTGATAGAATAGATATCCTAAGAGAACGTTTGGTTTTTGAAATTAATGCATATAATCTGAAAATGCTGCTCGTAGAAACAAGTGAGAGAAACATTTACTGAGCAGAGATTACAGAATGTTTTTGCGTATGTTTTGCGCATTTTGAACAACAGTCTGAAAATTGAAAATAATTAATAGCGAGTTAATTATTCAATTATTAATTCTTTGAATGCTGAGAAATGTCAGAACATTGTTAAGCATTATAAACAAATTTCATAAAATGCATTGCAACTTGTGACAAATATTTAGATTTCGTTCGCGTTAAAAAATACTCCTCTTACAAATTGTATGATTAGTTGATCACATCCAAGCAAAATAAAATCATTATATGTATTGTTTTTATGTTTATACGTGTTTTACATTTGTTTTGCCTTTAACAATTTTACGATGGAAACAATAAATACATAGAGTGAACTAAAATTCTGAACTTGTATTTTTAGGAGGCGCATCATTTCATAAAATTAGATTTTTTGCTACGAAACATATGTAAATATTTAGCATACACATTACAAAATAGACTTTAGCAATTGATAGCAATTCACTTTCACTTTTACTTTTCCTTCACTTTTAAATTTACCGATACTTACTTTTGTCCTATATAACTGCCAACACACTTCTCTGTAATGTTCATAGGCCCCATTTAATAAAAAGTCTCCTTTAGTTATCGATTCCAAACTTACCATAAGTTAATAGAAAAAGACTTGCAAGGATCCATGTGAGAATGATCAGAAACACGCACCTGTTTTTTTCTACTGACGGTCATTTAGTTGCGAGTGCAAAATTCCAACAAAGTAATCTATAACAAATCCAGATTTAAAAAGTGAGATCGTCTTATAAAATCTACATTCTTAAAATCGACTGTCACCTATCACTAAGCTTATTGTAATTCAAAGAAAATTAATGACAGTGAAGTTAAGTCTGGAAATGAAATGCCGAATACACTATACTGCTTAAGACGATTCGCGTTACATCATAGAAAATGAAGCGGTTTATTTATTGCATTTTCAAACAGCTAGGAATATGCATTTGTCTTCGGGAAAAACGGATTGGGCTTATTGTCGCTGTTGTAAGCTTGTAGGTTACCATTAACGTTTTTCTTGCGATTACAAATGTCAACGAAGCAATCGTTATCTCAGGTTCTAAGAAACTAGCCTTTATCTTGCTACCACGAACTTATATTTATAAAAACTCAGATTCTGAAATAATTTCAGCGAGTTATTGCAGCTGGAAAAGGCACTCTTGTGAGTATTGGTAAGTATTAGATTCTATCGAATTGCAGCGATATTAATGAAATTTAACTGGCATTCTTCGGCGATGGATTTTTATGCCACTCTTTTCATTAAATTCCTTTACTTTTATTTATTTTCTTTTTGGTAGTATTTAACGCCCGCTTTAACTACTTATGGCACCGCAGGCGGTGACACTGATGATACATGATGATGGGGCACCGGTGGAATGCGATGGTGGGGGAAACCGGAGTACCCGGAGAAAACCCGCTCCAGCGCCGCTTTGTCCACCACAAATCTCACATGCGGTCGCTTGGGATCGAGCCCTGGCCGTCTAGGTGAGAGGCGAGTGGTCTAACCACTCGGCCGCGGCGCGGCCTTTCTTTATTTGTGTTACACAGCTGGGGGAAAGAGACCAACTAATGAATATCACAGAAATATTTCCGGGAAATAATTCCACTTTTAGAAGCCGCCATAAATACTCCCCACCTTCACTACCGACATAATTACCTGTATAAAATGGATGCACGCGCAGGAAGTTCTTTCTTTATTTCTCTAAAGGATCGCTATTACCCGTCAAAATGCTTCAGAGCTAAATGTACTTTCTTATCCGAGTTTTGAATTGTTTGGCTTGCGTGTTTCCATTTTAGACACAGACATCTTCATTTACTCTTGCAACATGGCTGAAAATGACGAACTGAGAGACAGGGGGAGGGAGGGAGTGGGAGAGAATTACAGAAGAGTGAGAGAAAATTAGATAAAAATGTGTGGCAAAGCTTTAACAAATAAGGTAAAATAATTTTGTGGGGATTAATCAAATCAATTACTTAATATCTGCACTGATAACAGGGGAGTATTACCTGCTACCAGTTTCTCGGCAGGTTTACTATGAAAAAAGTTTGTATAAGTAAATATGAAAGGTTATTGTGCCCTAAAATAAACAATCATGTTAATATTTCATGCACAATCCAAACAATGTTTATCCATTCCAAGCAGATATTACTTTCTCTACACGTACTATAAGGTATTGTATTGCACCCAAAAATTCCATACCGAAATTAACCATATATGCATGTTTTGGGACCCCCTGAATAAAAAAAAGCGTTTTTAGAAAAAGGTCCGTGTGTGTCAGTGGACAGCATAGCTCAAAAACGAAAAGACCGTTAAATAACAAAATTGGTATTTATGTTTGGTATCTTCCAAGGATGTGACACGAAGACTTTCAATAAAATCCCGCCATCCCAAACTACCCTTTACATGGAAAAAATTTCGAAAAATTTTATTTTCTCAAAAATGGCACTAACAATTTTGATAAAAATATATTATATTTAAGATATTTACATGCTAAATAAAATGCACATCTTGAATTTTCTGGGAACAGCCTCTAAAAACTTCTTTATTAGGGATAATTTTTATTGAATTTTGTATAACCGTATACACATTCACAATAAATAAATAAATAAAAAAAAACAACGTAGATCACGATAAAACACACAATTTATCTCATATTCCTTTCTTTTTTCGTGGAGTTTGCTGTTTTCGAAATGTCCTCTGCTATTAATTTCAGTTTTAAAATACTTAAACTTTTCTCATACGGGAACTTGTCAACGCTTGGCCACGCAAAGAAATGGATTTCAATCCCATAACAGCCATTTAAAACATTTTCATTTTGATTAATTGTTTTTCACACAAACCGTGTGTAGGACAGGAGTTGGATAGGTAGAGTCAGACTGAAAAATTCAATGCCGGGATTTGAACCACGGATCTCCCGATCTCTAGCCGGTTGCTCTGCCACTGAGCTACCATGGCAACATTCCGGCATAGAATTTTTTTACCTTCTTTTTTATTTATTTATTTTTGTAGCTTAACGTCTTTTAACATAGTTGGTCATATCGGGCGATGAATGAAATTAGTGAAATGATACTCAAATAATCTCGGGGTCCATGGAGCTTAAAGTTACTCGACATTTGTCTTCTCAGGATAAGGGAAAACCCCGAAAAATCCTTATTCGGGTAATTCACCCTAAGTGAGATTCGAACTCACGATCTTTTGAATGTGAAGTAGACACGCTACAACCGCTGTACCCAGGCGGGAATTAAAACATTTGACTGTCGGCTTAGCCTAATTTATTCTATTTCCCTTCTACTTATAAGACTGTTTCTGCTAATGTTTTAGCCATAAATACGAGATACGTTTAACAATAATTTGTTACAAAGATGAAGCACATCAGATTTTTTGCGTTCGCAGAAAGAATTGCAAGAGACCTGTTGACAAAACTTTGCCTTGTGTAGTGATGACAACAAATACTCTTTTCTGAATTTTCACGGTTTTCGAACGCCGTGCTTGAGGAACTTTTCCCACACATGAGTTTACACCTCTGCGGAAGTATTATGCGGATCGAATTCGAGGCTCAGCAGCTAGAAAAATTGAGATCTTACTGTTATGTCACACTTTGAAAGGAACATCCAGTGTGTATCGACGAGTATGTGTATATTCGTGAACAATACGGAATTTATGATGCCGATATAATGGGTTCTGTGTTATTTTGGTAAAGGCAGCGCTTCCCACATTCATGCCTTCACCTTGGTGGCTGTATTCTAGAGATTAGAGGCCAACACAGTAGTTTTAGATTCGTTAGAAAGGCATAGTCAATTCAGTTTTATTGATTGTTACCATAGGAAGGAAAAATAGAACCAGAGTGATAAAGCATGTAGTCGAAATTTGAGTATGTTATATTGACAGAAGTTGATGCTTTGTTTTTACCGCAAAAATTCGAGTCACTTGGAAACTTTCATAATGCATTAACATCGACCTCATAGCTCAAATGACAGAGCAGTAGCACGGGAAAACGAAGATTGGTAGTTCGCATCCCAAATATAGCCTTGAATTTTTAATGCTGTTACTACCTTTTTATAGTTACTTCGAACTCAAGATTATCTTAAATAAATTTTATTATCGAAGTTTTTGCACGAGAATGAATGGGTATAAACAAGATTGTGAATTCTTTTCAAATAATGCGATAAATGCAAACAATATTATAAATTCGTTTCAAGCTGTTAAGAGTAGACATTTACATTTTTTATTGTTATGTGCAGGGGGCGGAAAGAAAGACAAGAGATGAAGAAAGGCGCGCAGCAAAACGCAAGATGACGGCGACGGGGCGGAAGAAGTTGGATGAGCTTTACCACCCTGCCGCGGAACGCTCAGAATTCTACAGCATGAGCGATCTCAACAAGCCCCCTGTCCTCTTCACCCCGGCGGAGGACATAGACAAGGTAAGCTGGGTGCGTCTCGATCATTATTTTTATATCTGTCAATCTTCTTCATTACTTCATTTAGGCTAAGTACTGAATCATATGAGAATTAATAAAGACAAAAAAATGTAACAAAGGCTCAAGATCAGTTGCCCATCTGGGTAGTTATCAATGTAATTAAAGCGATACATGGGTAATTAGGATAAAATTTAAGGTACAAATTTTCTTTCTACAATTAAGTTCTTTCATTTTGCTTCATTTTTTTTTTTTTTTTTATTTTTTTATTTAATGCATTTAGGGTCCTCTAAAGAATAATATACACAGTATTTCACATTCAGTTTTAGAACCAATTGTTTTGCTTTTGCATCTGACATATTGACATATACTCACACATATATGAGTGTTTTAGACATAATCATAGTTTATGCATTTTGTAATCAGTTGTTTTACAAGTCTTTAAAATATTTTACGGCAAAATTACAATATGCATTAAAATGACTACTAAATTTGAAATACCAAAATTCTTCATGTGAATTTGTACAGAGATATAAAGAACCTTGAGTAAAAGGTTCAACATTTTTCAACAAGAATAGCAGACCCTACAACTCTCAAAGGAATCTTAATAACTGAACAATGAAAACAAAAAATTGTTTACAAATTAAAAATGTGTCCTGAGTAATGGTTACAATGTGTATATTTTATAATGCCAACTGCAACATAAAATCTCTCCAAATACCCCATTAAAAACAGGAGCCTAATGTATCAAAGGAGTGAACTTTTAACTAAAGTTACTCATCACAAACATTTGGTGTTAGGTATACAGCAAACTTTTATTGTTACATTTTTTGTTTGTTTGTAACATATTCATTATTTCTAATTTTGATAATATGTTTTACATAAATGGGGGGGGGGGGTAACTGCAGGATAAATATTGTCATAAGTAAATTACAGAAATTGCAACAGTAAGTTAGGAACAAAATCAATTGATCTGACCATATTTCAATTAATTTTTTCTATTAACTATACTATAAAATGTAAATGGCATGTTATTTTTGGATGCTCTTTAACCGCTGTGGTTCTCAGTGTCCCATTCTAAATTGGATGTGAAAGACCGCTTAATTTTGCTCAGAGGCCTCTCTATCAGGCTTGAGGTTCTTTTACGTGCCATAAATCTACAACCAGGACCAACGGCTTTACTTCCCTTCCAAAGGAAGCCATGTTAAGGATTTTTACACCCGAAAAAATCCATTGTCCTCCGCCGGGTTTGCTAAATCTGATTGTGATCAACGTTCAATTAATTCATTCTATTTGCAACTTTGATAGAGAGATACTTTAATCCCACATTACATTTAAATAAGTGCTTGAGAGAGTCAGCCAATAGATGGACTATCTAACTATAGCAACTAATGAATATAAATATAAAATAAAATAATGGTTTCTTTTTGCATATTAAATCTTAATTATGCAAGACTATTTAGAATGTGTTATCTATTTTTTCTCTGCATTTATCATTTGAGTGTTCATTAGTGAAAAGGACTGTCAGCCTATTGGGAAAAGTTGATAAGTGCAACTTTTTTTTTTTTAACATGGTGTTTATACATAAGAGGATATACATTCTCTGGGTAAGCAGCACTTAGTATCAATATTATTTAGTTGTGTTGTGGAATAGTACAACCTTTAAGTGCATCTAGAAGCAATGTGGATAGTAAAATATTTATAATGCTGCTTATACAGTTTTACATTACTTATTAGGTAGGTTATCAACTCTTTCCAATAGAGTAAATGCATCTACTGAGCTGGCTTAATGACTAATGCAGAAAGTAATATTAGTGTTGACAATAAAGATAATTTTAATTATTTATGATGTTTTCAATGCATTTACTTTTTGTCTTATTGGCATTACATGACTCCATGAAGTTTTGAAATATAGCAATAATTGCAAGGTGAATGGTTTTCTTTTTGTTCCAGCTCACATCAATGGAACTGCAAGGTTTCTACAGTCATGAGACAGACAGTTCAAGGTGAGGCTTCAAAAAACTCCTTTTTTTACTCTCGGTATGCTCTATGAGCTTCATTGCTTTGTTGTGGTTGTGATGGTGCCTCATTGCATGTGCTCACCAAATTCTTCCATTCTTCAATGCAGAATAAAAGCAAAATCTTAAAAAAAAAAAAAAAAAAAAAAAAAAAAGAGGCAATCCTAATACTCACTTATAGATGAAGCAAAAATAAAATGCTAAGAGGGTGATATCTTCAAAATTGTAAAATCTATAAGGTTTAATAACCCTTGAAGTTAATTGGAACTAAGAATAAAATGATGACTGACTATTTCTTTTTTCCCTTTATCCCTAATTTTTATTCAGTTTCCAATTAATAAGGAGAAAATTAAATGTGTGAATAGCAAAAATGAAAAAATAAAAACACTAATTTTCTTGGGTTTGCCTTTGAGAAGCATAAGATTCTGCATGCTGAAAGAGAATGAGCAAAGCATATCAGCAATGTAGTGGTTTTGATAAACATGGCTGTTCCAGGTGTTTTGGTTTTGGGAAATAAGATTTATGTATGTCATGCACAAATTCCATATCATATATTTACACGTTTTATGATAGTATCATGCCCATGGTATTTTAGTTATAACCAATGTTTGCTGATACAAAAAAAAACAACAAAAAAAACTGATAAACATACATCCAGTACTTTGGAAAAAGAGGAGGAGGAGCAACCTAAGGGTTTGGTTGCTAATATCCTATTGAAAGGTATTCAACAGTTTTTATAGCTTACCCAAGAAAACTTTAACAGCTTATTTATTCATGAATTTCAATAATAATAAATCTTAAAAAGAGTTCTTTTTACTATAATCAGTTGGTATTGTGATATTGTTTAAATTACAATATCAAGAATTCTCTTTCTAACCTCCAATAAAATACCAAAATCTAAAAAATGCTTGTATAATAATTTTTTTAGAACCAGAAGTTTATAGTAACAGTTGTTAATAAATAAAAATACTGTTTTAGGGACTGACAATAAAAATGATTACACACTTAGTCATGAAAGAATCACAATAGCCGTATTTCCATGGTTTTGAATCTGTATGTTAGCATTCAACAAAACAAAATCCACTTATAAAACTCTTTCACAATGGAAAATTAAACTCACAATGATTAAGTGTTGTGACTTAAATTTCATTAAAGTTCTTCATTCAATTTCATTCTTTCATTCTTTCATTCTTTACTCTTTTAATTAGTTATATTGCTTTACAGACTTAAAATGCCAGCAAAGATTGGAAAAAGTATAACTATGCTGTTATCTTTGTATAATTGTAATCACTGTTGGCTGGGATAAAGTGTAGTGTGCTGCAGTTTAGAAGCATATGGGGACAAGCATGGCACAGAATTATGTGTGTTCATTATGGACATGTAGTTCACCATTTTCAAGATAGAAGTATTTGAAAGACCGGCCTTTCCGTATTATATAGGAGATCCTAATTCGTTTGAAAGGATTGTTTTGATAAACTGTTTATACTTATTTCCTTTTCCCTTATTAAGAGTAGCATGCATTACCAAAAAAAAGCTAGCAAATGATGTTAGATTATATTAGAAATACATTATTCAACATTAGGTATATCATACTATTATTGATCTGTATGAAATCTAAAATAACTGTTTTATCATTTAAAGGAGGCAAATTCCCAAAACTAGTATAAACTCCCTCAATGACTGATAAATTCAGAAATATAATTATCTATAATCCTCTAATATCTGAGACTCAGACAAAATAAAGTACAAACCATTCAGAATGTCTCTATTGCTTTTAAAGAGCTTAAAGAGATTTAGAAATACAATTTTGTTAGTTCTAACAGTGTGTAATTCTGTGTCTAGAAATTGTTAATATGGCTTACAAATTCCAAAAGAATGCACCTGGTTCAAATCATTATTGAGTCAGCTTTTTTTGGGTGAAGTAATTTTCCAAAAGCTTTTTAACATGCTGGGAGGTTAAGGCAAGAATTATAGGTGTATTTATAGTGCTTTAAGCATTTCAACTTTGACCAACATGATATGGCTTCCAAGACCTTTGAGTGATGCTACTCATATAAAAGAATAACCATAACACTAACCATTTAGTGAACCAATATCGTACTTTGCATTCTTTAATATAGCCATGCAGTATGGTATTAATCATAAAACGTGTACATGTTTTGGACCCATTTCATATGTTACCTAATATTCTATGATTATTCTTTTCCTCCTTGTCATTATAAATGACACAGCCTGTCGAATGGGGAAGCAAGTTGTGGGTCCCAGCATGGCCTTGGGAAGCAGGGCTCCTCGCCCTTCCTCCTGCACTCGAGCAAACCGAGCACCACGCCGACTCTCAAGTTTCACAACCACTTCCCCCCGGACACACCTGGGTAAGAGGACGATGGACCTCTCTTTCTTTCTCTGTGCTCTGTCTCTCTTTGTTGCATGCTTGCAGCTTTTTTCCTGCACTCTTGCTGCACCTAGATATATAAGGTTCTTTTTATCTTATTCATGCCATCACTTGTTACCAGCTATAAGGAGCAGAGGCAACTTAGCTTACACCGCTATAATAATAATAATAATAATAATAATAATAATAATAATAATAATAATAATACTTTTTTATTAAAATATAAGAAATCAATTGCATATCAGCAAGAACAAAAGTAAGTAAATGGAACAGAGAACTTCAACTGCTTTGTGGTTAAGTTTTGCATAATACTCTTACATCCATATTCATATATATATATACTTTTTTTTTTTTTTTTTTTTTTGTTACAACTCATAAAGTTGTAGTTTAATTTCTTCTCAATGAAATTCAAAATAAATTTGTTAAACCAGAATGTCTTAAACATAGATTCCAAAAATATATGGATATTAAGAAACGAATGGCTATAATAAGATTTGCAGCTACATGGTAAAAGTCTGTGGATTGGTAGGGAAATTAGACTCAATCTGTTGCAACATTTCACAAAACCGCTAAGGTGCATGAACAGGAATGCAGCAGAAAAGCTTATTGCTATAAGTGCTTGCAGTCTATCGTAGGGTGAAAATGTGTTATGTTAATTCATTTATTATTTAAATCATTATTGAAGATTCTAATACCGTTATTTTAAAAATTATTATATGATTTCTCAACACATTTAAAGTTTGAAGTAAACAAGAATGAAAATCTAAATTCTTTCAAGGCAGCTATATATTTTGCCTATATCAGCTAACAATATGAATTGTAAATTATTCATAACTACATAAAAGTGTATATTAGTTTTCTGTCCACTTTTTAAACTGTTTATAACACATCTGGCTCTTAAAAATATTCATTAAGACCTTCTTTGATTAAATGACATTAAAATTAAATGCACTACCCATATATACACATACACATGTGCATGCATCTATGCACATGCACAAAACAGATTGATGGCAGAGTAATAGATAGAGGTAAAAATTGCATAAAATATAGTAATTACCATCAACGTAAGGATAGTGGTATGTAAATTGCATTCACCTAGATGATGGTGATGCAAGCATTAGTTTCATTTAGTTACTCAGTTCAAATATCTAAATAGTTAATGTTTTGCTATTTGTATAGGTAAGTAACATAACATTTTACACCCAGCGAAGTAGCTTTTGTAGTTCATATACACATGCATGAGCCATATTTTTTCATATAATAACCATGCTTACCACTGGCTCCTTGGATGGAGCTATAAGAACAGCTTGGCTGGCATTCATATGAAGCAAAGTTATGTTTTTCATGAATTCTTAACATTAGAGGTGATATTTTGAAAATCCTGCTCTCTTTCTTCCTAGTTACCTTCTTCCTTCTTCAGCGAAAACTTCTACTTACGATACATGTTTTAGAGACAAACAAAAATATCTTATACTTATTTTATGTTAGGAAATAGCTATAATAAAGTTTGTGTCAAACATTCCAGCCTACTGCTTATACAGGACTAATGTGAAAGAATAACTTATCAGATGTATCATAATAAAAATTGGACTCAAATTCTGTAGAGAGTTGCGAACCACCTCTTAATAATTATATGAGCTGATAATAATTGTTGATTTTCATATACTTCAGTAAGGAGTTCCACAATAAATATTTTCTTTCTCTCTTAATCTCTCTTTCCTAATTTTGAATTCAGCATATCTATAAATATGCTATTTATTCAAAGGTGTGGTATTATTTCTTATTCTTACTTCTGCAAATAATGCTATAAATTATATTTTCCTAATCCCTTTACCCCATTCAATAATGTATTAAAATATTATCTTATACTCAGAAAGTTCAAATTCAGTTACTGTAATTATAGTAAAAATTAGAAATCAAATCATTTCTCAAACATCGAGAAAATAAAAGGATATATTTTATTTAAAGCCTAAAAAGCATCATTAATTAGTTTATATGCATTTGTAACATGGTCCACATCTAAGCTTTTCGTTTGTATTAGTAGTTTGTTATTAAATTGTGCACTTGTTTGTTAACAAATTTAAAACCTTCATTGTCAGAAATTATTTTTGGCTTTTCCACTTATAGTCCAAATTGATCAATCACTGAACAAGACATTTCAGTTATCATCTTAAATCATTTTAAATGCAAAATTGATTGGAATTAATAGAAAATACTGGTAACTTCTTTGTTATTTATCTACATCAATATTGCTTGCAGTGACAAAAAGGATGGTGTGCTGGATAGCGCAAATCTCACTACAGATGGTAATGTGTTTACAAGTCCACCTCTCAAGAGAGCAAAGATGATGGCAGCACCATCTCTCAATGAGAGGGTAATGCTATATGTCCGCCAAGATACAGAGGAAGTCTACACACCCCTGCATGTGGTTCCACCTACAACACAGGGGTTACTCAATGCAGTAAGTATACATCAGATATTCTTGGTATTATCTTAAAGGATATGGGCTGGAAGTGGAAACTGGATGGGCCACAAGTCTCATCTGTCATGTTTACTGAAAGTAGATTACACTGCTTCACTGCGGGTCTTTCCATATCTGTTCAAATGTGCAGGAATACTGGCTGCCAGATGAAGCACACAATTTATTTTCAAATTTCATTCAGAGAAATTCAAAATTAAAACGTGGAGAAGTATGCATCACAAAAACAGTAAAATATTTATATCACAGCCATATTCATGCTATAGTTTATTTCATAAAACACTTTAGTGTGAACAAAAAATATTACCTATATTCATTTTGTAACATACGTTTTACAAAAACTAGTTCTTCAAACTTTTCCAGATTCAATATAATATCTTGTGATCCAGAAGAGCTGGTGGAGTTATCTACTTCAATGATCAATCTAACTCTCTGACATCATCTACAGAATACAATAATTACAGAGTAAGAATATGTCAGACATTTTTTTATAATCTTAATTTTATATATCTTAACCATCTCAGACCCTTTTGCTTTAATTTGCTTTCCCTGAGTTAAATTAATAAATTATCATAATATTTTTCTTTTGCCCATTTATTGTCTCTGTATGATTGGCTTTTCTCATTTAGACAACTGCATTATTTTTTTTTTTTTTTTCACCTGACAATAAAAAAAAAAAATTGTAAAAAGCAAATGAATCAGCAAAGCTCTGGCTCATTCAACCAAATTGTTAGCTATCATTTACAATGCAGAGAATTAAGTACAACATAAATTATTTAAATTAATTATTGCTCATTCATAACATTCTTTATGTAACTTGCATTCTGCAACTATGATATATACTAAAAGTCTGTATTATTTCATTTTTTTCATGTTTTATGGTTGAAAAAATGTTCCTTTTATAACTAATAATAACTCTCATGCATTTAAAGTCATACCACACATGCACACATAGCAGTGCTCTAGTTTCCTGCCCCTTAATTAAAAGGTGTTATAATCACCTATCAAATAATATTGTAGGGTTAATTGACAGTTTTGTTAAGGTCATTTCATTGTTATTGTGTTGATATGATATGGCCTTCTGTGAATATGGCTGTTGAATATGTTTTTAGCATTTCTTGAACAATAAGCACATTTGCTGCCTGCATACCAAGTACATAATGTGGTAAGTGTTGCCTGCTTCTCCCAGTATTTATGCATGTGTGTGCGTGTGTGGATGGCCGGTTCATGACTAACACATAGAAACTTGCATGTGCATCACAATTTGTGGCTTTGGCAAAGAAAAACGCTCTGGAAAACAAATAGGAACAAAAATTTTGAAACCAAAGAAAACAGAACAGTTTTACTCTTTCAATAACCAAAAGTTAAACCTAAAAGTAAATGTAAAAAGTAGGTCCATAAACTTGCCTTGAAATTCTAATTGGATAGCAAGTCCTTGCAAGTAACTATTAATCTGTTTTCCTTATTTTCCAGATTGAGAATAAGTACAAAATTTCTACTTCAAGCATTAGTAACTTGTATCGAAAAAACAAAAAAGGGTAAGTTTACTCTGAGAAATTGTCTATTTGTTTTCCCCTTCTACATAGTCAAGTAGTGGCATGATTAGAAAAGGAGTCTACAGCTTGTCAGCAAGGATCAGCTTTCACATCATTCCTCAAGTAGAAATTTTGGACATTGCAAACATACGTTACTACTTGTACTAATAAAAGTAATACTATTATTGACATTCATTTCATAATTTAGAGAAAATAACATTTGCTTACACTAACTACTTAACCAAGCACTTGTACTAATTGGTAGTGAATTACTCGTATTACCATAAGTACCTAGGTATGGTACTAATCAATGGTTATAATCAAAGTATTTTACAATTCATTTTATACATTTACTCTAGAGTTTCTTAAAACTATATATACCCTGTAATAACAATTAAAGTGCAGAAAATATTATGTTTCAATTTTTTAAAAAAAGAATTGGGTGGCAGACATCCCCTTATGTAACTATTTATTCAGCTGGGCATTTATCCACTTTATCAAAATAAACAGAATGGCTGAAATTATAAGATTAACATGCACTGATATTAAGTGCTAACCATTGCTTGGTTTCCATTACTTTAACTCTGCTGCATATTATTATCTTTTATGAAACTTTATTCTGTTCTGGACTCACTGCATCAATTTGAACTTATTGATTCCCCCTCCTTTTTTTTCTCTATTACTATTATTAGTAGTATTATCAACAGTTATTTTCTTATGCCATTTGCCTGATCATCAGGATACAGTAACTATTAGTGATGGGAAAATATAAAAAAAACATTCTTAATAAATGAAGCAAATCTATTTGTCCTCATAAAGGGATATTATAAAAACTAAAGCAGATATACTTAATATTTAAATTTTAAAATTAGATACCTAACAATATTTTAGGATATTTAGAGTCAGACTGAAAAATTCAATGCCATAGCCAGGATTTGAATGATCTCTGGTCTCTAGCTGATGGTCTAACCATTGAGCTACCATGGCAACATGCCAGTGCAGCATTAAACTTCTTAACTGTCTCACATGTTTCCCAGTAAACCTTGGCAAAACAATGAATCCCAGGACTTATAAAGTACTTACGACATTGTTAAATCGCCATTGGGGTATGTCATCTCAAAATAACCTTGTGGTTTACTAGGAAATGTGTGAGTCAGTTGAGAAGTGTAATGCCCTGTTGCCATAATAGCTCTGTTAGAGAATCTAGCTAAAGACCAGGAGATCCATGGTTCAAATTGAATTTTTCAGTTTGGCTTTATCTGTCCGACTCCTGTCCTACATATGGCTTGTGTGAAAAAGCAATTAAAATAACAATAATATTTTGCATAAAATATATCTCTCATTGAACTTCAAATAAATATTTATTTTTACAAATCTAATCCTTTGGTAAAGAATATCTTTGTGCAGCATCTGTCTGTTATAAACGCAATTAATGTAAAATATAAGTAAAAGTTTACTAATAAAAACTGACTGTTCTTTATGAGCTTATCATTTCTTTAAAACCTTCATAGCTTTTAGTTTAAATATTTGTAAAATAATTTGGCATAATGTCAGTATTTCTTCATTTCTAATAGAAGTTGATATGTATTAGTAACTCAATCACATTTACTTTGTATAAATTCTAATACCAGAATAACTATTATTTCAACTTATGGTTCCTGAAGTATACCTACATACAGAGTACTGCCATAAGTTCTGTCAGCACTTTTAATGCATATACTATTAAATAGAATTATGCAAATTCATTAATATAAATATATTCTGAAAAAAACAAAAAATGCTACAAAATGAATATACTCTCATTCAAAATGATCGCCATGTGTGGCGATACAGCAGCGAAGACATTAAAGCTACTCATCAATAGCTGCACTAATCATATCCATGGGAATTTTCTTGACAGATGACATGATTGATCTTTTTAGTATCCCAATATTGTGGTGCCTCTTTTGACATGCTATTGCCTTGAGCTTTTGCCACAGAGAATAATCCATGGATTGAAGTTCAGACTTCTGCTAGGTCAGTCTGCAGCAGCAATGAATGTGGGACATTGGTTGCCAACCATTACTGCATGGTTTTTGTTTTTTGTTTTTGCTCTCTCCATATGTCATTAACAAAGCCTGGGATCAAACCTAGCATATCTCCTTTAATTTTTCAGTTAACAAATGCCTTATGTATCTTTTATCTTTTCCATGCACTATCATGTAAATCATCCTTCAAAGTGCGTGACATTGTTCATGAAGAGGTGTTCATTTCACAAGACAAAATTGTTTGTTTATGCAAAGGATTGCACCAAGCATCATCCTTGCATGTACAGTGTTCATAAGTTCTTTTGTGCATAGACACCTAGAATGGCCAGATCTGATGCGATGAGTAGTTGCACTCATTTCTTTAAACTGTGCTATTGTTCAAAACACAAATTTTTCATTCCTGCCAAGAGGTTTAGCATCAAAAAAATTTTAGCTCACTTTCCACATCAAAATAACATCAATACAGGGATGCAATATTCGTACACTCTCCACTCCATTTTCTCCCTTGTTGGTTACTGGCACACTGCAAGCCAGTTCCTTACAGAGTAGTAAAGGTGGCTTTGTGGACAATATACAGCATTGCCACATTTCTTCATTCACAATTTCCATATTACAGGGTGTTTAAATTTTACTGACAGAGCTTATGGCTGTGTAGAATAATATTGTTTAGTGGTCCTACTTTTCACTTTATTTTTAATTTTTAACTATTGTGCTTCTCTTCTTTCTTGCAAGATACTAAATGAAATTGATTGTAAAGAAACAATGGGAAAAATTAGATGCAATAGATTTTATTTGCAGGCAGCTGGTACTCATGGAGAAAATAATTGCTTATAATCATTTGCTTATACGTAAACTTTAAATAAGTTCATAATGTAAACTACAATTTTTCTCTGATAAATCTTCGGTACAATATTTTAGGAATACTTATTTGTTTTTAATTAAATATGGATATAATGCATGTTCAGCATGACCATTATGTTTCTTAGACCACTTATATAAATAAATGTTATTTTTTGAATATTCATTGTAACATATGACCATTTTCTTTTCAGGATTATAGCCAAAATTGATGATGATATGCTCAAGTATTATTGCAATGAAGACCTCTTTCTTCTGGAAATCAAACAGGTGGAGGGAGATGATGCTTTTGAAGTCACACTTATAGAATTGACGGATCATTAACAAACATTCAACAACAGAAAAAGAAAGGAAAAAAATGAAAAAAAAAAAAAAAACACTATCATTGCTACAGCAAGAGTCTTTCATTGCATTGCCTACTATCGTGCAGTGTGTTTTTAGTAATACGATCACATAATTCATTAAATATTATTACTTTTGCTATTATAATTATTTTTATTATATTGTTATTTTATGCTGAGTGGAAAAAATTCAAATATATTCTCTATTAAATTTATCATAATTGTCCCTTTGAGCAACTGAATAAAAGCGTTTATTGAGATGGAGGTTGTTGTTAATATTTATTTTTATATAACCGACAACAAAAGCAAGAAATAAAGTGAGTGTAAGTGAACTGTGTGAAACTGCATGCAGAGACTCAAAAGTGTTAAGAACACTGAACCAGCATGGAGAGGATACAGTACTCTGCACATTAACTATCCACATTATTTTCTATTTTGAATAATGCAGTATTCAATATTACTTTGGAGCCGCACTTGAAACATCATAGATGTAAGAAATACATGCAAGTGTAATGTTATATTAATTTTGTTATAAATTGTTTTACTTTAAAAGGAAAATAAACCTATGTCAGGGGTTTTTGTTGATCTCACAGTGTTAAGAGAGCATTTTAATAAACTAAATGAAAAAACTGGAAGTAAAATATTATGCATAGCTGGAGCAAATAGTAGAGAGAGTTGAATTATTAATTCCATTTATTGCCATTAGGAAGACAATGCAGTGCAATTATAATGGCAAAAAACTGTACATAGGTGTGTACCTACTGAGTAAATGGTTGTTCTTACACTGTAAGCAGTTCTACATTAGAGCTACAAATGTGAAGAAAAGAATATGCTGCCTACATTTAATATGTTCAACCAGAAGGAAGAGTTGCTTCATTATTTTGCTGAGGAACATTGTCCCAGAAAGTGATAAAGATCCATTTGTTCACAACTATTGCATATAGAGTCAGTGTACAAAAATAGTTTCTTTGGTTGAGAAGAAATTAAGAACTGATGGTTTTTATATCTATAGTTTAGAAATCATTTGATTATAGAGTCATTATGAACAGTAATTTAATAGAAAATGCCATATTATTTTTGACTGTAAAATATGAAGAAAGACTAATCTTGCCTTCATGTGAATAAGAATCAAATAGGGAACCTGGTACTGAACTTTATATTCTCATAGCCATCAGTGCAAACTTCACATATAGTTAGCTGTTTTCATTACATGATTGGTGTAAGTCTAAAGACAAAGGATAGTCAGTACATAGGCACCTGTGATAAACTAAACATAAAAGACATTATTTTCTTTTATTTTCCTTCCACTAAATTAAATGTAAATTCTTTTAGAGCTTTAGTTAACTTCTTTGTAGTTTGTAGCATCATCATGAAATGATATTTGAGTGGGTACTTAAAGGTAAACCAGTTTAAAACAAAGCTCAAGATAGTAAATAAATGTGATGCAAGGACAACACAAATGTTTTGACAAATAAGCTATAATAAAAGAAAGAAAAAAAATATTATTAAGCCTGTTAAAAATGTTAAATGAAATATGTATACTTTTTGGATAAACTACATTCACAACTAAAAATAAAGAAAAAAAGATGCCTGTTTGTTGCCACTGGTTAATATTACATAAGTACCTGAGAAAAAATTTAATTGCTTATTGATTTCCAGATAACATCATAACACAACACTGGTACTTTTATCTAGGTTTATAATAAACTAACACCAGAAATTTCAGTAGCTATTCATTTTGAAAAGAAAAAAAATCCATGATATCAGTGAAATATTTATATATTGTAGTGGTGAAGGTGAGGGGTTGCCTTGAACATGGCTACCAATCTCCAAACTGTAGTAACTCTTTTTTATAAATACAATATTAATATAAAGTGTGAATGTTGTTGTACTATAAAAGGTGTATATCTAATTTATTGTTTAGAATTTGTCATTCCCCTTTGTGCACTGCCCTTTTACCTGAGAGTTTTCTTTATGTATTCTTGCTGGGTCATCACAAAGGAGAACTTGTTTGTATTTGTAATGTATCTCTCAAAACAATTAATACTTGCACAATCAACATTATTAGAAAACTAGCTTTGAACATATGGGATCAACAGGAGATTTTTAGGCTGAAACTTTTTTAAATCAGTGGTTTTATAATCAAATCTCATAGTCAGGTTAATAGCAAATGCATTGCAATATTTATGTGCCAAAAGAACATTGAAAGCATAACTAAGAACTAGAATTAATTTTAAATATCATATAATCATATAATTGCTCATAGTGTGTTCAACAGGAATGCTTATTTTCTTTATATGTGAAAGCAGAGTGTGTAGATGATTAGCAGTGATAGAAATCAGTAGCTCGTGAGTAAACTTCGACACAACGGCTGGAACTCTCTCTGGCATGTGCCATTAAAAATTTGTGTTTTAACGTTGAAATTGAACTGTCATGTAAATTAACACAATTTTATGTAGTGTGTCTCCTAGAATAAAATTCTCAAGGAGGCATTAGTGCAGCATAGATTCAGATAAACACCTATTGCAGGGCATTGGCATATGCTTTATAGTAAACTATGTGTTTCCTGCAATATACAGTTTGTTGCCAAATGGGAAAATTTTGAGAGGTGCATTGCTTCTAATATGTCTTTGTATTGGTACTGTATTAGGAACATTGCGGTTAAGGATGGAAAGCAACTTTATGTGTTTTAAATATCTTAGCTGTTGCATATGTTAGGTTTGTATAACTTACATCCTTTTTAGCCTCAGGAAATATTAAGGACATAAAGAAAGTAACCTGATTCCAATTTACATTTTGTGGTACACATCCAAAAAATGTTATTGAAGAGATGAAAGTTATGCATACCTAAAAACATCAGCTGATAGCATTGCTTTGGAAGTTTCTTAAGCCCTTTCATTAATTTTATATTTTCTACAGCAGATTCCTATTTGAGGATCCATGATGTTCATGTTAAATATACATTTCAAAGCAGTTACCTAAACATTACATGTGCTGAACACATAGGTACATAAACAAGCTTTTGTCTGTAATACTCCATGAAAAAAGTATTTTTTAAGTAGTGTAGCTTCTAAAAAGATCAGAAGAGTACTCAGAATACTTAATTCATTAAAAAAAACTGGCAGATGAGCACTGAACACTGGAGGGGAAAAGAAAAAGAGAAGAAAAGTAATTATATAAATCTTCCTAGTAGGAGAGAATATACTCAAAGTAAGCAGGTTTGAACCCTGTGTAGGACAATGGACTTTTTAGAGCATAAAAATCCTTAGCATGACTTCCTTTGGAAGGGAAGTAAAACCGTGGGTCCCGTGTCGTAGATTTACAGCATGTAAAAGAACCTCGAGCCTGATAGAGAAGCCTCTGAGCAAAATCAAGTGGTCTTTTACGTCCAGTATTGAATAGGTCGCTGAGAACCACAGCAGTTAAAGAGCTTCCATAAATAAAACATCATTTCATTTTCTTTTAGGAGAGAATATATATTTTCATATGCCGGAAATGTTTACATTTCACCATAAAATGTTGTTTCATGCTGAAATGTTATTAGACAATTAATTACAAAATAGAACCAAAGTACTAAAAGATTAAGTTAAAAGTAGGACCAAAAGATGTTCTTAGAAAGCTACTTTTGTAATGTTTAAATGTAACACTTTATATACTTTTCATCTATTTAATCAAAATAATTTTTAAAATTGAGAAAATAATACTAAATAACAACTTTTATTTCCCTTTACTCTGCCAAACTCCTCTTCAACTTTAACTTTTAAACATATGTTGTGTTTTAGATGGTTGCCCCATTTTATTTTATAAGAGCATGAACAGCTGTCGTGTTGTACACTCTTATAGATATTCAATTGAAAATTGAACAAAAAGTGTCTCATCTAATATTTCACTTTAAAGATAACCAAATCTTTGTAGTGTATTTATGGTTCCTTATTCTCTCCTGAACCTTTGTTGATTTTGAATAGCAATGCTGAATTGTTTGAAATACTGAGATGTGAAAAAACAGAATTTGCATGTACTTCATAGGATAGAAATTCTTCTTTTATAACCTGCAGTAGTGGATTGTGAGTATATATTCTGGTTGTTCACAAAGGCCCTGGAAATGTGAAATAGCTTTTGTTCAATAATAGTTTATACAACTACAGACAATCCCAGCAACAACAAAGACGATGTTAATGATAATGTTTACTGATACATAAGTTGTTTTTACAAAAGTTTTGTGGAGTTTTGTTTGTTCATCATTAAGTACACCATTCTAAGACAGCAATGAAGTAATGTGCATATTAAATTGCAATTGAGAATATGGCTTGTCTGAAATATGCAGTTCTGACATATGTACCTCACCTACTTTTGCCAAGGTTGCAAGATGGAAAAATTAATACACCATTTCAGCCAGTGTATTAAGAAGTTTTACATTAATGTCGTCTAGCAATCTTGATTTCTACCACAGTGAGCTACCATCTGGTGTTATTAATATAAAATTTTATTGATAGAGCGCAGGGACAAAGGCTTCTCATGAGTGTGCTTTGAATTGTTTTTGGCCATAAGGCACTTACATCATACCAGTTGCAGATGTGCAAAAGCTCCTTAAAATTTGCACAAGTCGAGATGTGCTACCGACATTGATGTCACATTTCATTCAGGCTAGAGGAATAGTGCAGAAGAATTAAACACGGTATTATACTGCATATACTTTAAGTTTTATAACATTTAAAGAAAACTATCCAATAAATCCACAAGATGCCAAAAGTTAGGGTGTTCACATGCCTTATATAGCAGCTGCCACTATAATTACATAAATAATGGCAAAAGAATTCAATCACTTCTTTCATTAATGCATACACTAAACTGTAGTTCTAATGAGAACCAACTTAATGCATACAATACTCCTCTTATTCATTTACAGAACTAGATTATATTGAAAAAAAATTCATGAAAGATATTACAAACTCTATAATTGTGTATCTAGTTCTGTTCTTAATTAGCCATAGTAGTTTTCAAAATAGTTCTGCAGGCAAAAATGAATTCAAGTTAAAGTACTGAATTCTATGGTCAATATATGCATATAAGTGAATAGTATTTGAGTAATTTTCTTTTAAGGATAGAAACCCTACTAAATTTTTTATTATAAATTACCTAATTAATCTCAAAGTTATTCAGCACTGTGTAGACGACAAGGTGGCCGTTATCTCATTGCCAAATGGTATATTTGTGTTGAGATGTCATACACAATAGATAACATGCATTGTTTTTAAACTCTACAGATTACATTAATCTCTAAATAAATACATGCTGAAAGCACTGAAAATATGTTCTTAAATGGAACCTGGTTCTAAACAAAAAGGAAGTATTGACCAACCCCTTCTGTCCTACACACGGCTTGCATGAAAAAAAACAATTAAATTAACATAAAGGAAGTATGTCTCAAAAATAACAGAACAGATGCAAACATCAATAATATTTTACTAGCTATATATAAAACCTCAGTTGAATCCCTCCACGTAGAAAAGGTTTCAGTTTCAATATAATCAAATACGAAGTTTGTTATACATCATATTTTGACTGATGGCTACAGTGTTCTGTGTTGAGAGATGGTTTTCCAATCTCTTACAAATATAAGATTGAAGTAGAATTGATTTTGAATATTAAAATGTAATAAATATTTTTCATATAACTAGGAATATTGGACTGCAGACATTTGATATTCTGTGATGCAATTTTCAACTCTTAAGAAAAATAAAATAATGGTAACTTCCAAGGCAATGCTGCAAATATCAAAAGTGTTGCTGAAAAACTAGAAATGGGTTTTGTACTTGGAGGGACACAAATGCTTTTTCATTTGCTAAAGTTTCCGTAATGCAATTTTGTTTTCTCATAAAGAGCAAAACAAACTATGGAATCAAATACAAATGGTAATTGTGGAAAAAATGTCAGTACTGTTGTAATATAGTTTTCATGCTTTCTGTTATATATTTTTTCCTAAACTTGTTTCAGAACTTTAAAAAAAAATTAATCAATTATTTGTAAGTGTCATGATAATGCCAAGCTGCCAAGCAGCAATGTTAAACTATATATAACATTTAGTTTTGGGGGTGAACATCTATGCAGAAAAGCTGGATTGTTGATGGAAAAAGCCAACAGACAACAGTTCTACATCACAGTTTTACTGAGAGGAACTGATTCATTATAAGTTAGAAACTCATTATTCAAGGAAGATGTGCATTAAGATCAGTTGCTTGCATGTTGTATAGAATAATGAAAATAAATTTTGGTGAGTCACTCCTCTACCTGGATACTGAGGAGATTATGTGAGACCCAGTCTGATGCAGTGTGTCCCCCTTCCAATGAAGAAAATACAGCTTTCACATATGAGCGCTGTTCTGAGATGCTTGCCAATTAAATACTTTTATGTGATAAATCTGTGTAAGTGTGAAAATTGTGTGCTGTGAATTCTTTTTATTTTTTCTTCCTACTATAGTGTGATTGCTCTTAACATTAACAGCTACAAAAATGTTTTCAATTATCATAAAATGTTAAAGATCTTATGCATAACAACATAAGCCGTGCTTTATTTTACAAACTGTTCACAAATGAGTTTGACTCCACAATATGACACAAATGATTTGGGTAAATTTGATACTGAAAACCTCATTCAAATTGTATTTACTGTTATGGTATGGAGGAAACCTTCGGTTGCTTTTTTATTATTATCATTATAGTTACTTTTGTACCATGCATTAGGTGCAAAATAAAAAATATATTAAAAATAACTGAAAAACCTATGAGTTCTTTCTTTGTGATATTTATTGTTTCTTTAAACCTTTTCCTCCTTGAGACTTGAGGTCAGCTGGTGTTAAAGATTATATATATAGTACAGCATAATCTCATCGGATTCTTATTGCACATACTTAAGCCTGATGCATACAAGGATCTATATATCTATAAGTAGGGCTACATTAATAAAATATACTTCAAATGATAATTCAATCAACTTCTTGGAGGATACTGTTAATGCCCAATGGTAGGTGCCAACTTTTGATCATAAAAACCTTGTGTTTACTGGAAATGCAGAAGTAGATGGTGCATTTGTGAAATATAATATATTGCAGCAATAGAAAAGCAAAAAGCTTGAAATAATAAATAAATAGAAATAAGGATGAGATATCCAAAGGAAATGTAGTACAGGTGAATAACCACCGCGAAGCAGTAATAGTTATTTATGCAATGATCCTATAATGGTAGTTATTAGGATACAAGTGAGAGGTAAAGCTCACACACATTCTAATGGCCATTATATCAGAGTTGCATACATCATTTTTTCTACAACATGTAGATATACAATAAATATTTAGTATTTAGTTATCCATTTAGTTAACCTACATACAAAACATGAACTCCATCGACCACTATTGAATGCATACATCGGTAAAAAGTGAGATTACATTCAAGGTGATAGTTTGCAAGATGGAGACTGAAGTATTTTGGCCCAGTGATAATGATATGGAATTTAGTTCCACGTCTCCTGATATAAGAGAGGAGGTGAGTAATGTTAACAATTTACTTCCACAGAAATAAAAAAAGATCTATGAAAAGTTATATGATAAATTCATGGCATGGAGAATAACAAAAAATGTAACTTCATTCTCGGACAATGTCCTCATAGTTTACTTTGAAAAAATTTAAAAAATAAATTGTGAACAAATTATTCAGTATTGAAAACTACTCTAAATGTAAAACATGGAATTGATATATTCCAACATAAGTTGTACAGTGAAATCGGTAGGGTACAGTGGGAAAAATGCAAAAATATTTTTCACAGATGAAATTAAAATCTTTAAGCACCTGACAATACATATCTACTGATAAAGGTATGTAAAAGTAAATATAACTAACTATTCTTGCAAAAATAAATATTTTGGTTGGAATAGAGCTAGAGTTCATGCGCTGGGTTATTGAGTTTCTTGTCTCTGTGATGACAATGCCATGACCTACTTTGTGTTGCTTATGTAATATTATGAGTTTAGATTCGGGAAATAATTATATATTCTTATAATTCTTATATATAATTATATATTATATATTCTTGGAGGTTATTGTATGTGTAAGATGTTTCTGTAATTTTATGCAGATTAGCAGGCAGTGAACAGCCATTAGTAGGGCACCACGCAAGCGTGAAATCTATAGCAAAATGAAAATCTGTATGGAAATGGTTTTCATTTCGCTAAAGATTTTTAACAGTAAATGAACACATTTCAGTATTTGAGTATAAAAAAATGTAAACAATCACCATAAAACAGTAAATAAACATAACAACAAATGAATACTAAAAGACAAAGTATAAAACAGAAAGGGAATGTATCACAAGTAAAAATAGTCACTGCATAGCAATAAACAAATATAACACAAATGAGTAATAATATATGTAAAGCACTAAGTAAAAATGAACTGTAGTACAATTCAAAATAATCACCATGAAGCAGCAAGCAAATGTAAATAATCACCATGAAGCAGTAAACAAATATAATACAAATGAATAATAATAGACATAAAGCACGAAATCTGAATATTTAGTTTTTAAACAAAAGAACCTCAACTTAATATACAGGCTTTTTTGTCAGATTTTAATGCAGTCTCCAGTTTATTTCACATGTTTTCTCATCATATTGCTAGTTGAAAATACTGTTACAATAGGACTCCTTTCAGCTGTCCGAAGGCATAGACACATCACTTTTCAAAAATCCTCGAAGTAATGCCATTTCATACTCTAGTGTTTTGTTTGAAGCTCATAATGATGGAGACAGCTTTCATCTCCTGTATAGGACAGGTAATGACTTTCATTTTGAAATCTCTGAAGAATGTTTCGGGAGTTTGTGGACTTAGGTCAATAAATATGGGACCCAATGGGCACAAACTTTGATAATACAATTTAATTATTATTCAATTATTTCTTGTACTGACCTATGTTCTACCATGCATTTTGCAGTGATTTCATCCACAGTGACACTCATGTCTTCTCTAATGAGTTATCAATTGTTTCTTTGTTGCGTTCCACAGAGGTAGTTCAAGGACAACCGTTAGTGGGCTCATCTTGAATACTCGTGTTTTCATCTTTTGAAATGTTTTGCCAATCTCCTAACACTGCAGACATCTCCACATTGAAGTCTATAATGTAGATTTTTCTCTTTAACAAGCAATTCAAGATAGCATGTTGACAAAACACAACATTCATGTCTGCTATTTTGGAAATACTCCCTGTGTAGTATTAGATAGTAGAAGCTAATGATGTCATAATATGGCAGCATGTGGTGCAGATTACGATCCAATTGTTTGTGTTGCTTTATTGGAATTTGAATTTTAACAGTGGGTTACTCAATATTCAGTATGACCCTCACAGCTGTGGAGCTGTAAGTTCTTGTGCAAGCCTTTTAAGACCCAATTTTCGCTCAGCACTGTGTCATTTTCCAAAATTTCTATATCTGCAATGTTGAGTAGTTTGTCCAAGTTTAACCAGTTGACTAATTCTTGGGACAATAAATATGCAGAATTGAATAAATCACACCAAAATACAAAACTGAAACAACTTTTGTGTATTTAAAACATATAATAGCAGATTTTTAGTGCAAGGTAGTCCTATAAGTTAGTCTTAGTCTGTCTGATGTTTCATGGTACCTGCCATGACACACCAACCTCTCAGCAACGTTGCATTTTTTTTTTTTTTCCCTGAAACCTACCCTTTACTCTTAGCACTTTTATTTTATAAAACCCCTTGATATTTGTAATAAAAGATCAAAGTCCCGTGATATTCATAGAAATAGAATTTTAATTTTGTTGGCTTATTTCTGTTCTCCTTAAGCTCCCTGATAATTAAACTTTAGGTTTCATTACCTTTTTATTACCTCTAGACCTTACACAGATTGTCAATGCATGAGCAACACTCTTCATATGATGTCACGTTCATCTCTCCAGTCCTGCTATATTAAGTGGCACTCATTACAACATGTACAGAAATCTGTAGTTCACTGTTAAGAAAGTACATAGTTCTTAAGAGGGATATTCTTGTAAGAAGCTGCTTAAATAGTGGTTGAATTTTGTCATGGTATTTTACTATGAGGTTTATAGGATAAACCATAAGCCTAGATGAAACTTTAAAAAAGAAAACTGGAAAGATTTTACAAATGAATTAAAAATCAAATTTGAAACATCAGTAAACGAATCAACAAAATCAGATAAACTAAACAAAGATGTATGTGATACAATTTTGAAAACAGCAAAAAAGTACATCAAGAGGATTTACTAAAAACTATAAACCTTTTTGGAGCTCACGACTAGAAAAAATGAAAAAAGAAAGAGACCAGGCTAGAATCACAGCAGAAAAATCTAAAGATACAAAAGAAGTACAAAATTGGAGAAAATTAAGTGCTCAATTCAAAAAAGAAATTAACAACACCAAAAGAGAATATTTGAATAATTTTCTACAGAACAAGGACTATAGAAAAGATGCACAAAAAGCATATAGATTCATACATAACATTCAAAACAAGAAAGACAATAAAAAAATACCTTTGATTTATAATAATAAAATAATTTCAGATGACAATGAAATAGCTAATAAATTTAATAAACACTACGCTAATACCTATAAATTATCTGCAAATACCAAAAAAGAAAAAAAAAAAAATTATAAAGAAAAACATTAAAGAATACATAAAATAAACAACTAAATTTAAAGATAATATATTTAATCAGGAATTCAATACTAAAGAATTGAACATTGTAATTAATAACTTAAAATTGAGAAAATCTCCAGGACCTGATAATATACATACAGAATTCATCAAACATTTGTGGGAAAAAAGCAAAATTAAGACTCATAAATCTCTATAATTTGTCATGGAATACAAAAGTACCAGATGAATGGAATAAATCTATAATAATATCTATTTTGAAATCAAACAAACTAGCAGAAAATTTATCAAGCTATCGTCCAATAGCACTTACCAGCTTATTAGCAAAAATCATGGCAAAAATTATTTCCAATCATTTAAATTGGCTTCTAGAAAAAAATAACTTAATTTCAACTAAACAAGCAGGATTTAGAAAACGCCATTCAACAAATGAACAGATTTTTAATCTTAGTCAACACATTAATAATGCATTAAATAAAAAAGAAGACACTCTAGCAATATTTATTAACTTTCAAGGAGCATATGATTGTATTTGGAGATACAAACTACTTGATAAACTTAAAATTCTAGGAATCCAAGGCAAAATGTTACATTGGATCAGTGAATTCATTATTCAATGCTTTATTGCCACCAAATATAATGATAAATTATCAAAATATCAACAGACACACTGTGGCATACCTCAAGGCAAGTATCCTTAGTACATCACTCTTTAATATTTATATCAATGATCTTCCATATCAATTTCAAAAAAGAGAATCAAAAGTCTTGATGTTTGCGGATGATGTAGTCCTATGGAATTCTAAACCGAAAAATCAAAATAAACAATTAATAAATATAGTACAACAATCCTTGACAACATTACAGAATTGGACATCTAATAATTTAATGAAAATTAATACACAGAAAACAAATTATCAACTATTTACACTAAGGAAGAAACCAATAAATATTTCCATTCAACTAAATGGAGAAACTCTCACAAAAACACATGAAGTCAAATACTTAGGTATTATTTTTTTATACAAAATTAACATGGAAAAAACACATTGATAATATAATAAAAAAAAGAAGGAAAAAATTACTACTATTAAAAAGACTGGCAGGCAAGAAATGGGGAAGCACTACACAAACTTTAAACACTTTTTACAACATGTATATTAAACCAACATTTAATTATTGTGAAGAGATACTAATCACTGCAAATATAGAAAAACTTAATATTCTACAAAATAAAATTCTTCGTCTAGTAACTGGAACTGTTAAAACTCCCCCAGTACTTGCTCAACAAATTTTAACAAATAATCCAAGAATTGAACAAGTAGCCATTTTACAATATGAAAAATTAATCAGACCACCTTTAAATGGCTGGAAAAAAAGAAAACTACAAGTAAACCTAAAAACTTGACAAAGTTTCCTTAATAAAGTCAAAGAAGTCAAACATAGATTAAAGCTTCCTTACTTAAAAGAAAACATATAAACAAACATTAACCTGTTAGAACTATTTTATATTGAACACTATCTACACTTAGCTGAAGAATTTACAAAATCTGAAACCTCTTTGTGTGTTCTGAAACAAATGGCACTAAAAATAACAAATTTAACATGCCCTACCAATGAATGGCTACATGTTTATACTGATAGTTCTAGCTTACCAAATATCAGTGGTACTGGTGCAGGTGCAATATGCCCTCTCTTTTCTTTCTACAAAAGATTAAGTTTTAATGCTATAAATTTTGATGGAGAGATTTCGGCAATACTTCAGAGCTTACAAAACCTACTATATCATATAAATAAATTTGAAAAAGTTGTACTATTATCTGACTCTAAAGCAGCTATTATATCCATAACATCTGATGTAACACCTAATAACATAAATATTATAGAATGCCGCAAAATCATAAAACAACTAATGAATTTAAATAAAAGATTGGATAGGTAGAGTCAGACTGAAAAATTCAATGTCATAGCCAGGATTTGAACCACGGATCTCTTGATCCTTAGCCAGTTGCTCTGCCATTGAGCTAACATGTCAACATGCTGGCATAGCACTGACTCACATGTTTCCTGGTAAACCACAAGGTGCTCTCAAATTATTTTCAGATGACAACCCAAATGGTGACCTACAATGTTGTAAGTACTTAAGTCCCAGGATTCATAGTATAGCCAACTATTATGGTCAATTGGTATTGGATTATTTTACCTTCAGAAAGTTACTGCAGTTGAAATTTTATCTATAGTTGAGAAAGCAGGCCTGATTCAAGCACCTGTTTTCCCTTTTACCCCTAACTCACCATAAACCACTTTTCACTTTAGTCTTTTTGTGTAACTTTCTAATAATCTTCTAGAGCAAAATTTTCACTTAAAAGAGATATGACTTGTTTATGATTTAAATCAATATAAAATATTTAAGCAACCCTCAATCAAGTGTTGTTAATGTGTAGTGAACATACAAATACTAAGCTTATCTATTTTAGTAAATGCAGAACTGAAAACATGCCTGTAACAGTGGAAAATAATTGAGGAGTGTTCTTTCAAAAGTCATTAGAGGACAAAAAGATATTTTTACAGAAATTACATTTTTTTATTCTAGTACATAATCTTTCATTACACAAACTTTATTTTTGGCAACACTAGACACTATCATCGGACAATTTTAGACAACAGTAAAACTCCTAGAGGGTAAACATACTTTTCATAGTATTGGCCAGTTAAAAAATGCTTGTTTTTTAAAACTCAATAGAGGACATTGACTATGAAACAAGCGAATTTGACTTTATTTTCATTTCTTCATACTTTATTTTTTTATGTACAGTATACAGATTTAATAAATGGTTAAATCAACATTGCTACATTAATGAAATAATAGACATTTATAAAAAATTATAAAATTATTAAATTAATAAATACAGAAATGTAAGAATACAAAGTGATTAAACTAGTAAGTTATAATGTGTTCACTTATTTTGATATGTTAACAGTCTCTGAGAATAACTTCTTAAAATCCATTTGCTTCTTCTGGAATTTCAAAAAATTGCATGAGTTTTTACTTTCTCTATACATACTATGTACATAATGTCTAGAGAAGGAATTGTATTGCACCCAAAAATTTGATACCGAGATTTCACTGGAAATATATGCTTTGAGACCCCCTGAATCCAAAAAAAAAAAAACACTTTTAGAAAAATGTCCATGTGTGTCTGTCTATCTGCCTGTCTGTTTATGTGTGTGTGTGTGTGTGTGTGTGGGTGTGGGTGTGGGAGTGGGAGTGTGAGTGTGTGTGTGTTTTCTTAAAAATGGCTCAAACAATTTTGATTAAAATCTTGTATATTTAAGATATTTACTTGACAAATAAAATGTAAATCTTGAATTTTCTGGATGAATTTTACGGATTTTTGCATAACTGCTAAACCGTAAGAGATGGACAAAAACACACACACAGAAAATGTAGAGAACATTAAAATACACAATTTATGTTTTATACCTTTTTTCGTAAAGTTGGACGTTTTTAAGACATTCCTTGGTTTTAGTTTTAGTTTCAACTTTGAAAAACATACTTTTCTCATACAGGAATTTGTCAACTCCTGTCCATACAAACAAAGGAACTTCAGTCACATAGCAACCGGCTTTTGACTATGACTTTAACTTATGGTACTGCCTTATTTCGCTTCTACTTACAAGGACGCAAGTAATAAGACTATTTCTGCTAATGTTTTCTGAATTAGCATGAAGTGAATAGAAGCCTAAGCTTTTTAACAATTTGTTGCAGAGATGTAAAGAAAGTCATGTGAATGGAACACATCAGATTTTTTACATCTTTCTTCTCCTCACTGGACACCATGTTCATCTTCTGTAGATGAGAACCTCAGCATTTCTTTGAGGCACATTTTAATTCCAGATTTGAAAATAGAAAATAGATTAAAATATCGTATATTAAAGATACTTACCTGACAAATAAAATGTATATCTTGAATTTTCTAGGAATAGCTTCTAAAGACCTGTTTATTCTGGATGAATTTTGCTTAATTTGGCATAACTAATAAACCGTAAGAGATAGACAAAAACTTACTATACAAAAAATATAGGCCTTGTTAAAATACATTTACGTCATATATATTTTTTTTTCGTGGAGCTTACCGTTTTCGAGGTATTCATTGTTATTAGTTTCAGTTGTGAAGTACTTATACTTTTCTCAGACGGGAGTGTACGTTTTTCTTTTGCTCTACTCCTGGCCAAGAAAAGAAGCGATTTATAACGACAATCGCATAACGACAGCTTTTAAAGCATTTGACTATCGATTTAGCCTAGTGCATTCCCTTATTTTCTTCCTACTTATAAGGAACTAAGTAATAAGAACATTGTGCTGAATATCTCGATTAACATAGTGCAGAAAGAATAATAATCTTATGTAAGAAGTTTGTAAAACGGCTAGAGAAAGTCATGTGAGTGTAACACATCAGATTTTTAAGTCAATAATTTTATTCTCTATGATCAATCTTAAGGGTCTTTAATTATGATTTAAACGTATGATTGTTATCATTACATTCATCAAAAGGAATGTGCCTTTCATTGCATTTCTTACAAGAATCTGAACACTTAGAGCATCCACCATAAATATTTCTATTTTATAATGTTATACAGCGCACGGAATTAGAAAGGAAATGAAGCAGTACTAGGGCAACTGACCTATTAAAAACGTGAAGTGTCGCCTAGTTCAAACAACTAGCACACAAACGTGAGGCAACATTTCTCCTCTTTTTCACGCACTCTAAATTATTACTAAAATTTCCAACTTTCAATATGCCTAGGTATATGCAAAAAAAAAAAAAAAAAAAATTAAGTCGCCTGTCAAAAAGGGCATCTTTCTACCCTATATATATTACTAGAGTTAGCGTTCTCTAGCTTGTCTCATCTTAAAGGAGTATGGAGGTAAGTGGGATATCTTTATCTCTGTTTTTACAGCTTACACAAGTAGGTAATATAGCATAAATGCAAAACTCTGTAGCTGTGTGTACCTTGACATTGTAAGGGAATATGACATGTACAGATAATCAATATTATTAGAATAAGGATATGTATGTAACATCAATATTAATAAGAATTGTACAGATGTAATATTTAAAGGCATGTCAGAAACAGCTCAGGACCGCTTTGCGGAACAGGTCAAGAACAGGTATTATACAAGGGCAATTAGCTGGCTGGAATTCCAGGGAAATATTTCACAGCGTTTAGGCAAAGTCAGGGTAAAAGAAACGAGACAGAGATATATATATGTAAGAGACAGAGCAGCAACTGAAGTTCCGAGAACACAGGTACTAGGAAAGTAAGCAAGAGATGGACACACTGAGTTTTTCCTAGAAATGTCGACTGAACGAACTGTTAGAGAATTTGAACCAGAACGTTCTCATAGTAGGCACCCAGCAATCACGAGTCGCCTTACATTTTGTGACGGCAAACTTAGCGTCTTGCCTGTGAAGTATAAATAGGCTCTACTGCTGGTTAAAGTCCGTGGCTGGCGACCGGAGAGGTCGCTGAGGTTGCGGCGGCGGCGGATCCCCTTGGTCCGCACCGCCAAATACCTTGGAGTCCTCCTCGACCGCGGCCTTACTTTCACTCCACATGTCAGGGAGAAGGTCGGTTTGGGACACGCTGCCCTGCGGCAGTTGTTTCCCATCTTCCGCTCCACCATGCCTACATACCTAAAACTATGGCTGTACCGCGCAGTCATCCCACCCCTGATGCTGCACGGCTGTGAGGTCTGGGGTTCGGTGGCTCGTTCCACCATCCGCAGGCTGCAGGCCGTGCAGAACAGGGCATTGAGGATGATATACGGCACAGACCGCAGATTCCCGTCCCACATTCTCCATTCCCACTCCGGAATCCCTTACATAATGGACGTTGTGCGAGAAAGAGCTCGCACAATCTACACTAAACTTGCTCCCCACCCAAATCCCCAGGTGAACACTCTCGGTCTTTACGACCACACGCTGCCTAGGAGACGCGTAAGCTACCGCCTTCCCAATGACGCCTTGGGATGGTAGTTTTCCGGCCGCCTCTCCCTTTATTGTTCTACCCGCCAAGTTAAGCTGCATCGGGCATGGTCACGACTCGGACGGGTGACCATCCAGTTGTACTCCGACCAGATCTGCAACACTGGCTTCCCCCACCCCGTACCTATATCCCTTCAGGTCTCCCCGCTAGCCGGCACTGCTTTCCTTGACAGCCCGCAAGCGGCTGGCCAAGGTAAGCAGCATCGGGCCTGGTCCCTCTCTGGGTGGGTGGCCACTCAGATAGGTAAGTCAGCCCGCGCCGGCTGCACAGAGGGAAACACCCTGCCCAATTACTTTGACACAGACAAAAACGCTTGCATTAGACTACATCTTTTATATCACACGGGTAAATCCGCGAGAAAAGCGGATAGGTACCGTGGTGATTTGCCCCCGCCCGAGTACACTCGGGCGACTAGTTCCTGCTCCTGGCGTGCGTTTCTTTGTTGTTGAGTTGGGAAGCCACCTCAAAGCCCCTGGACATGACGGCGTTACGGCGCCTATGCTCCAGCACCTACCCAGAAAGGCCGTAATCCACCTGACACGGATTTACAATGCATGCCTGCACCTACGTCACTTTCCAACGTGTTGGAAGGAGGCGAGGGTAGTATGCATTTTGAAACCCGGCAAGGACCCGGTCTTCCCGTCAAGCTACAGATCTATTAGCTTACTTCCGATCGTCTCGAAAGTATTCGAGCGGTTACTCCTACCTCGCCTCACCCATGGCTCTAACGGTTTTGATTAAAATATCGTATTTTAAAGGTATTTACCCGACAAATAAAATGTAGGGGAACCCGGGGCAGGATGAAACCCAGGGGTAGAACGGAATCCCCCTATTTATTTTCTCTGAAAGTGGCGCAGGATAGCGGTGACTTGTGGAACTAATAAACAGCTGCTAGAGAGACTGTAGCAAGCGTTGGAGCTATCTTGTGTGAGTAAGAGTGTGTTTGTGAGGTTCTTGTTAAATTTCTACATTTTGTTGTAAAAGTGTGACATCTCAACACCAAAGGTAACATAAATTGCATTATTTAAACATGATTTTTAATTATATCTATATAAAACATGAGGTTTCTACTGCAGTTTGCTATATTTACTATTCCTTAAATCCCCGCCGTTTCTTGTTATAACCGCATTTTACTTAAAGTTTCCGCACGGGGCAGAATGGGCCGGGGCGGGTTGGAACTAGGTTCCATTCTGCCCCGTGTTGTCAACTTATTGTATTATTCCTTTAAATTATGCTCCATATAACATTACGCACTGTACAGTTCTCGTGCTATATAACTATGTAAACGCAAGCAATGATTTTATTTATTTATAGAGTAATATATATTAGGTAATAATTAATGTTATTACTTTATTATTATTTTGTTCCATATTACGTACTTTTGATAACAAAGGTGACATAATTGTGTAAATGCAAGACAATTATTTTGTTCTATAATTAATCATACTAATTTTTAAAATAATAATAATAATAATAATTATAATTATGATGTACAGTACACATGATACACCGTAATTGTCTATACAAAAGGAATAATACTTAAATGAGATGTATAAGATAATCTAGACATATCACACATTAGTAATGAATAAAGTTATTACTAATTTATCGTTTTTTATTGTCAGATGGTGAGAAATTATGAGAGAAAGACTAATCGCCAAGAATGATCGGGGGACAGTATGCAGCAGGCTGTAGAGACAGTTGTTAAAAAGGAGATGGGTCTTAAAAGGGCTGCTCAGCAGTATAATGTTCCAAAAACCACACTGCAACGATATGTGAAAAAGTATGGAGGAAACGAAACTTTTGTAGGCCTAATTGACAAGAGTAAAGGCAAATTTAGTCCTGTGTTTACAAAAGAGCAGGAGAAGGAGCTGGTTAATTATTTGAAGGAAATGGAGGGTCGATTATTTGGCTTCACTATGAGAGATTGTCGCTCTATTGCATTTCAATTAGCTCAGAGGAATAATTTGAATCATCCGTTTAATAAAGAGACTGAGTTACGAGGAGAAGATTGGATGAAACTCTTTTTGAAAAGACACCCAGAGCTAAGTGTACGGAAACCGGAAGCAACATCTGGTGCCCGAGACATGGGTTTTAACAGACCTAATGTCAGTAAATGTTTTGATCTTCTGACAGAAGTTGTTGATAAATACAAAATGACACCTGAAAAAATTTTCAACTTGATGAAACAGACATCACTGTTAACCCAAAATAAAAGATTATTGCTGCTAGGGGTAAACGACAAGTTGGAGTATTAACTTCAAGTGAGCGTGGAGAGACAGTGACCGCAGAAATATGCATTTCAGCTGCTGGTGCATATATGCCATCCATGCTGATATTTCCAAGAAAAAGAATGCAAAAGGAATTTTGAGTTAGGTCTACCTCCAGGATCTTGGGCAGAAGCTCATGAAACTGGTTGGATGATATCTGATATTTTTTCCAGATGGTTCAGAACATTTGTAGGTTTCAGCAAAGCATCCAAGGAAAATTGTTGCGTTAATGAAACCTCTGAGCACTCACTATGAGCATGAAACAAGAACATGGCTCAGAACGAATCCAGGTAAGATCATCACTTTGTTTCAAGTAGCTTCACTCTTCGGCAGGGCATTTGTCAACGCAGCAAAGATGCGCTCTGCAGTGCATGGCTTCAAAGCAACTGGTATTTGGCCTGTGAATATGGATGTTTTCAGTGATTTAGATTTCTTGCCATCTGACCCCACTGACATCCAAATAAGACCTAAAACTCCTGAACAGAAGACACTAATTGAAGCTCTTTCAACACCAATTCCTCAAGAATCCTCAGCTTTAAAGGAAACTGAACAGGAAGCAGTGAACTCGGAAACTGTCATTCCATCTCCTTCGACTTCGTTTCCTTGTGCTTCTCCAGAAAATGTTCTTGCTGTTCCTAAGTAGTGGCTCAAGAAAAACGAAAGACATCAAGGAAACGTGGGAGAGCAGTAATCTTAACGTCTTCTCCATACAAAAAAGATCTAGAGTCTGCAATTTCCAGCTCAAAAATAAGAAAAGAAGCCCCAAGAAAGGAAAAGAAGACGTCTGCTTCTTCAAAGAAAACTGGACGCTCCAAGAGAAACTGAGCCAAATCATCAAGAAACACAAGAGATGCACCAAGTGAGGAAGAGACAAGTGACAGAGTATCTGTACTGTCATGAGTTTTACTCGAAATCAGCTGAGGGATGGGCATCTTGTTCAAAGTGTCATAAGTGGGCGCACAACTCATGCGCAGGAATAGACAGCGATAATGACGAGACAGTTCTAACTTGTGATGTTTGCAAACAGCAGTTTTATTTCTAAACTTCAGGATAATTTAAACCTACACAAGTGTCATCATTTACCTATTACATGTCGAAAAAACACGCTTTTTTGTGATATTGTATAGGGTGATCCATTCCGCCCCACTGCCGGGGCAGAATGGACCCGTCTGCATTTATTCGTTTTGTAATGTTTTGCTTTAATACTGCTATTGCTATAATTCTGAAAGTTTCATATTATTTTAATACATGTTCAACCAATTTATATCTCATTTTATAGTTATTTTTCTTTAATATTTAATTTGTTATAACATTTTAAATGTCAAGTGTTCCATCCTGCCCCGGGTTCCCCTATATCTTGAATTTTCTGGGATTAGCCTCTGAAAACTACTTTATTTTGGATGAATTTTATGGAATTTTGCATAACTGACAAACCGTGAGAAATAGACAAAAACTTTCTGATAGAAAATGTGGAGTTCGTTAAAACACACAATTTATATTATACACATTGCTTTTCGTGGAGTGGGTCTTTTTTTTTTTTTTTTTTTTAGATATTCCTTGTTATTGTTTTCAGCTTTAAAAAGCATACTTTTCTGATACGGGAATTTCTCAACTGTCCATACAAAGAACCTTCAGGCTCAGAGCAACCAGCTTTTGGCTAATACTTCAGCCTATGCTACTCCCTTATTTCCCTTCTACTTGCATAGAGGCTATTTCTGATATTTTTTTCTCGATTAGCATGAAGTAAGAAAAAAAAAAAAAAGGTTTTAACATTAATTTTTTGCAGAGATATAGAGATAGTCATGTGAATAGAACACATCCCATTTACAGTAAAAGGTCCATGTGTGTCCATTTGTCTGTGAACACGATAACTCAAAAACGAAGAGTCGGTAGAATAGCAAACTTGGTATATAAGTTTAGTATATTCCAAAGATGCAACACGAAGATTTTGAGTAAAATCCCACATAGAAACATTTTCCAAAAATTTGATTTTCTCAAAAATGGCTCTAATGATTTTGATTAAAATACACGGCAAATAAAACGTATATCTTGAATTTTCTGGGAATAGCCTCTAAAGACCTCTTTAATCTTGATTAATTTTGCTAGATTTTGCATAACTAATAAGCTGTAAGAGATAGACAAAAACTTACTAAACACAGTATATAGGTCTCCTTAAAACACACAATTTATGTCATATACATTTTTTTTTCGTAGAGCTTACCATTTTTGAGATATTGCTCATTATTTGTTTCAGTTTTAAAATACTTCAAACTTTTCACATAGTGGATTTGTAAACTCCTGGCAATTCATAGAAACGGATTTTGTCCACATGGCAACCAGTTTTTAATGTCCTTTTAGCCTAAGTATTCCCTCATTTCCTTTCTGCTCACTAGAAAGCATTTCTCCCAAGATTAGTATGAAGTAGATAGAAGCTTAAGCTTTTTAACAATAATTTGTTACAGAGAAGTAGAGAAAGTCATATGAATGGAACACATCAGATTTTTAGAAAGAGGTCCATGTGTCTCTGTGTCTGTGAACACGGTAACTCAAAAACGAAAAGTCGGCTAAATTCTAAACTTGATATTTAATCTCAGAATCTTTCAAGGAGTGACGCAAAATTTAGGAAAAAAAAAAAAAAAAAAAAAAAACTTGTCCTCCATTGTAGTGTAGGAGTAACATGCTAGTCTCTGATTCCCAAAGTCGTGGGGATGGATTTTTTTCGGGCGTAAAAATCCTTAGCATGGCTTCTTTAGGAAGGGAAGTAAAGTCTTTGATCCCCTGTCGTAGACACGTAAAAGAACCTCAAGACTTTGAGCAAAATTAAGCGGTCTTTCACGCCCAATATAGAATGAGACGCTAAGAAGAGCGTTTATAAATACAACTCGGTTTCTCACCCCAAACTATCCTTTACATGGAAAAAATGTTGATTTTTTCCAAAATGCATCTAACGATCTTGTTAGATTCTTACCTACATGATAAATAATATTCATTTATTAAATTTCCTGGGAATAGCCTCAAAAGTTCTTTTCATTCTGAATGACTTTTGCATAACTGTTAAACCGATAAAAATAATTACTTCACAATAAATGTAGATCTCGTTAAAACGCCCTAATGCCTGTCACGAAGTAATAGAAAAAAATCTGATTCACATGACTTTCTGTATATCTCTGTAACAAATTATTGTCAATAAGCTTATTCTTTTATTTATTTCATGCTAATCGAAAAAAATTAGCAGAAATAGTCTTATTTCTTGTTTTATTGTAAGTAGAAACGAAATAGGGGAGTACCATAGGTTAAAGTGAAAGCCAAAAGCTGGTTGCTATATGACTTAAGTTCGTTTGTTTGTATGGACACGAGTTGGCAAATTCCTGTATGAGAAAAGTATATGTTATTCAAAGCTGAAAACAAAAACAAGGAATATCTCACAAATGATCAACTCCACGAAAAAAATGTATATAACATAAATTGTGTGTTTTAAACTGTTCTACATTCTTTGTGTGTTAAGCTTTTGCACATCTATTACGGTTTAGTAGTTATGCAAAATGCATCCAGAATAAAGTAGTCTTCAGAGGCCATTTCCAGAAAATTCAAGATATACACTTTATTTGTCAGGTAAATATCTTTAATATAAGATATTTTAATCAAAATCCTTATAGTCATTTTTTAGAAAAGCAAAATTTTCGAAAAAAGTTCCATGTAAAGGGTAGTTGGGAGTGGGGGGATTTTCTTGAAAATCTTCGTGTCGTATCCTTGGGAGATACCAAACCTAAATACCAAGTTTGGTTTTTAACGGACTTTTTGTTTTTGAGCTATGCTGCCCACAGACACTCACACACACACACACACACATACACACAGACAGGTAGACAGACAGATACACACGGACATTTTTCTAAAAATGCTTTTTTTTTATTCAGGGTGTCTCTAAACATGTATTTCCGGTGAAATCTCGGTATCAAATTTTTGGATGCATTACAATACCTTCTCTATAGACTATATACATAGCACGTATAGAGAAAGTAAAAAAACTTTTAAGAATAATTTATTACTGACAGGTAGAGAAAGTTATGTATATGGAACACATCGTTTACATGAAAGTAAGCAACTTTTAAAGATTTTAAAAATTATTCAGTGCAATTATTAGAAGCAGCGACGTACTTTCTAAAATTTTTGACCCAAAAAGAAACAAACATACCTAACTTTAATCTTAGTTATGTCACAAGTTTGATTGCAATTCAGAAAACTAGATAGATACTATAGGCACTTACCATAAGAATAAAATTTTAGAAAATTGCAGTATTTAAACAATCGTAACTACTAAAAGGTGAAGAACGAGGGATTTTCAGTATACCTACTTGAACTTTTCTCAAGCGGGAAGTCAACTTTCGTTTGATCTCTTTTGTTTTATTCCCAGGAATGTGAAAGACAACCGAATTTCAATTGTTTCACATAGCAATAAGCTTTGACTATTGCTTTATCTTATGTTTCCCCTTATTTCCGTTCCAGTTATAAGGAACTGAGTAATAAGAGCAATTCTATAATGTTTATATGAATTAGCATGATGTAAATAAAAGAATCATCTTTTACAAAGAAAGTTTGTTTGTGGAACAACTAGAACAAGCTATGAGATTGGAACACATCAGAATTTTTTTTATTTAGATTCAGGGGAACACTAAAAAGTGTATTTCCGGAGAAATCTCGGCTTCGAATTTTTGGGTAGAATTCAATACCTTCTCTACCTACTACATACATTGCACATACGATATGTGATATAGAAAGTAAAAATCTCCATCTGTCAGCATTTGATATTGCTAGCTAAGAATTTGAAGGCAATTTCACCTGGTAAGTCTTATCTTTTGCTTCAGTACCAAGAGTGCTATTACATCTAATTTGCCACCGTTACCACCATGGCTTAGATGTTCAACAAAGCCACAAAGTTCTTTATAACAAAGAACTAAATCAGATGTAAGATTTGAAGCTTTCACGGCGATGATTCTAAATTAGAATTAACATCTACTAGTTTTAAATTAATACTACTTAATAATACAGAATTAATACTACAGAAATAACACTAGTTTTGAATGCATTTAGTTGTTTAAACGTTGCCATTACATTATCTAAGTCACCAGTGCTTGATTTTTAATTAGCCTTCATGCCTCAAACAAAGGATCAAAATTGACTGCCTCCATGATCGGGTGGTCAGCGAGCTAGCTTCTCCCTCTGGGGTCCCGGGTTCGATTCCCGGCTGGGGCGCGGAATCTTTCTTTAGCCAGAATTATTCCCTATCCTCCATAGAGTCTGGAAGTATGTATTGGAGAGTGAATGTGTGTGTTTGAGGAAAATAAAATGATTTAAACCTACAGACAACGAGTTGTTTCAAGCAAAGCCCGCGATATGACCTTAGATGTTAAAGGGGACTATATAAATAAACAATTAAAAAAAAAGATCTAAAGCTTTTATTATCAATGTGTCATTCGTTTCTTTTGAGGTAATGTAATCCGATTTAGACAAAGTCATACGGCAGCAAACTTTTAAGTTGTCTTTACCGTATCTCTAACATTGGGAGCCATGCGTTCTGCAAGTGTCTTGCTCTGTTTCCAAAGTGATCACAATTGGCACTCTGTGATTTAATTCGGGATAAAACAAAGATAAATACATTATGCCCACCTGGGCAGTGTGGTGGTAGCTCGTCTGCCTCACATTCAACAGTTCGTGAGTTCGAATCTCGCTTAAGGTGAGTTACCTCGATAAGGTTTTTTTCGGGGTTTTCCCTTATCCCGAGAAGATAAATGTCGAGTAAGTTTAAGCTCCATGGACCCCTAGATCATTTGAGCATCATTTCACCAATTTCATTCATCGTCCGATATGACCAACCATGTTAAAGGACATTAAGCTAATATATAAAAAAAAAAAAAAAAAAAAAAAAGAGCTATAGGTTTTCTGTACATTGAAATGGTAAATGGTAATATTGGATCTGTTATCAATTTACAATTTTCAGAAAATAGACCGTTTCTTGCTTGGTACCTTAATTTAATATCTTGTAACAATTGTAATTGTTAAGTCCTTTTCGTTGAAAATCTAACTATTGTTTCGTGAGTTCTATCTAGCTACATTGTGTGAAAATGCAAATATTAAATTAAAGTTTTAATTTTGTAACATGAACTAAATGCACACTGTTATGTAAAATAAAAACAATATTACCTATCCATCACCGAAAAGATTGAGACATTTATCGTACCTGTGTACAAGCTTTGCAATACTCGCTTCAAAAAATGTTGCCGCCAATGATGAACATTGACGTTGTTTTGAAGATCTTCGTCTTCAGTTCAGGGAAAAGGTGAAAGTCGCTGGGTGCCAGGTCAGAACTGTACGGCGGATGCTCGAAAATTGTTCAAGGAGCCGATGGGTTGTGCCAGCAGTGTGTGGACGAACGTTGTCATAGATAATCGCAATTCTTAAGTCAATATTTCTCTTCGTTTGTTTTGAATGGCTCTTTGCAAACGTCGTAAAGTACAAAGATCTTCAAAACAACCTCAAAGTTCATTTGAAATCATTGGCGGCAACATTTAAATTTACGATAAATGTCTCAATCTTTTCGGTGATTATGTCGAAAAGTAACCATAAGTGTACAAAACTTTTAATAATAAAATACTTGTTTTTCTATGTTTTATTTATAGGCTGTCGGAAATTGAAAAAAAAAAACAAAAAAAAAAACAAAACAACAGCGTACATTTGATCAAGTAATATTTTGGGTTAAAATGGAGAAATTTAATACGCAAAGCTATCATCAAACAAAAGCTTATCAATTGCCCAACCATATCTACTTACTCTTTAGTTATGTCATTGTCTGGCTTAGAAATGACTGTTTTGACATAGAAGAAAATAAAGAAAGAGGTGGAAAACATTAGGAGTAAAGGAAAGAAAGAGATTCAGAAGAAGCATGGATGTTATTTTGTGACTTTCTCCTTAATATAATTATGCCAACGACATCTTCGTTGCCCACGCTGTTAACTGCATATGTTATCCTTTCCACACTACTTTATCGTCCTTTTCGCAATACCAACTACATATGCTACATTGCGCAGATCATTCCGCTTCGTTGCGCTTTTCAGATGCAAAGGCATTATTAGACACTGGCAATGGGTAAATTCCTCTTGACACTTCTACTGGCCTCATTTCGTTTCCATCAAATTTTTGTCACTTCACAACGTCAAAGGAAGAATGAATATCGAAAGTGATTCCAAATATTGGTGCAAATTACAAAAACTATGCTTGGTTTAGCGAACGAGCCATTTTAGTAGCAACTAATAAGAATGTAGATGATTTAAACATAAAAATTCAGGGTAAAATTGATAAACAAATGAATCAATTTAAATCGATCAATTCCATTACTAATTCAAATGAAGTCGTCAATTATCTAACTGATTCCTAAATTCATTGGATTTGCCAGGATTCCCACCACACAATTTACAGCTAAAGATTGATTCAGCGATAATTACTATGCAATCTCAACAGCGACGGCTGCTGTGTAGGAGCACAAGAGCACGTGAACCTCCATTATTTCTTAGTGGATCTCCTTTGTCTCTTTCAGGAAACATTTATCAAAATGCGCTATCCGGTGCCACTTGTTTAAATATACCTCGCTCTGCTCTTCAGATTGAACACAGCCGAGAACCTGAGTATGTGGCAACAGCGCTTGTAGCACAGGCCTCGTGTGCTAGCGTATAACCAACGTTTAGCAGCTCTGCGCTTGCGCGGGCAACAAACAAGCTCGGAATTTTACAGCCAGAAATGGGCACAGTGCGATCGTGCACTTTCGTTCTCATTAACGATTCCAGGGTTTTGTTTATCAGCGGGAGGTGCTGCTATTGAAATTTATTGAAACTATCCGGAAGTGCAGTCTCTGTGAGACGCGCTATTTTTCTTAGTAATTTGCATTTTAAGCGAGTTAAGCTTAAGAGAGAGTTAAGCAGTTCGTAACAGAAAACAACCTCAACGAAGGAACTTTTTCGCAACTAACCGAGCTGCTGAAGAGTGTTGTCACTACGACCTTGACTACATGAGAACCAGAAATATGCTTTTCCACAATAAAAAGAATTAAATCCTTTACTAGGAGTACGATGGATGAAGACCTACTTGGCAATGCTAGCTATTGAGAAAAAGCTGGTCAACACCATAAAAGACTTTAATCACCGAGTGATAGAAAAGTTTGCACATTTGAAAAACCGGCGCGTGGAATTTCTGTACAAATAAATTTGGTGTTAATTGCGTAATTCAAACAATGAAAATATTATTCACTGCAAATACCATTCTTCACATGAACTGCATCAAAGGACTTCACCCCTTCATACCTCATATTGCTGTTAACTCTCCGAGACTAAGAAATTCAACATCTTTACAACACTTGGTGGGTGAGGATTTGTGTAACAAATTTATAATTCTTGTTATTAGCCACTATCATTGTTTCTAATATTACTGGATTTGTGTTGCGGCGACGGCGGTAGCAGTAGTTGCAGTGGCTGCGGCGGGTAAATTGCTGATTTTGTGAACACTTAAATTTTTAATCCAGGAGCCGCCACTGTTAACAGGTAAATACTCGACTTCTGTAATCGCATCATCACTTCTAGTCCTTTTACTTTTATTTTCCCGCCCATATTCACTTATCGAGTTTTATAATATCACATTACATCGATTCTACTGATGGTATATTACTATTAACATTGTCACGTTTAAAGAACTGGGTAATTAATTCGCTTTTTGTACTTTTCATATTGATTTCGTTTTCAGTGTTCGCCCGTCTGTTTCAATAGATAGACTGAAAACAACTGTTTACACGTGAACCTGACACGCTACTGTTATATCAAAGGAAAATATCTTCCGAATTGACCCCGAGCAACAGTTCAACTATGATTCTGTAACAGATATGAGACAAATTCGTCAATGAAGTCTAACAATCAGTGTTAAAAGAAAATCAAAGCGCTGGATATTATTATAAAAGTTTTATTTTCCAATATTGGGGGAAAATGATGAAATGTTGAAATTCTCGTACATTTTGCGTACGAGCGGAGGCTTTGCTCATATATCGTACAAAAAGCTGAGCTCTGGTATGCGTACGTATGCATGGTAACCCTGATTTACAGTTTCCTTCACTGCGGTCATTCCAGCCCAGACGCTTTTCTTTATAAGCTGAGGCGGATTATCGCCCAGGTGAATAAGCGCATAACCAATATTTGCAATTGATTAAATTGTTTAAGTTAATTAGTAAGTAAGATATAATGTATTTATTGTATATTGGATGTTCAGAGAGATTGTTCCTGGAAAGCGTTTCTAACTTCAACCCCAGAGTGCTCAAGCGACGAATTCAGTTATTTACGCTATTTCTTTGTCTTGCAAGAGGGGAAAGACGCTATTGCGTGGTCACGTCTCCGCAAGAGAAAGAAGGTGACACATAAACCGGGGAACCACGAGGAAATTTAGGCCAAGAATTACGTGAAAGACGCATTGACCAATTACAATTAATCACGTCACGGCAGAAGCGCACCCCAAGCCACTTTCGGCGCCAAAAATGGGCCAATGAGATTACGAGTTGAGGGCTTTGCGCGTGGGTAGAATTTGCTATAAATATAGAGTATTCGCAGCAATTTTTAGGCAGTTGGAATGTAAGTACACGTAGGCTCTGTGATGCCCGAAAATGTAGTAAATATATTACAGTGATTCACACAGTTGAAATAAATGTCACGCGTAAGGAAGCCACGGCGGAAATTTAAAGTGTCTACGATTATTCAGCACGTAACCGTTGCACTCGTCGCCGCGTAAAGTTTAGTTACCTTTATGCGCGTTTCGCTCTTGTTCGAGGGAAATTATCGAAACTCAATCGCGCCAGGAATATTCTCGGGAACGCTTGTAAAAGAGAAATAAACCTTGACTGAACGAAAAGTGCCGACGTTATTTTAAGTTAATTTCTGTACCACACCCTGGAGATCACCGTAGCTAAATACCAAAGCTAGATATAAATAGGTCTCAATTGTTCGTCGCTGAGCCCAGCAATAGCCGAGGAGCATCGAGAATCGACTTTAACAGCTGCAACGCCGGAGAGAGGACCAGTCGTCGCTGCGCAGCCCAGCCCCACCAGGTACGTCCACCAGCTCCATACGCCCACAAAGCGACAATGAAAAGCGAATTCTAATCTTGTATATAATTGATTATTGCTATTTTAATTTATATTCATAATGTTTAATGCTTTCTTTTAGTTATCTAATGAAAAAATACTCTTGAAATGAAACTATTTTAGTAGTGTATGTTTCGCTGTTTGTCTCGTTATAATAAACTGCCTCCAAGGATATTTTAGTGAGGGGAAAATTCTTGATATAAAATCATTGGTGGGTGGGAGGGATCCTATCCACCACCTCCCCCCTTCCCCCGAGATTTTACACCTTGCTGTGAATGTAATTAACTTCACCAATAAATATTAATAGGTAGCAAAGAAATTAAATGTTACCAGAGTCTATTGGCTAATCCCATAATGTTGGGACAAAGTCATAGTTGCGCTTTAGTAACCTCTCCTATTCTATATGTCTACACCCACGCATCCACAAGGATCAGTGTACATATACAACAGTTCCAAAGAAAAATAAGTTCAGTGTCAAATTACGGCGACATAGAGAAAATCTATTACAGGTTTATCCTCTCAGCACGTAGTCGATATTACTGACATCAAGGAAAATAATACTCTCTGTTTGAATAAATCAGTTCCGTTTATGTCACATTCGCAGTAACATTGGCTCCCAGCTAAACAGGAAACCGGAAGGGTAGGGCCAAAGGAAAACAGCTGACTGTAGCTGCAGAAAGGAGGAGAAACATAGAGAGAAAGGAACGGAGATAAAATAATGGAGGAGAGTGATTGTGTTAGTATGGGAATAACAATTAAGGTGCCTAAGTGATAAGAATAAAAGTGATTTTATTAATTTTGAAGTATATAATTATAAGACTGTGAGTGACTGAATGGAGCAAATGAAAAGATGTCACTAGTTCATGTCAATTTTTCATTTCGACTGCAAATGCGTGACAGCTCAATTAGTTCAAAGGTTCACGTTTCACAGATTATAAATTAAAAGGAGCAAGTGCCACAAAAATGCCACGGCCGTTTGACACGGCGGGAGCTGTAGGTGGCTTTATAAGCAAGCCAGCTCGCGGATGGCTTCACTCAGATCAGCTTATAAATAAGGAAGGAATAACATACGCAGTCAGGGTAAGTTAAATACTATTTGTTTACTCGGTTGTTCAATAGGCGAAGTTGAACCCGATCACACTCTGGTTAGGTTTGATTTTGTGTGCAGAAATGCTGATTCTTTTTGCAAAAATGCAGTTTACATAAGTCTTCTGCAGAGAGAGTATTTGAAATATGTAGGTTATGTTTACAACATTTCGTCATAGAGGCAAGACGTAAATGCGGTAAAGAAAGCAAGATACCGATAACATCAAAATGCAACACGTGTGTAAAAACACATACAGTATATTATACAGTAATATTGTGGAACAGTACATTTATGGGGCGGATGGACCAATATTAGAAGGCATAAAATGCCTTGAGGATGTTAAGCCCTTCTTTTTTCTTGTTGGTCACCTTCTGTAGTTTATGCAAAATATGCAGTATTTCATATGGTTGCATGGGTTGTTTAGCCACCCTGCAAGAATTTTGGAGGGGATGTGCTGTGTTATTCTTTTAAATTTATTTTTACTTCCTAGTACCAACTAGAAAGTAAAATATCTTCCTGGTGCAAACAGGATAATTGTGTTTTGGGATTGTCATCTTGTTTCAGTTACGATCATCCCAAATATAACATGGTGCACTTCCTAAGGAAGTATATATACATAAGCATAACATATTTGTTAAATGATAACTGTCAAAATTTTTAATATTCAAAATAATAACATTAATTGTTCTAATTTCCGTTTTTGAACATAAAGTTTAATGCTAATTGAACTAGTGCTAATTATTTTTGGAAGTCTTATGTTTTTAATCATCCTATTATATTAATAGGATAACTACATTAATTATTTTGGAATTTCAGTTCTCAGCTGTTTAATCTCTCTAATATTTTTTCATTCTAGTACCTCAGATGGTTGGTATATGTGTTTACCTCATAGCTAATCAACTGAATGTGTAGGTACATGAGAAGCACAGTATTAATATTCCTTCTCTTCTAAGTCAGAAATCAAGAGGCACAACAGCTATTGCAGAAACACTACTGCAGCAAAATTTTAAAACCTTATTGGAAGTAGAAATTTTGGATAAAGTGTTTGAGTAAAAGAAGATAATGTGAAACTTTTCTCATTAGTGACAGCTCATGCCATTGTTTTCAATTTAGGACCTAAACACTTCATCTGTTAAAATTTATTATATGTTGATAGAAAGAATGTTTATTTTACTTTTTTTCAGGATTTTCATAGGAAAAATTGTGCTGAATATCTTAAATAAGTTTAGTTTAATTAACTGCACATGTTTGATGCAAAAGAAAATGATGATTAACATCAAGAAGGATTAATTTGAAAACGGATAGTGTTCTTGGACTTTAATCTCTTATCCAGCCATAAACAGTAAATTGCTCTCCTGAAAACTTATTGAATGTAGATAGAAATCTAGTTATATATAAAAACATTTAAATATATCCTGAAGTAGCTTTTAGTTTTCATAGATTTGTAAATGAGTGGAATTATCAGTCACCAACATGAAACATTCTCTTCAGAAATGAAAAGCTTGTATTTGATTCCTACAATTATATGTCACTGTATGTATATGATTTTGTTTTTATGTAGTATTGTTAAATATGATGTTAATACATGTCTTTACTCTTATTTTTTTCAGTACATAGGATGTTTAGAAGTGAATGTATCAATGAAAAGCTTGGACTTCGATACCAGATCACAGGTTGCCAAGTATGTATATTATACAGTCATACAGAAGTATGCCATACTGCCTCTAGCATTTTACTACCTTGAAACTTCCATTTTCGACAATTTTGAAACCACATGCCTAAAAGTTATACCACTAACTTTTACAGAGTTGCAGTTTATAATTTATACAAATAATGAACATTTTTTAGTTCAGAATAACACTCGTCATATAATTTGTAATGAAAAGACTGCAGTTGGTATATGTTGAGAAAACATCATGCATTGACATTTTAATGGGTTTTTATTAGATATGAAAAGTTCAGAAATTTGACATTTTTTGCTTTCTCTAGCTCACATGTACAATGTACACAATAAATAGAAAAGGTATTTTATTCCACCCAAAACTTCAATACTGATATTTCACCTAAACTACATGTTTTGAGACCTGAATAAAAAAAAAAGCATTTTTAGAAAAATGTTTGTGTGTAAGTGTCTGTCTGTGAGCAGCATAGTTCAAAAACCAAACTTCGTATTTACCAAGGGTGCCACAGGAAGATTTTCAAAGAAGTCCCCCCACTTCTAACTGTTCTTTACATGGAACAATTTTTAAAAACTTTGATTTTTTCAAAAATGGCTCTTAATGATTTTGATTAAAATGCCATGTGTTTAAGATATTTTCATGACAAACAAAATGTATATTTTGAATTTTCTAGGAATAGCCCTCTGAAGAGCTCTTCATTGTAGATGATTTTTGTATAATTTGTAAACTGTAAGAGAAAGATACAAAACTACTGCAACAAAAATGTAGATCTCATTCATCATAATCATCATCATCATATCATCATCATCATCTTTATCTATCATGTTTAAGCCTTTTGGCTACTTGTGATCTTATCATTTACATTGTTCTGTCTATCTTCTTTTAGGTCTGTTGTATATTTTAAAACCAACATTGTGTAGTGGTGTTCTCCCATCCTATCCACATGTTGTTTCCAGTTGTTTTGTTTTTCTTTGATTCTTTCCAGTAAATTGGAAATTTTTAATTCTTTACATATGTCTTCACTCCTTCTGTATTTTAGTACATATCCTGCTATGTGTCGTAAAAAATGCACCCAACTTTCTTCCTTTCTTTCCATTTGTGTGGTTATTGCCCAACATCAGATCCATACATTCACTCTGGTAAAAATTAACAGTTTGTAAAATTTTATTTTGTTGCTTTCTGTGTGGAATTTGAATTTTGTTTATTTGTTTTGTTATTTATTGTGATATCAGCATTTATGGGATACTGCAACCTAAATAATTAATACAAGTTTATTTGTTCTAGTATTCTCCCTTGTATTACTATTTTTGCTCTTACTGTTTGCAATCCTCTAAAAGCTATTGTTTTACTTTAGTGTGGTGATATTTTAATATCAATATTTTGACTTAATTTATTTAATTTATGTAGAGTCTTTTGCATATTTACTTCAACAGCATTATGTCTAACATGGTATTATTTATCTTAAAATGTATTTCTAAATTATTTTGCCACTCTCTGAAAATGTCATCTGTATATAAATTAAACAAAGTAGGTAACAATGGACACTTGTCTAACACCTTTATATATTGTTGCTGTATTTATTTTACGTTTTTGTTCGGAATTGTTCATTATTATATTATCCATATATAAATTTCTAATCTGGTTATCAGATATTTTGGTATGCCTTTGTTTTCCATTATATGCCATTGTGTTTCTGTGTACATTTTCAAAATCTATAAACACCATACAGAAGGAATGTTTTACTTTCTGTATTTTTCAATTATTTGATTTGTGACAAATACATGGGCATGGAGGTTCTTCCTTTTCTAAATCCATTTTGGGCTTCTAGTATTATACTTTCTATTATGATGTTTAATCTGTGCGTTATTTTTGTTCCGTATAGTTTTAATAAGTATTCAATATATTTATTCTTGTATAACTACTGCAGTTATTCTTGTCCCCTTTTATATACTTATTGGGTATATTTTGTGTTCTCCATCCTTCTTCTGAAACATAGCCAAATTTCCAGCATATATTGAATAATGCTAATAATAAGTGAATAATTTTAACATCTCTGAGACAAATTTAGTAATATGTTGTTAATATTGTCAGTTCCTGACAATTTTTTTTATTCCTAGAATAGTTTTCTAAAACAAGTTTTTGTTTGTTGCATGTAATTGGATCCATTTCTTCGTCTATTTTAATTATAAATTCCTTGTTTTCTATTTCTTCTTGGGCCCATAATTGCTGGAAGTATTTTAGTCATTCAACGTTTGTTGAATGTTGTAAATTATCCTTTTCATCTTTATTTAGATGTTTTAGAATTTTGTATGCTCTCTGTTGGTTGTCATGTACATAATTCTCCAAATCTGTTATATGTTTGTCCCATGGTTCCCTTTTAATTTGTCTTGCTTCTTTTCTAGCAATAGCTGTTTTCCTTTTGTGCTCTATTAGGCATCCTTCTGTTTTTTTGACTTAAATATTTTAAGTAGGTTTTTATCTTTCTTTTATTATTTGCTGGATATTTTCATTCCAAATTTTTAGGCTTTTCTTTTTTTTTCTTTTATTTTTCTTGTACCTAATATGTCTGTTGCCACTTGCATTATTTTATTTATAATTTCCCATTCTTGGTCTACATTTTTACTAATTGGTTTTTGTTGTATAAGTAAATCTAAGAGGCAGCATTGTGGCTGAGTGGTTAGACCTCTCGCCTCCCACTAGGCAGCCTGTTTTTAATCCCAAGCGCCAGTATGTGGAATTTGTGGTGGATGAAGCGGCATTCGATGGGTTTTCTCTGAGTCCTCCAGTTTCCTCACCACTCATTCCAGCAATTGCTTCATTATTATCTTTCCTATCATCCATTTCGCTTATATTTCATATCATCCACTTCCTAACACTCATGCTTGGCTACAGGCCAATCGCTCATTCCAGGTTCTCCATTCTGTGGTTAGATGTCGTTGGCCCCCTGACAGGCTTCTGACCCCTAGGCAGCCACTGTCAGTCCTTCAGATGGGAGAGTAAAGCAACTAGGTACATTGTACATACAGACTAAAGAAAGTAAAAAAAGTATATGAGATAACAATGTAAGTGACGTAGTGTTAAAAAACCAACTCAACAAACTAATAAAACACATATAAATTGTGTATTTTAATGAGATCTACCTTTTTGTGTAGTAAGATTTAGTCTATTTCTTATTAGTTATGTTAGTGTCATCTAAAATGAAAAGGTCTCAAAAAATTCAACATATATAAAGTCAACATGTTCAAAAATATTCCATGTAAAGGGTGGTTGGGGTGTGGCAATTTTCTTAAAATATTTGTGTTACACCCTTGGAAGATGCTGAACTTAAATATTTGGTATTAACTTGAGTTATACTCTTCACAGACACACGCACGCACACACCCTTTTTATTGGATTCAGGGGACCTCAAAACATATACCTTTGTAAAATCTATGATTTAAATTTTTAGGTGGATAACATTACCTTCTATAGCTATTATGTACACTGTATATGAATATTCATATCTCTCTCGCTCATGCTTGGCTACAAGCCAACCACTCATTCCAGGTTCTCCATTCTGTGGTTAGATGTTGTTGGCTCCCTGACAGGCTTCTGACCCCTAAGCAGCCACTGTCAGTCCCTCAGATGGGAGAGTAAAGCAACTAGGTACATTGTACATACAGGCTAAAGAAAGTAAAAAAGTATATGAGATAAATTGCTTATTTTAATGAGATCTACCATTTTTGTGTAGTAGTAAGATTTAGTCTATCTCTTAAGATTTATGAGTTATGCAAGTGTCATCTAAAATGAAAAGGTCTTTAGAGGGTATTCTCAGAAAATTGAAGATATAAATTTTATTTGTCACGTGAATATTTATAATTTATAGAATTTTAATTAAAAAAACCATTAAAGTTAGTTTTTATAAAGGCGACATGTTAAAAAATGTTCCATGTAAAGGGTGGTTGGGGTGTGGGAATTTTCTTAAAATCTTTGTGCCACACCCTTGGAAGATGCTGAACTTAAATATTAACTTGGTATTAACTTGAGTTATGCTCTTCACAGACACACACCTGCGCACATGCAGGACACATATACAGATTTTTTTTTATTGCATTCAGGGGACCTCAAAACATGCATTTTGTTGAAAACTATGTATTAATTTTTTGGGTGGAATATATTACCTTCTCTAGCTATTATGTACACTGTATATGAATATACATATGGCAAGACCTACAGTATATTAAATATAACAAACATATGATCCACTAAGTGATTATTTAATTTATGTACAGTACACTTAACTAAATTTACAAATGGGATATTATGTATTTTGCTGTCTGTCATGCTTGTTCCTGTATCATTGCTCCAATCCTGATCGCCAGTTCCTATGCCTGTGAGCAATTAAACTTTGTAATGAGATTATTCACCTTTTTGTATTTCGACCCCTCCCCCACCCCATTTTACTGTTAATTTCATTTCATATGCTTTCTTCCCATTCTTTATTTTTTAAAATGTTATTTATTGTGTCCTCCTGCATTTGAAAATGTTAGCTTACTAAACATGAGTGCCTCACAAAGAAAAAGCTCTCCACTCACAACTAATGGCTGAAAGGTGGAAGGTGATCTGAGATCATCCTTGAACAGGTGACTCTTTGAAATGAATAGAACAAAAAATCTATGCTGTTTATAAAAATATGTAAATTGCATAACATAAATTCTGGTTTAAATGAAAATTTTTACAAAAATTAAATACTGTTTCAAATATTTCCTAAAGAAGATTGAAAGACAAGTATTTCCTGTATGTTTAAATTTATTTTAGATTAAAACAATTCACAGTCTTGTTATTATTATAAGCTCTTCAATTTGTATCAGTTGAATCTGCATTGTAAGCTATGAGATGCACAATTTGACAATACTGTAAGATCAAAAGAAACACACTTCAGTTATTTGTTTATTACGCTTATGCTTATTTTCAAAACAGCAATTATGTTACAAAATGACTGACTTTTCTAATGCTGAGTAAATGCTACTCATTTATGGTGAAACACATAGTAACGTGACAGCTTCAGCAGATTCACAAAGATTTCCAAATACATAAGCACATCATGACCTTTTTTTACTTTCTGTACACGTATTATGCACAGTGTATAGAGAAAGTATTGCATTCCACCCAAAAATTTGATGTAGAGATTTCACTAGAAATATATGTTTTGAAGTTCCCTGAATCCAAAGAAAAGTTTTTTTTTAAGAAAAGGTCTATGTGTCTGAAGACAAAAGCTTGAAAACAAACATTTGGTGGACTACCAAACTTAGTGTTTAAGTTTAGTACGTGCTAGGGATGCGACACAAAGGTTTTGAGAAAAATTTCCTCATTCCTAACTATCCTTTACATGGAAAAAATGTTAAAAATGTTTATTCTCTCAAAAATGGCTCTATATCTGTCAAACTGTTACAGATAGACAAAAACTTATTGCACAAAAAATGTAGATCTGATTAAAACACATATTATATATATATATATTTTTTTATGGAATTGACTATTTTGAATATATTCCTTGTTATTGGTTTGTTTTAAAATACTTAAACTTTTCTCAAATGGGAATTTTTCATCTCCTAGTCATGCAAAGAAAATATTTTAATCACACAGCAACATTTTATAAAAGATTTACTATTGCCTCTAATTACAAGTAAGTGAGCAAAAAGTTTATCGTGATCAGCATGAGGTAAATAGAAGAATAAGCTTTCAACAATAATTTGTTACAGAGATGTTGAGAAAATCATGTTAGTCGAACGCATAATTTTTTATTATTAATTATTTATTTTTTGTAGTCAAAGAGTTTTTAGATATAGGGAGTGAAATGTTCAAAAGAATGATACAAATAAAAATAGTTCTGAAACAATAAAAAGAATACATGAGGAACTATTGACACAAAAGTTATATAAAATCCTCAAAAATTTAATGTCATTTAATTGTCCATCTCCTCACTGCTGAAAGAGAGATTAAAGAAATATTGCACTCGGTATAGTTCAAATTATCGGTGTATCCCATTGAACTGTTTTGAGAACACTTAAAGAGTAATTGCTGTGCCCTTATCATATTCAGGTTCAGTATCCCTCTGAAGCAGATTGTACAAGAAGGGAACTTTCCCCTTTAAAATTCTTGCAGTGGATGAAGCAGTTTACTATAAATGGAATAACTAATTACCATAGTGCACACGTCTGAGCTTATAATAATCCACTTATGAAAGACTAGACATATTTCAGCACAAATTTGCTGTAAATGTTAGGGAAGAAGTCATAGAAAACACATTAATTGGTCTGCAGATTCTTCCTTGAGTTTGACAGGTGCCATCTATCTCCATTTTCTTCAAGAAACATTACTAATTCTGCTTGAGGATGTTCTGCTGGCAGTAAGAATTGATATCTGGCGATTACATGATGGTGCACTCTGCACATTAAGTTGTCTGGTGTCAATCTATGTAACACCTATGAAGATCACTCAGAATGGACCAATAAGGTGGCCAGCGAGATTACCAGATCTAAATCCAAAGGATTTTTTTCCCCTTTGGTGTAATATGAAAACTGTATATGCATTACCGAAGTGCCTGATATGGAAACATTTTAAGAAAGATTGCTTTGAGTAGCAGAACAAATAAAAAATAACTTGGACATATTTCACAGAGTGCAGAATAATTGGAAAAAAAAAAGTGAAATATGTGTGTTGGGAAGAGGTGCACATTTTGAACAATTGCTCTAAACATTAAAAAGATTATCTTATATATGTTCCTATTAATAATTTGTGTATTATTGTAAATGATTCCTCAGTTCCAAATTCCATAAGATATTTAGGTTATATTGCAATCGTGTGTAATTTTCTGTTTATTTACATAGAAGTGTTTGTTGTCAAAGCAGCAGAAGCTAAGAATTCAAAGTTAACTTTTTGAATTTGTTATGTTATAATATTGCGCAAAATAAAATAATACTTATCTCAAGAATGGAAAGCTTAATGGAAACAATGTATTAAGGAGAATTCTCAAACAACATACTCTTTCATGGTTTAAAAGGATGATATACCTTCCATCATATATACCCCAGAATAGGGAAACTTCATTTCTTGTCATTGAAGACCAGTGGCATCCCTGATTTTACAGAAGTGAGAATCACATGTTGGTCTAAGGTGCACAAAAGAATCGGAGGAGTGCTGGTGTTGTGTTGTAAAACAAATTTCAAGAATCAAAGGCAAGCCTGGGTGATGGTTTCAGGGTGGAAAACAGTTTGTGGTGGTTATGGCTGGCCATTTAATTCAGGCCATTTTCCAAAATTTGTGTGACTGCTAATCAGTGTAGGTGGCTATTTAAAAGAGAGGATATTAACACAGGTCTCATGGGGAAAATCTATCAGTTCCACAGAAAAATTACCATTTATTGAGGGAACCATTAACTTAAGGTGGCCTTTAGGCAGGTTTGACATACATAATAATTTATATAAAATAAACAAGTGTTTTATTAACTGCTTTCAATATTTTAAGCAGTATGCTATGAAATATAAAGGTTTTTGTTTCCTGCATTGACGTATCTTCAGCAAACAGTTGTCATCCAGCCTGCTATTTGCAACAAACTTATCACTGCATTACCCATCCAAAACAAGTTCTTATAAATATTATAATGGCTCTTATTTGAGATATTAAAATAAGCTTTATTTTAGTAGACTCTAGAACACTGTCAAATGTAGTGGGTAGAAAAAATAATTTGGTTGTTACTGATTTTTAATGCATTTGGCTTACTTGTTCTTCAGGGAGTGCATCAACCGAGTTTGTGAAGCTGCTGGTTTAAAAACTGCTGATAAAAAGAGAAAACCAGAAAAACGTGTACAGAAAGCAATCGCTGATCATCCCATAATGGAACATGCTGGAGCTAATGTGAATCTCACAATCTCAAGTAGTGGTCTTGTACTCACAACTCTGGAATCTGGGAGAGTCATTGCATGGCATGACATGCCTCGTATATCATTTGCTTCTGGAGGTGACACGGTATGTACAGTATTAGCAGGATTTGTAGCAGAAATGTGGCTGCCTTTATATTACTGTATGCATATGCGAAAAAAACCCAACATTTTTTTTTTTTTTTCAATATTTAGCAGCAAATATTTGGGTTGCAGGTATTATTTGCATTAACATTCATACTATTACTGATGCAACAAAATTCAGAAGTTAGTATACTCATGTAACAAGAAAGAACCATGTGCAAGGGCTGTGTCTCCAAGCCATTATGTAGTATCAGCTGAAATGAAACACATTCAGGATTCATTAATTCAAAATCTTCTCGGGCTTCTAGCCAGGTAAAAACTTGGCTTGACACCAACGTTTCGAAGAAGTGCATCTTCCTCGTCTTCAGGGTGAACTGATGGTTTGAGCTTGCGGAGACTGGTATTAATTTAATTTTAGGCCAGAATTGCGATTTAGATTATTTGTTTCAGATGAGATGGCTAAAGCTTCTTTTACTCTCCTTTCCCAGTAGTTCGAACACTTTGCCACTATCGTGGTGTTGGTAAAGTTAGCTCTGTGGCTTTGTTCTATACAGTGTTCAGCCAGTCTGGCCTACAATTAAGTTCAGCATGGACACCAATGTTAAAGAGCCTTAATACCTAATCCTCTACCTGCAGTCTTCCAAGACTTATTTTCTAGCAGGTGCGTGCTCAAACACAAAACATTAGCCGAATAACTGCTGTAAATAGTTTTCTACGAAGTCCGTGCCCATGTCTCAGTCATCTTAAATACCAGGCCATAATATCACGCGAACCAATCAGATGTTAGCTTCATCCCAGCTCTTATAAATACCAGTCTCCGCAAGCTCAAACCATCAGTTCACCCTGAAGACGAGGAAGATGCACTTCTTCGAAACGTTGGTGTCAAGCCAAGTTTTTACCTGGCTAGAAGCCTGAGAAGATTTTGAATTAATACATCGCCAGGAAAGCTTCAGTTCTTATTTCACATTCAGGATGTTACAAAATAGTTAAAAACCAATTGGAATTAACACTGTGAAACACTGTAATAATTTATAAAATAACAGTTTCAACCCTACACCACACAAACACGCAATCATTAATAACCTAACCCATAGATTGGTAAACGTGCCTTTGGATGAAAAGGAATATAGGATTGAGTACTCCAATATAATAGAAACAACTACGAAGAATGGCTTCAACAAAAAGTTAGTAGACAACAAAATAAAAAAGTTTAAAAGACAAAAGCATCTAAAGCAAATCACCACACTGACACCTTCCATAGACAAAAAAGTATATAGGAAATTCACATATCACCCCTGGGCAACTCATAAGTTTCAAAAAGTGTTAAAAAAGCTCAACATTATCTTAGCACCTGTCAATAAATTCTGTGTCAAGAATCTCCTGAAGAAACCAACGACTGAAAAAATTCCCCCCAAAAAGAAGTCTAGCATTTATAAAATGAACTGTTCTGACTGCAATAAAGTATACATCGACAAAACCATAAGGAACATTGGAACTAGATTAAAGGAACATTTCGGCAACATCAAGAACAAAGAAACCAATAAATCTGCAGTGGCAGCACACTTTTGGAATGCACATCACAACATAGAAAATAAGACTCGTCTATTAAAATCAGTCGGTCTTGCGTCAGAAAAAAATTTGGGAAAATTTTATATAAATAAACACAGTGATTTTCTTATGAACTTTGACATCCCGCCAGAAATTAACTCGCCACTAAGCCTCATAAAACCACCATCAGATGTCTCCACCCCAGAGAAGAAAGACCCACAGAAGCACCAGGATTCCAGCCAGTTGACACCTTGATGATGCCTTCAATGGAAGGTGAAACGCGTTGGGAAAAGTTTTAGGTATGTGAAGCCATAAACTGTCTGATAGACTCAATCTGTAGTATTTTATAAATTACATTCAGGATGATTGGTGTGAAACATTGTTACAGTTTATTCTTGGTAAAAAAAAAAATCATATCATTGAAGAAGCAGAACAAATAGGCCAGTGTGCTGCTAGATGAAAATATTATCTATATGAGAACTTATTCATGACCTGAGATAAAATAAAATTTGTCCTGAGCAGACAATAGTGACTGGCAGGCATTTTTCACAGACAAAAAGCAGTTTCCAGAAGTGGAGAACAGATTCTCATGTGACTGATTGAATGTACTGTTACAAGTGAATGTATCAATTGAAATCTGTGGTAATAGTAAGAGAACTAAATATAACCTATACTGATTGTAAAGCTAAACCATATCATTCAGTATGTGCCAGCCACTCTAATGGCCACTTAAACTTGTGATGTCACATTTTCTCTTCCTGGGATAAGTAGCGAGAAGCAATGGAAATAACACTTAGAGAATCGGGATAGCTGTGCTAATTTTTCTCTCAATCACCACAGCAGTAACAATTTATTTCTTGTATCTACTGCTCCAGAATTTGGTTGTCCATGGGACAGTGCTTGGTGGGAGAACATGCGCAAAAGGGTATGCCTAAATTCTCCCATGGATATCAGGTCACGCAAGTCTCTCCAGGAGTTACCAAGAAGACTTTATCTAGAGCACAATTTTATATTAGTCTGGGGCAATTTTAGCTGCTGTTTGGCCTGAGTTTGGCAATTTTTGAGCTTTCAAAATTCTACTTCAACCTTTGTTCATTAACTTGACTAAAGTGCTTATCTTGTGCTCTAACTCAGTGAATAAATTTCTTTTATTATTACTAGCCCAAAGCCGTTGCAGGATATTCTGAACGTTTGTTTAATCTCCAATTATTTGAAAACACTGTAATGCTTAATGTGATTTGTAAACTTTCTTTTGATTTACTCGTTTCACTTTGAGAAACGTTAAATGTAAGTAAATTAAGTTGGCTGTATTATAACGTATTATTATTATAGTAAATGCAAGTTGAGTTTGGTGGAGGGTTTTCTTTCACATTTGTAAGATTCACAATATTTACCTTATACCTCTTTGTGATTGATTCTGCATGACATGAAGTAGTAGATAAGTGTGTACATTACAAACTCATCACAGGTACAGAATACAAAGAAAATCAAGGTGGACCCGAGATCTGAGTTTCAATTTGTTCAAAGAACATCAACTATATTTATCAAACAAACAGCGAATCCATCCAACTAATTAAAAAAAATGCAATAAATGAACATGCACACTTAAATCCGAAAGCCCTAGGCTATTTTAAATTTATAATAAAAAATTGTAACCAGTGAGGATAATGCTCCAGTGGAAAAAGCATGTGAGTCTAAGTGCCAACACAGAATCTACTGATTCATTCCACTGAAGATATTTGTTCATTAACTATTCTCAAATTCAAGTGAAAATTACAATGAACAAAGAAGCTGTATTCTAATTCTGTCGCAATGTGCTGTTCATTAATATCCCAATTACCTCTTGAAATAAGGTGAAAACAACTATGTCAGAGTAATGCTCTAGTGGCATCAAAGCATATAAACTTCAATTTCCAAGATTTAAACTACACATTTGTTCCACTGATAATAATGTACATTCTTGTCCAAGCATACCCACCCAAATTCACATTCATTTTTTGTAAAAAATGTTGTCTCACAGGAGTTCTTTAGATGTCAGTACATTTACTAACATAGGGCTGTTGCTTTCAAGTGCACTTAATAATCATTGGTCTGGGCTGAATTTGAACTTGCTACCTTGGGATCACAAGATGAAAAGAGCATTCAGACCAGCATGCTTGAGATACTTACAGAGTTAGCTGCAGGGTGTGATTGTGTTTTATAGTTAAAGTGACTGAAACTATTGAAATCAATTATGAGTTGTGTGCAGTGTGTGTGTTGACATGTGCATGTCATTTACGAATTTGTATACAGAGTTCGTGCAAGGGGTGTAAAATGTCTGTACAATCAACCCTATTTTAGATGGCTTCATACCTAGGTATATCCTGCATACAGAGCAATGATTACATTGTGGAGGCATTGATTCAGTGGTTAGCAACCAAAAAAAAAAACATTAATCAAAACAATAACTAATTTTAAACAATAAATAGTATACTGAGTCAACATAAACACTCGTAAGCTTCACAAATTCTATTCATTACCTTGATAATTCCAAATATATACAAATAATTTATTTTCAGTTTTTCATCCCTCATCAAATATTATAAATCTATCAATTAACTGATGCAGACTTTTATTACATGATTCCAACATTTCTATGGCTAATCCCACACCGAAGAACAATTATTTTATATTTTGCACTGCATTGATGTTGAACTTGGGTATCATTAAGTATCTGTCAGATCGGTCTCCCTGGCAACTGATATCACAGGGATACAGCATGAAGCATTTGCTTTGATACCATAGACTTGAAAAAATTCATTCATCACTTCATCACAGAGGATAAATTGAGCTATTTCCTTACACTGATATGAAGAGTCATTTTTTCCTAACATGCCTAATGAAAGTATGGTATGTTAACACATTAACTGGCCCTTCCCCAAAATAATAATGATAAAAAACACTCTGGGCCACCCTGAGTGTAATAAAGGTTTTCCTGCCATTCTCTGTAACTGCTAATTTTGAACAAAAAGCGACAGCTGTAAATTCTGCTGCAAATTGTTACACTGGATCATATACAATCTACTGTGTGTGTTATATTTCTAACACGATCCTGGAAGAAGTCACTATTTTCCGACAATGCTTCTCATTTTGCAGTATCAGTGACATATAAAGGCAGATTCCATCATTGGGAAATTCTCAAGCATGCTGCTAACACACAAACCTGACGACTTTTTTTTTTTTTTTTTTTTGCTATGTACATAATGCATAGAGAAGGTATTGTAATGCACCCAAAAATTTGATACTGAGGTTTTACCAGAAATACATGTTTTGAGACCTCGTGAATCCAAAAAAAATGTCCGTGTATCTGTGTGTATCTTCCAATGATGTGACATAAAAGATTTTTAAGAAAATCACCCCACTCAGAACTACCCTTTACATGGAACTTTTTTCCAAAATGTTGGCTTTCTAAAAAATGACTGACGATTTTGATTAAAATATTGTATATTAAAGATATTTACCTAACAAAGTGTATATCTTGAATTTTCTGGGAATAGCCTCTGAAGACTACTTTATTCTGGATGAATTTTGCATAATTACTAAACTGTAAGAGATGGACAAAAACCTAAAACACAAAAAATGTAGAGCACATTAAAACACACAATTTATGTTATATACATTTTTTTCGTGGAATTGATCATTTTTGAGGTACTCCTTGTTTTTGGTTTCAGCTTTGAAAAACTTATACTTTTCTCATGCAGGAATTTGCCAACTCGTGTCCATACAAACAAACGAACTTCAATCACATAGAAACCAGCTTTTGGCCTTCGTTTTAACCTATGGTACTCCCTTATTTCGCTTCTTCTTACATAAAGCAAGAAATAAGACTATTTCTGCTAATTTTGTTCAATTAGCATGAAATAAATAAAAGAATAAGCTTATTAACAATAATTTGTGTCAGAGATATAGAGAAAGTCATGTGAATGGAACACATCAATTTTTTTTTTTTTGGGGTAGTGTTTAACGCTTGCTTTTACTACTTGTGGCACTGCAGGCTATGACACTCTTGATACATGGGATGAAGATGGAGCACCAGTGGAATATGATGGCAGGGGAAACTGGAGAAATCCCACTCCTGCGCCTTTTTGTCTACCACAAATTTCATATGTGGTTGCTTGGGATCGAACCTGGGCTGCTGAATGATTTACACTGTATGAGCCTCAAAAAATTGATGTCACAATAGTACAAGTATATGAATGTGAATTGCTTGCTTGCTTCCAAACATATATTTCAGTTTATGTGAAAACATTTTTGTTAAAATAATTATCAACTGCTTCACTTCAAGCCTCCATTTACTTATATTGTAATTTCATCAGAAATAGACAGCATTTAACTTTTATTGGTTTGACTTAATTAGGTAATTTTTCATGCATGGTGAGAAAGACTTTTTCTTATATTAGAAAGTGATTTATTTGCAATTTTTCAGCTTTAGCAATGGAGCTATGATAAACATCTTGCTTTAACATTATATGTCTGCATTATTTATTTGAATAAGTGAAAGCTTTTTGCATATTAACAACATTGCAAGCTTAGCTTGACTATCAACTGTCTTTCTGATACTTTTAAATATAACCTGTATTTCTCAAAATTGCATTAATGCATAAAATAAATTGCCATCTTACAGAAATTCATAGCCATATTGTGTATCTTTTATTAATGTTAAAGAAAAATTAACTTCTTATGTTTTTATTTTCATTTTTCCCAGGATACTTTGGACTTTGTGGCTTATGTTGCAAAGGATGCAAGAGATTGGCGAGCTTGTTATGTTCTAGAATGTGGTGGAGGTTTAGCTCAAGATGTAATATCAAGCATTGGTCAGGCATTTGAACTACGGTTCAAGGAGTTTCTTACACGGCCTGCAAATATTACGTAAGTCTATACTTATTGCTGCTCTTAATGTTTATATGAAATTTTATAGATATATTCTGATCTGCATATTTCTCATTAGTTTTAGTGAAAATTTCTTTTGAAAAGATTAAATTTTCTTTTCTTTGCAGGATATTTGATTATAAGTTTTTACACACAACTTATATATAAGATAATCTAAAATCAGTAGTCGATCAGAACTTCAGAGCAGAACCACTTGACACAGTATTTTATATTTGAATTTGCTCCTGCCCCTCCCTATCTGCCATTACAATCTTGTGTAAAGGTTGTATGCACAGTGTGAACCCATGCGCAACAGAGACTTGAGATGATATTTTTTTGTAGTTTAATGCCCTTTAACCTAGTCAGTCATCGGACAATAAATGAAATCAATGAAATAAGGATCAAATGCTCTCAATGTTCATAGAGCTTAGTTACTTGACATTCACCTTCTCAGGATAAGGGAAAACCCCTCAAAAAACTTTTTCTAGTAACTCATTCTAAACAAAATTCAAACTTGCAACCTCTTGAATGTGAGGCAGACACGCTACCCCACATCACCATATGTTTGTTGCTTCATCTTATGGAGAGATGCCTTAATTTCTTTCATTTGTTAGTTAATTCAGCTCTGAATTATTCTATCCTGTTCTTGGTTTACTTTATCTATAATTTTAGCTATATTCACTATTTCTTACTTATTTTTTACTTTACTTAGCCATTTCATTCTTATATTCTGTTTTATTTTCTTCCACAATTTTATTTATCATTTCATTTCTATTCTCTTCCATTTTATTTGCTATTTGTTTTAATATATTAATACTGATGGTCATCTTTGATGTGCCACCTATTGGCACTGTTTCATAGCCTTGATCCTTTCTTTGGTTATTAACTTCATCCCCTGTTATTCTTAATGATTTTATTTTATTTTTCTCCCTTGGCTTTAATTGCTAGTTATTTCTAAGAAGCATGTATATTGTCATTGAACCCATAATTCTTCACAGTTGAATGCATTAGATATATAAGAATTCAAATCTTTAACAGTGACATGTCAGCTATGCATTTTAGTACATAATTCTTTTACAATCTAAGCAGTGACTTTGCCTTTGGAAATAATAGCTCATCAGACTCATCAGCAAGTTACTTGCTTTTACAGTTGGTTTTAATCCCTGAAGATATAGGGATGAGAGATTACTGAAGTGCAACTTTGATATTTTCTAAAGTCACCAGAATCTGGTGGTATTGTAATAATAATAATAATAATAATAATAATAATAATAATAATTGATCCAGTAAATCTTTTGTACATTGGACAGGTCATTTGTTACATAACATCCAGTATATACATGTATACATACTGCTGTGGCTGTTAGATTCCATTTATGCTGGCAACTCCCCTGCAAATATACATCTGTTACATGTATTGGGAAGGTTAGTTATGTTGTATCTGTTTCATTGGAAGGAAAGGAATGATCATGGAGAGAGCACGTAAGTTTTGGCTTAGAATTTTAAATTTAGATTTAAAGAATTTGCTAAGACAATGCTTAGAATATCAAGAAAAGGGTTTAAAAGGCAATGGATGATGCTATAGTATACAATATAACCTGGAAAGCAATGGTCTTGGAGAAATTTGTAGAATGAAGGAAAACAATGTTAAAGGTTTTTGGAAAGGAGTTAGAAGATTTGAAGACATTGAAATACAAACACTGCTGATATATTTGGAAAGAGAAGGCTATATAGACAAACTAAATGAAGAACAAAGAGCAGGTACAGCATGGGTGAGAGTGGATGTATGGAGACTGAAAGGGATGAGAAAAGGTTTTCCACAAAAACAGTCCCCAATATGTGGGAGAAAAGATATAGAGCACATAATATTTGAGTGTGAAGGGAGAAAAGACTGTATAAACGAGAAATGGCTTAAAATGGATAGAAAAATTAATTAAAATTTTTAGTAAAGACTATATGAGAGAAGTTAAAAAGAAATGGAATTGCTTGTTAAAAACAGAAGTGAGCAAGGTATAATTTTAAAGGAAATTAATGTATAGCTAATAGAAATTGTATAATTGTGTAATGAATATGGTTAGCCTGGGCTGAACACTTAACCATATTCCTTGTATTTTTTATTTCTAAGAAACTTAATACAAATAAATTAAAAAATTAACACTATAGCAAAGCGTATTTACAAAGCCAGTTCAGCAAAATAGTAACATGACAAGCCTCTTACAAAGTCTGTTATATTTTAGCAAATGGAAAATATACCTTTCAGTGAGAGGGACGTAGTTAAAGAAGCAATGATCAGTGCTGTGCAATCTCTGTTTGATAGTCACAAAGATAAATCTGCACTCATGTCTTCTATAAAAGGACTTCAATTGTCTCACCAAACCATTGCTAGATGTGTTGAACAGATTTCTAAGAATTTAAATGGTCTTTCATGACTCAGTTAAAGAGAAATTTGCAGAAGTGCTGCCACTTCATGAACATACTAGGGGAGAAGTAATATTTAATGCATTCCTGAATTTTGCGAAAAGTAGTAACATTGCACTCTCTAATCTTATTGCTATAACAACAGATGGGGCATTTTCAATGACTCTAGATTACTGGATAATGGGTTTCTTTCTCTATGTGCTAAAGCTGATTTATTTGCAAAATGTCTTTCTTATCACTGTATTATCCACAGGAAGCTTTATGTGCAAAGGTTTTAAGGTTTGACCATGTCATGAAAATTGTAACTCGTGTAGTTAATTACATCAGGTCATCTTCTATAAGTCACCGATTGTACAGAAATCTTTTGAACATAACAGATTCTGAGCATGGTAACATAACTCTTCATGCAGATATAAAGTGTCTTAGTAGGGGGGAAACTCTGGAACGATTCTGCAGCCGTCTGAATGAGATAAGAGATTTTCTGAAATCATTGCCTTGCCAATATTGTCAAGAACTTGATGGATGAGATACTGCGGCTTTTAGAATTGGGTTTCTTAGCAGATATCACCTCAAAATTAAATGAGCTAAACCTTGAATTGCAAGCCAAAAATTGCAACATTTCAGCCATGATAAGTACTGTAAATGCTTTTTGGAGGAAACTACACTTATGGATTGCATATTTAAAAAGAAATTCCCTATAGCACTTTCCAGCTTTGAAATCAGTTATGGAAACCATAAATATCTGCGAATGTGATTTTCTATCTTTTGCCCAGCATTTTGAAATTCTAGTCACAGAATTTAGTAACAGGTTTAGCCAGTTTTCAGTAGTTGAGCCAGTGATTATGTGTACAATAACCTATTCTCTTCAGTTGACATTACTGAACTTTAAGGTAGGATATGTGCCATCTTTGGAAATTGTAAACTTGAAGAATTAGAAATGGAAATTTTAAATGTTCAAAGAAATATATCTTTGAAATCACGTTTATGAAGTTCAAGCAATTTCTGAATCCTGGTAGACAGGAATGAATATCCCATCATTGGTTTTGCTGCTTTGAAAACTTATTCTTTTTTTTGGCTCAACATATCTTTGCGAGATCTAATTTTAGTGTATGAGCATCATCAAGAATAAGTACCTATCCAGTTTGACGGATCGCATCTAGATAATGCATTAAGAGTAGCTTATTCCAGCTATACACCAGATTTTTCTGTACTTACAGCAAACATTCACCACCAAGCTATATACTATGTAAATTGTAAGCCTAAGCAATTTTAATTGTAACTCTTTGAAACACTTTTACACTGATACATGTTTGTAGTAATAGTAGTAATAATGGTGGGGCACTGGTGGCACCCACAGCTCATTAAGTATGAGTTAAATGTGCCCGAGCACATGAGAAATTTGGACAGTACTGCCCTAGACCACTTGAAACTCTACCTCTGATCTGATTTTTCTCACCATTAACGCTATAGAAATCAAACTCTGATATTTCTAACTTCATTCTGCTTTCTAACCATGTCTTCACATCCATTACCATATTGCCACATCTTAACACTTATATTTCCCCACCATGCACTTTCTAATAATCCCTCAAATTCCAGGTCACTAATGTTAACTCGAGTCCCTATACCGAACCTTACCTGTTTAAATGCAAACTTTTTTAAATTTGCCTGCCTTCTTTCGCTTCTCATGATCTTTTACTTCCAAAATATTTCCCACTGGTGTTGAGACTTTCAGTTCAATTCAATTTATTTATCAGTCATTGGTAAAATACAAATTTTGCAATAGACTTTGTCACTTACAGCCATGTACACTACAGTTTTCTCCTTATCTATACATACATAGAACAAAATTCAGCTCTGTCAACCTTTTTTTAGATTCTTAGCACCTCTGAACTGTTACTCCATAAAATTAACCCATACCTAAATATAGGAAGAAAGAAAAAAAACTGTTCATAGAAAATCCTTTGAGAGGACTTTTTTTTAAGTTTGCTATACAACCCGACTTCACTTAAACCCCCTTGGTTCTATACACCCAATCCAGCTGTTACTATCAAAGCCTCTTTGCATGCATCTTCAATCAACGTGTTGCAGGCTGCAACCTTCTTGGTGTCGCCACTGATGACATACTTCCTTCCTCCCTGCACAGCTGAGCTGATAGTGATGTATGTCCTGACTCTGAAAATTTGTTAAGTGTCTGTTTTTTCTAGTCACAGCACATGTAACATGATTCTTCCTTACTAACTTCCTCAATGTATAGATCAACTCCTTTTACAAAAACTTTCTTTCCTGCATCTCTTGCTTTCCTCATTTCCAATATTGCTTCAAATTTCAATTCACATTGCCTCTTACCCAAATCCTGTTCAATAAATATTCATGTGCCTTTTAGTTGCTTGCTGTTTCTCAAAACTTCCCATTTAAATATCATTGTAGCCATTTTCATGAATATTGGTCTTGGTCTCAGCCCATTTCTTCCAATTCTGAAACAATCGGTTGACTCCCATCCAACCTTGTTTAATTTCAGTTTTTCTTGAAATTTGCTCTCTATATCCTGCTAGGCTTGTCTTACCTTCTCTCTTCAACCCCAAAGATTATCAGATTTAGCTATTTCCTTTCTCCATATTTTCCAATCAAATCAATCTTCCTTTGCATTCCTTTATCTCTTCATTTAGCTCACCTTTAAACTTTCCAAACTCCATTTTGATCTCTTCAAACTTATCACTGATTTACCACTGTTTATTTTTTTTTAATTTCCTTTATATCTTTGGTAATAGTTTCCATCATCTCGTCTATCTGTTCTAATAACTTTAATATAATATTTTCTTGTAATATATAGTATGACAAGGGTTCATAATATTAGCAGAAGAATAAATTAGCAGGTACCCTTGAATTTTGTGAAACCTTTATTCACAAATTTTCTTAAAACAAATGATACATGCAAATTAAGGTATACAGCATGTTGCAAATGGACTTAACAACTTTAACAACTCATAGTTCTTTATTAATTTTACGTACAGACATGATTTTGGTGTCATATTGACTGACAACAGATCAAGTTTTACTTAAACAGGTTGAATATGACTCCATCGGTCATGGGGCACACACCCCAACCGAAGTTGATTTCTTCCCAAACTCGCTGCAGTATGTCAGGCATGACTCATTCAATTGCAGTGCAGATTCTACGTTTGAGTTGTAGTAGAGAAGCCAGTAAGGGTGGAACGAACACTAGCCTTGACAAATCCCCACAAAAAAAAATCAAGAGATGTAAGGTCCAGTGACTTCGGCCAAACCACTTACCCGGAAAGCATATATTCAGACGGAGAGATAGTGTGGCAATGCGCCATCTTACATAAAGTATATGCTGCATTCGACGTCAATGTCAATGTAGGGGATTGAAAAGTTTTGCATATATCTAATTACACTATTCCATGATAGTTTTCTTACTGAAAAGAAAGATTCGTAAACTTTGCTCTTGCTTAATCCACAAAACCCGTTCAAATTTGGGCTATCATGTTCCAGGACTTTTCAGGGTGTTTTACTGCCCCAAATCCTAAAGTCTATTAACTTTACCAATGAAAAATTGACTTATTGCTAAAGTTAATCTTTCAAAGAAATATTTATCTTCCTACCAATGTAACATGTCCACACAAAAGCTCTTATGAGCAATCTTATCAGTGTCTTTTAGTTGCTGCGCCATTGTGAACTTGTATGGTTTGTGATTCAACCTTTTTCTCAACACGTGCCAAATAGTCATGTGGGATGCTCAGCTGTCTTCAAGAAGCACACTGTGTCGACTTTCGAGGACTGTGTTCAAAGCGTTGTCTCACTTGCTCTACCACATTGTCAGATGTATGCAGATGACCTGAGGATTTCTTATAGCTTACTGAACATCTAGTTTCAATAAAACACTTATGCCATTTATAAATAGTAGACCTATTGGGAGGATTTTTAGCATACTTTGTATGTAAATTACATTGCACAGTTGTTGCAGACCTCAACTCTTCAAACTAAAACATAAAGAGAGCATATTCGGGACCAGTAAAGGCAGCCATCTTTGCTGCAAGTGCCGCTAGCGCTTGCATTGGTGCGATTCTGTTGTGTTCTATGCAAGTCAAAACTTGAACTATTGTTAGTCAAGATGACACCAAAACCATGCCTGTAAATGAAATGAATAAAGAACTATGAGTTGTCAAAGTCCTTTTTGAAACACGCTGTATTTATAGTTGTTGTGTAATTGGTTATTGTTTTACACTCTCAATGTTTTACATTTTTATGATATTTCAGGTTTATTTTGCAAGTTTATCCATATTTCACAATTTTTGTGGAAAATTAATAGAAGTAGTGAGAGTGCAGTGTTGAATAGGCAAGTTTCAACAAGAAAGATTTTTGTTTCTAATTGCAAAAAAAAAAATGCATCTGTAAATTCTGCAACTCCATCATAGATTTAAATAGATAGAATACCGGCAAGAAACTTGTGGCAACAGGTCACAACGCAAACAAAGCAGATTCCCTGAAAAGAGGACAAACAAAATGCCAAGAAAACATTTGCGCTATGCGTGAGCATATAGGCCGTGAGAATCTTGAACATCTCCATAAACAAAAGGGTGTAGGCACTCCCAAATATAGGAATATCTGCCTTTTCAATAGCAAAGCCCTCTAGGGCATTAATCCATATGTAACCGAGTGTCAAGGCTCGCTCTGGGGACTTTTGACTGGAGCTGGTGGCAATGTCACTAAGCCCATTGATTGCTGTCCTGCCAGTTGCCATGTTCAACCCAGCCAGACATTTGCCATGGTACCACTAATTACTCATCATTGGGGTGTGACATCCCCAAGTAGGCTCCCTTAGGAAAGATTATAGATTTATGTAAGTCAGTCTGCATTTCTTTTGTCCCAATTATGTAAACAGCTGGTTAGATTGGGATAATATTCTCTGAAATATAGCGTAATTGCTCAAACAAAGCTTTAGAGTTATCTCTACCCTCTCTAGGTATTCCTTACAGCTATTTCCCCATCACAACCTTTATGCTTGTGAAAATAATTAGCTTGCAGGCTGACCATGCAGCCGAAATTCAAACTATGGAGTCTCCAAAAGCTTCTGAGTTTGACCAAAATGAAAATTCTAGACCCGAGTATGTTGTCTGCATGTTTACATACACAGAGCATTCGTATTACCACATGTGAGTTGCTGATTTCTGTACCCATGTAGAATTTAATGTCAAAAACAGAAAGCACTATGTCCAGTGCGACCCAAACTATAAAAAAATGAAAATATTAATTAATAATAAAATATTAAAAATATAAGATTTTGTTTGAGCTAGTAAAAACCTGGTTTGAAACTTCAAGGGCGGAAGGCTATTCAAATGTGTGCAGAAAGGGCATGCCATAATTATGATGAACTTAACATGACGGGACATGGCGTTATGATAAGAAATGCTGCACTTAGCATAACAGGAATGGCTCGTGATTGATAGTTTTTATTACTTCATGCTACTGTCTTCATATGATTGGTACTAATTAATGTAATGGGAAGGAGAAGTTTGGCATTAGTAAACTCTATTTACATGAACCCTAAATAGTGACAGTGTTAAGTTCATCATAATGCTAGGCTTTATAGTTGTTAACATTCTTGGATTCAAAATTTTAGTGCATCCATTGGCTGGATTGATCAATTCAAGAAGAGGGAGAACAAAACTCACAAAACTATTTGTTAATTTTTTCATTATAAGTCTCCTTTAAAATTCTATGGTCTTAAAACTTGGCCAAGTCTTGCCAAGGAAGGCTTCTCATCATTGTGAAATCTTCCATTGAAATACATATGTTTCAATGTTCTTGTTCTAGTTGCTGTGAATCAGCCTTAAGTGTTAAGAAGCCTCTTTTCTTTCTTTACACGTACTGTGTATAAAGAAGGTATTCCATTCCATCCAAATTCAACACTGAGATTTCAACAGAAATACATGTTTTGGGTCCTCCTGAATAAAAAAAAAAAGCATTTTTAGAAAATGGTCTTGTGTGTATGGGTGGGTGCAGAGCTCAAAAACGAAAAGACCGTTGAATACCAAATTTGGTATTTAAGTTTGGTATCTTCCAAGTATGCGACACAAAGATTTTCAAGAAAATCATCCCATCCCGAACTACATGGAACTTTTTTTGAAAATATTGAACTTCTCAAAAATGGCTCTAACGATTTTGATTAAAGTATATAAAAGACCTGACAAATAAAATGTACATCTTGAACTTTCTGGGAATAGCCTCTGAATTACGGAATTTTGCATTAACTGCTAAACCATAAGCGATGGACAAAAACTAATCACACAAAAGATGTAGAGCACGTTAAAACACACAATTTATGCTATATACATTTTTTGTGGAGTTGATCGTTTTTGAGATATTTCTTGTTTTTGGTTTCAGCTTTGAAAAACTTATACTTTTCTCATACAGGAATTTGTCAACTCCTGTCCGTACAAATGAAAGAACTTCAGTCACATAGCAACTAGCTTTTGACAATCACTTTAACTTATGGTACTCCCTTATTTCACTTCTACTTACAAGGAAACAAGTAATAAGACTATTTCTGCTAGTTTTTTCTCTATTAGCATGAAGTAAATAGAAGCATAAGCTTTTTAACAATAATTTGTTGCAGAGATGTAGAAAAAGTGATGTGAATGGAACTCGTCGGATTTTTTTGTTTCTAATGAGTTTATGACTAGCTTGTAAACTTCCTGCTTGAACATTTAACTGTTGCCTAAGGCTTCTGCATATGGCAGAATACACATTGTTACAGCATAACCCAATGAGAATTATTTCTTGTGAATGGAGCTTAAAGGACATATAGAGTAAACACTTTGTTTAGGACAGCTAGGAATGATGAGTAATGAAAAAATTGTGCTATTACGCATAAAAAATCTTTATTTGTAACATTTTATATTTTGTTTTTTTTGTAGATGATGACAGATAATTAATAATCAGGCTTGTATTTAACCAGGAATACCTTGAATGGAGCTGACAGAGATTACTACAATGATTTACCAGGGAAGATACCTCCAGAAGCAGGACCTCCTCCAGTGCCACCCTTACCAAATTTACATCCCAGCACTTCTGGAGGGATACAAGGACATGCTGCAGCTGCCTCCAGTGGAACTGCTTCCTCAGCAGCTGCCAGTACATCATTACCTAATGATGGTGCTACTCGTGATCGTCAGCTTTCAACCTTACAGCGGTCCCAGAGCAATAGCAGCAACAGGAGCAATACTGCGAGAGGTGAAATTTATTCCCTTGCATAGCTAAAACATTATGTACAAATTAGCAGACAGTAATTCAAAATCTTCTCTGAAGACGAGGAAGATGCACTTCTTCAAAACGTTGGTGTCAAGCCAAGTTTTTACCTGGCTAGAAGCCCGAGAAGATTTTGAATTAACACGTCGCCAGGAAAGCTTCAGTTCTTATTTTAGCAGACAGTAATTTATTCTGAGTTACATGCAGAATTGAAGTAATTTACAAAACGTAGTATTCTCCTAATATATAATTAAAACTGGAATTAGTATGCTGTGAAGCAAAATGAAAACCTTACTAATTATTATTTTGGCTCAATTTATCACGTGCCCCACAAATCAGAAAGAAGAAATTGGTAATACACAAAAAGCATTGTAATGGAAAAAACATAACAATTTTAATTATAACATAAGTTGTAACAAGCAGGATATCAAGGCATTTTTGAAACCTAAGTATAAAAGATGATTATAAAATAAAATAATCTGATGTGTTGCATTCACATTACTTTCTCTGCATATCTGTAACACATTATTGTTGAAAAGTTTATTCTTCTATGTGCTTCATGCTAATCGATTAGCAGAAATGGTGTTATTACTCGCTTCTTTTTAAGTGAGTCTGCTAAAGTGAGTCAGATCTTTGAAAAGTATTTAAAAACTATAACCAATAACAAGAAATATCTCAGTAATGGTCAACTCCATGAAAAAATGTACGTAACTCAAATTGTGTGTTTTAACAAGATCTACATTTTTTGTGTAATATGTTTTTGTCTTTCTCTTATGGTTTACTAGTTATGCAAAATTCAACAAAGTTTATCTAGAAAAAAAAGGTCTTCAGAGGTTATTCCCACAAAATTCTAGATATACATTTCATTTGTCATGTAAATGTCTTTAATGTAGGGTATTTTAATAAAATTTATTGGTTTCATTTTTGAGAAAATCAAAATGTTCGACATTTTTGCCATATAAAGGGTAGTTTGGGTGGGGGGGATTTTCCTCAAAATCTTTGTGCTGCATCCTTGGAAGATACTAAATTTAAATACCAAGTTTGGTGCCTACATACCATGTGCTATGCAGAGAAAACAATAATACCACTGTTCATCAAAAAACACATAAAGGTTAATAGGAATGCTCCACATGACATGAAGGAATGCTTCACAAATAGATGCAAAGGAGGAAGATCCACCTAGATCTCTAGGGCAGACTGCAGGGCGGTCCCAGTTATCGTACATGCCAGTCTTTGAAGGCAGTATCCTAGTGTCCATGGTCTGCATCTCTGAAACAGACCAACAAACCATCTCCACATAAGTTTTTGATAGTCTAATGACAAAGTTGTATAGCCATTTGGCCACTTTCAGCCACTTTCAGATCAGTTTCTGTCCTTCATGCCCACATTGCATGTTGGGCCTTCTTCTTTTTATATTCTACATGCCTTTCCAGCTCTAGGATCACCCAAACAACCCAGCATCTAGTTTCTCCTGCTAGACTGAGATAGCTAAACTTCTCCAAATGAACTCCGAAATAGTACTTGGAAATTTCCCATATGTGACTAGGCATATCTCATCTGCATAGCCCTGTGCATAAATCCTGTCCCTGTTGGGTCTGTCCATCACCAGGCAACACAGGGTCAGTGGTCTAAGCTACCCCTCCTTGGGGGTAGCTTAGAGGATATTGTTCCCCAAGCTGGCTAGTAGTCTGTGACCCTTCCAAGGAGGTCATTATCCAGTGCTTAGCAACCGAACTGATACCCCTGTTATCCAAACATTCTCTGGCCTTTCTCCAGAGCTGAGAAACATACCTCATAGCAAGACAAGCCCTGAAGATATTCACGAGCTATGGAGCAATGATCTCTCAGCCCTCCTAAAGCAGAATTTGGGAAACCCCATGTGCTTCTAGAGGTCTAAAACAAAAAAATCTCTCAGAGCGCCACATATTTGGAAGGTTGTAGGTATCCCAGAGGTTTTCTAGAGGAACCAAACTGTTGTCCCCCAACCACTTGAAATTAGATGATGATGAGAGCAATAGCTTCTGAAACTGTTTTGAGGTAAAAACTTAATGAAGAAATAACTGTATGATCAAATCCTTTTTCAATTTCATTATGAAATGTATTTATAGTAAGGAATTGTTTAGAAAGGAATTTGCATGCAACCAATTTAACATGATTGAATCCTGCACCAAGTTTTATAATAAATTTCATCCATAAAAATAATCCTTGGATTCAAGAAGCATAACAAATATAAAGATTATTTGGTTATAAGCCATAATTTTGTAATCTGTAAGCTAGTGTATAATGCATGATGCTAAAACTGCTTGAAAGCAGCTTAAAAACCTGAAAACATGCTGGACCTGTTCTATTGTAGCACGTGAATGTACATAAATATAGTATACATTCTACACAGTCAAAGAATATAAGGCCTTTGGCACTGTACAAAAAGTATTAAGAGTTTAAGTATTTCTATGGTTTTATAGAAAGCATAAATTTTTAACATTAGATAGGCCTCATCAAATATAATATTATTGTCTTTAAAATGAACTATTGGCATAGAGAGCAAGAAATTCAAGAATGGATAAAATTAGAAATAAAAAAATAAAGAGTTGATGAAAGCGAATATTCTTGAAGAAATTGATGAAATAAAATTGTGATTGGTTTAATTGTTTTTTTCACACAAGCAATGTGTAGGACAGGAGTTGGATGGGTAGTATCAGACTGAAAAATTCAATGCCATAGCCGGGATTGAATAACGGAGTTTCCGGTCTCTAGCCGGTTGCTCTTCCACTGAGCTACCATGGCAACATGCCAGCATAACATTGAATTTCTCAACTGACTCGCATGTTTCCCTGTAGAGAGTGGGAGATCTGTGGTTCAAATCCCGGCTATGGCATTTAATTTTTCAGTAGACTCTACCTATTCAAAATTGTAATTGTTTGGACAAGCTCTAAGGATGAGAGAGCCCAGAATACTGAAAATGGTTTTGGATGAAATGCTGAAGGAAGAAGGAAAAGAGGAAAGCCACTGGAACAATGGATGGCTAGGATCAGTAGGAATATAGATAGGATGGAACTGAAAGAAGACGGTGCTCAAGACTGAAATTTGTGGAAGGGTAAAATAACTTTTGGTTGAAGGAAAAACTATTGTAGCGTAGAACACTTATTAAATAACATAAATAGAATGCATAATCTTATAAGCTTAGAATACTATATATGCGTTTTTGTAATAACCTCTGCTATATGTTGGTTGAAGTAGCCATTAAGTTTACTACTTACAATAATATTCATAATGTAATTAACTTGTGTATTCTAGATGGCATCACAAGTAACCTCATAGACTTAAACTGTGAGGTTGCACCACTACCTCCGCCAGTGCCACTTCCACGTCGAGAACATGACTATGTAAACGATATTGTTATAGACAGTATCAACAACAACAGCAACAGGGATGTATTTGATATGCGTGAGTATAATACCATTATTAATTTATGTGTAAAGATGTAAAAATTGTTTTGTTTTTAACTGAACTTTGTTTTTAACTTACTGCATATATCTGAATAAAACACAGTGCTTTTTTCCCAAAATGTTAGTTGCTGAAACTCAAGCCCTACACGCCTAGCTGCACAGATCACTTAAAGTATTGTGAAATGAAGAACAGCATTGGAGGGCAAGAGACTCTCTAGGTTGTACACAATACTTTGGTTTAAAGGGAAAACAGTGAAATTTAAAACAGCTATAATTACGTCATAAGGATACCTGAGTAGGAAATAATTGTAACAACACATTCTTTATGATCGTCAGCATCTATGCACAGGGATTAGACCTTGAATGTCCTGTTGGAAGTTGAATAAATCACTTCATTGACTAGACAGAATTTCATCCCACAACTGAACAAAACAGAAATAAATATTATTATTGAACTTGAATATCACATACCTGCATTTAAAGTGTTTTACAAACAGAATGTAAGCATCACAGACAGCATAATTCAGCTTTAATTACGTTTTTGCAGTTTCTCAGTGATTCCATGTGTACTTTCTCCTTTTTACTTTAATACACAAAGTCGTCAACAAGAATTATAAAGAGGGCTTGTTAAGAGTATCTCTGCAGTAATCCCTCCAGGGTCCTACTATGGTAGGTACGGGTTTGGCACACCCAGGGTCCCGAGCCAATCTTGACTCCCTCAGTGGGCAACCTCTGAGTGGTGAGGCACTAGGTCAAAATGCCCACCCACGTGAAGGCCATGCTTGGAGACCTGTGTCGGTGGAAAGGAATATCCTGGTTGGTTGAGGGCTGCGTATCTGAGCCTGGGCCTTCTGTCTTTTCAGTGACTAGGTAGGGTACACAACTTAATACACTACTTTGGTTTCTGCTTCACCTAAATGGGAGGCTAGGGAACTAGCCCATCCGTAGTCAATCGGTCAGGACTAGGTATTATACCGAACTCCAGGGTGAGTGGGACGGTGAGCCTGCTATATCCCCGGTGTAGCCTTGTCATCCCAGTGGGGTGACCCCTTGTTGGACTCCGTGGTGGGTGGGGAGCACCGGGGGATGAAAATTAAAATTTACTTTCATGGCAAAATCAAGAAAATCCATTAAATATGGTACTGAGTTCGGAAAGGAAGTAGTGGAGTGCTGTGGTCCTCCCTACTTAATTGTTAATAGAACAGAGGAAGGAAGAAAGTTCTCTAGCTCAAGCCCTTTTGTTATTCAAAAGGGTCTTGATAACATTGCTTTTCCTGTAAAATCTTGTATAAGAGCTCGTAATGGCACGCTCCTGGTAGAAGCAAAAATACTAAAGGCCAAAACGTTGCTAGCTATCCAGTAAAGGTCGATGTGCATTAAAGCTTGAATTCCTCACGCGGTGTGGTAAACACCTGCGCACTGGATGGTTTGACCTGTGAGGAAATTCAAGAAAATCTTGCTCCCCAAGGCGTAACATCTGTGTATCGTGTTCAAAGAAAAGTAATTGGAGAATTCGTGCCTACCCGTACCCTGTTTATTACCTTTGATCGCGTAGATCTCCCACAAAGGATAATAGGGTATGAATCCATTGAGGTAAGACCGTATATACCGAACCCGCTCAGATGTTATAAATGTCAGCGCTTTGGCTACACCAGTGAATTCTGCAACGGCGAGTCTACCTGTGTGAATGTGGCAAAATCTCGCATAACGGAAAATGCATGTCAGCTCCGTGTGTTAACTGTAACGGTGAACATCCATCAAGTTCCCGTAGTTGTCCCCGTTTTGCAGAGGAAAAGACGGTCCAGGAGATACGGGTTAAAGAGTAGGTGTCGTTCTTGGAAGCCTGGAAACTTTTGCGAATCCGCCAACCCTCTGTCCCGAAGTATGGTACCTATAGCTCAGTTGTAGCTAAATCGGTACAAAGTCAGAAAATCGCAACTCAAACCTGCAATATAAACGGGGTCCCGATTGCAGAAAAGATTCTCACAGCCAGCTCACTTCCTAGGCCTTCGACTTCAACATCTCCTACATCTGAAACTGTTAAAAGCGCTAAAATTAAAAAGCGTAAAGTCTATTCCTAAAGCAACAAAGGGAAACAAGAGTCCACGGAGGTCCTCTTCTGAGGATTCGTCTGGGAAAGGTTCAGGTTGGCGGCTATCATCTTTGCCGGTCTCTATTTCCAATCGGTTCGAGGTACTCGAACTAAAATTTTCAATTGGAAAGGGGTCCTCCCAAGTGAAGGAGATGGAGGAAGGTGATACTGCCCTCACTGCCAGAAGGACAGTGACAAAGAGGCAGGACCATCCTCCCATAGAAGGTGTCTTCCCGACACCTAAAAAGAATAAACTCAACCAACCTCTGCAGTCTTCAAAATAGAAATAACCACAATGTACAACTTATCCCATTATAAAGAACATGCCTATTCTCCAATGGAACTTAGTGGAATAAGAATACATCGACCTGAGCTTGAACTGCTACTTAACCAGAATGATCCTTTGGTCGTATGTTTGCAAGAGACTAAGCTCCGTCCACAAGACAGCTTCAAAATCAAATGGTACACCCCTGTAAGGTGTGATCTATCATCGGAAGAGGGTGTACCTACACACGGAGGCACAGTATCAATACAGTCCGACATCCAGTCAGTAGCTGTAAGGAATAAACTGTCTCATACGAGATTCCCCATTCCTTCCTCCGAGTGACGACCTCTCGCTCACTGATTTAGGGGATCTAGTTTCTCAACTACCAACACCTTTTCTTTTGGTAGGTGATGTAAATGTCCACCATCCACTTTGGGGCTCACCTCGGGCTTGTGCGAGAGGTAAGTTAATTCGATAGAAAACTTTGTTGGTCACCACTATAGCACAGCTGAAAGCATGCTGTAACCGTTCTCTGAGTATTCTACGGATACTAAGTGATAAATCTTGGGGAGCGGATCAGACAGTCTTGCTGCGACTTTATCACACACATCCGTTAGATTACGGATGCATAGTTTATTCTTCGGCAAGACCATCTGTGCTTAGAAGATTAGACACTGTCCATAATCAGGATATTCGTGTGGCTGTTGGAGCTTTTCCAACCAGTCCAGTAGCCAGCCTTTATGCTGAATCGGCAGAACCCCCTCTACAGTGTAGGCGCAATATCCTGTTAACAAATTATGGCTGTGGGCTAAAGTGCATGCCTTCGCATCCAATGTTCACTCCTTTTTTTAACACCAAGCTGGACGAACGTTATAGAAATATCTCAATTAGTCCACGGCCTCCAGGTGTTCACTTCCAAATGCTTCTTCATAAGCACAATATTGTAATGCCTAGAATGTTTCCCAAGGGGGAAAGGGTGCACCCACCTTGGTTACTTACAACATCCCACTTAAACCTTGGGATGACGGTATACCGAAAGTCTACAATGACTTTTTCTAGTATCCGTAGATGTTTTTTAGAATTTTTGTCAAAGTAAAATGACCGAACTTGTATATATACTGACGGAAGTAAGTGCATAGTTGGTGTTGGGTGTGCCTTTGTTTATGATACCGAACAATATACATTCGGTTTTCATAGTGGCATATCTATTTATAGTGCGGAGCTATATGCAATATATCGAGCCATTCTGCATGTTGGCCATCGAAATTTAAGTGACTGCCTTATATTGGGTGATTCCCTCAGTGCACTTCAGAGCCTTGGTGATCTCTACAACTATCATCCTATCGTGCAGCATATCCAGGATGCCCTCCACGCTTTATATGCTTCTGGGGTTAATTTGGAGTGTGCATGGATTCTACTCACATTGGCTTGCCGGGGAATGAACTGGCCGATTTTACAGCAAAGATGGCAACCACCGAGCCCAGTACAAACATTTCTTGTATAACATCGGAAGACTTTAAGCTTGTTGTGTGCAGGGCGATACTTTCGTGCTGGCACGAAGAGTGGTCAGCTATCCGCAGAAATAAGCTTAGAGTAGTGAAGGACCTTCCAACAAACTGGGTAACTTCCTCTCGACGGGAGGAAGTAATTTTGGCTCGTTTACGTATTGGCCACTGCAATTTTAAACATAGTTTCCTTTTTAAGAGTGAATCTGCTCCATTGTGTCCGCTTTGTGGAGAAGATTTGCTTGTCCATCATGTGATGCTAGATTGCGTTAATCTAGCACACATTCGGGAATCACTGCAACTGCCGGTCAGTCCTGCAGAATTCCTGGCGGACAATAGTCGAGCAGTAGTTAAGACTTTTAAATTTTTATCGAAGATACCCTTGAAATTTCGGATTTGGTTGTTTTTATCCTTGTTTTTGTATTAGTTTTGAAAAATGTACATAAATATTTTTTTTTTTTTCTTGAATAACCAATCTGTGGCTTTTTCTATGATAACTTTTATACATTAATTTTTAGATTAATCTTTCGTTCTTATTTATAATATTTCTTATTGAGCTTTATCTCTGGCTTTTGCCATGACTTGTTTGATAAGGGCGCTGATGACCTTGTAGTTGAGCGCCCATAAACACTGCCATCTGCAGCAATGGTCAAAATGCTGAATTAAAATTGAAAAATATGCTGGGTTCGATTCCAGGCTGATGAAGCTATTCTTATTCTCCACCCTCAAGAGCCTGGAAATATGAATGTGATACTGAATGTGTGTTAAATTAATCAAGAAGTACAGTTTTAATGTGCACTTCAAATTTAAGCAGTCATTGTAGAAGGTCAAATTGGTAATACAATGATGTTACCAAGGTGATATGTAAATAAGTAAAAACAAACAAATAAATAGAATGATTTAGCAGAAAAAAAAACAAATGTGATACTGGATTTTCAGAGATGGTATGTACAGTATAAAAATAAAATAAATGTGAAATTATTCCTCTTCAGTAAACTATATTCAAGACGTTAAGTAAACATTTTCTATAAGTATTTGTCTTATATTTGAATTAGATAAGATAGATATTAATATGTGTACCACAGGAGAGTATGGTCTGTGCTTGCTGAAATAATTTATAAACAAATCTAAAATTAGAATTGATTATTACTTAATACTCTTTATGCTCTTAACACTTCTGCAAAAAATCTTTTTGCGCCCTGTGGGGTTGTGTTTCAGTCTGAAATTACAGATTGAAGAATTAACTTAATCAAGATTTTGGGTAATTTCATTTATTTAGGGCAAATTATAATACTGAATCTAATATTTTAGTACTGCCTTCTAATGCTAATGAAACATATACAAAATAGGTATAAGAATGAAATTAGCATTCTCATTAGCTTTGTCAGATGAGAAGGGAAACTAAATACTGAAGGAACTGTGTGAGGGTTTAGCATCATCTTGCCTTTATTCTCATGGAAACAATTTTTCGCAAAATGCACTGAGTATAGTCTGTGATATTTTGGTGGCACAAATTTGTTACGTCTCAGAGCAGCTGACGACTTGCTCAATAATTCTAGTTTATGTATTAGGAACCTAAAATAAGTTATCATTTGCTTAGTGACGAGGTAACATCGGAATAAATTTGGAACACAAATGTTACAATTTGTTCTTACCGATGGAAAGTGATTTTAGAATAATTTTTCCAGTGGTTGATACAGCTATGCAGCATAGAAGTGCAACTTAAACCACATCACTTTTTAAAGCCTTTTAAGCGTACTGAACGTATGGCAAAAAGCACGTTTGCCCTCCACCTACCCATATGCGAGAGGTTTCAATTAGCGACAGCACACCAGTGCCAGCAGTGAATCTAGGTAATATAATTCCAAAGTCTTTGTCTAAACTACAGGTCATCTTATGTTCACAATATAGATATTCCTATTAGCATGTAGATAAATCAAGTTCCAAATTTTGCAGGAATAGGATGGATGTCAATAGTGTAGAAGCATATGGGTAGTTTTAAAAGTTTCTATGATGTCTTTAGTGTATCTTGCAGATTTTGTGCATTTCATTTTGTGGGTGCAGTTTGTGAGTTACCAATCAATATAACGTTTAGAGGAATTATGAGGTTTCTCGCTTGCAAAAAGCTTTCTTTTAAGGCCAAAATAGAAATTGGATAATATTCTACCCATATATGTGTTTAATATTGTATTGGGTATGATGATACAGTAAAATATTTACATTTTCTTGCTCTCATTCCATACAGCCTTCTTCACCGATCATGTGCATTTCTGTGCACATCTTAATCATAACTACTATATAAGAAAACCTCAAATGCAAGATGACCCCCATTTTTCAGAACTTAATGTGGAATTTAGCATAGCAACTACATGAAAAGAAGGCAACATAACTTTTAAATGAAATTTAAAATTTTCCATATATTTTGAACAAACTAAGGGACACTTAAGCTGATTAAATCATTTTTACTTTCTCTACATGCACTATGTACATAGTGTATAGAGAAGGTACTGTAATGCACCCAAAAATTTGATATCAAGATTTCACCAGAAATACATGTTTTAGGACCCCCTGAATCCAAAAAAAGCATTTTTAGAAAAATGCCCATGTATGTGTCTGTGGGAAGCATAGCCAAAAATGAAAAGACTGTTAAATACCAAACTTGTTATATTTAAGTTTGTTATCTTCCAAGAATGCAACACAAAGATTTTCAAGAAAATCCCCCTCCCTCAACTACCCTTTACATGGAACATTTTTGAAAATTTGGATTTAACAATTTTTATTAAATTACCTTATGTTTAATATATTTATATGACAAATAAAACATATATCTTTTATATAGGAATAGCGTATATTTTCTAGGAATAGCCTCTCAAGATCTCTTCATTCTGAATGAATTTTGGTGAATTTTGCATAACTGTTAAACCATAAGAGAGAGAAAAACTAAAAAAAATGTAGAGCATGTTAAGACACACAATTAATGACATGTACATTTGTTTTGTGGAATTGGCCATTTTGGAGATATTCCTTATTATTTATTTCAGATTTAAAATACTTAAACTTTTATCACATGGAAAGTTGTAAACTCCTGGTCCTGCATAGAAACAGATTTCAACTATATGGCAACTGGCTTTTTAAAGATTTAACTATTGTTTTGCCTAGTGTATTCCATTATTTCCCTTCTGCTCACAAGGAAGCAAGTAGTTTAGACAATTTGTGCTAATTGTGTTATCTCAATTATCATAAATTGTAATTTATGTAATTACAATTCCATAATGAGAATGAATTAGAAAAAGTAATGTGAATGTAACATATCAGATTTTTTCTTCTTTAACTTGTTGAATTTTTGCAGAAATTCACGTGGTGGGTAAGAGAGAGGGAGATGAGAAAATGGAAGTTATACACTGGTATGTATGTGATTAGAGGTGATGGCAGCAGCAGTGCAACTGTGACTAATATTGGATAAAATTTTCTATTTAGAAAACATATCAAATATAACACACCTTTTTGAAAAGTTTTATCTAAATTAATTCTCCCTCCATCCCTTTTATCCAGTGCACATATATCTTTTGTTTCAGATTAATTGTCTGATTCACATATGGAAATGATAGTGGTTATGAAAACATAGGACGAAAATGAAACAAGGGAATGATTCACACAACTTTGTTGCTTCAGAATCAGTACAAACTGAAAACAAAACAAACAAAATACTCCTACCATAATGTAGGCTGTGTGTTAGTGTGGGAATGTGTCAATCCAACAGCTTGCCTTGCTCCATCCAACAGATCTACTGCTGCAGTGTTGATAAATGTATTGAGAGCACTCCAAGCAAGATGGCAGCATGCTTTTTGCATATGGGGAATCTTGTGGTTGTACTCACCAAGTACTTGTATTATTTAAATAAGACAGGACTGCAAAGTAAGAAAGGTATTGAGCTTGTCATGTGTCAGGTTAGAGAACGATATTTCAACAACGTTGATCATATGTCTATGTAGGATACTCTTAGAAATGTTCAGCACCACTGCAATTGAATGAATACACTTACTCTTTCATTGTGGCAGGTGCTGTAGCCGTTGTAGCGCAATATCTGCTTCTTTGGACCAACGTTGCCATTCATCCAAGATGCTTTGGTTCACCGGTGTTATCAAAATCAATTAATAATTGTCTTGGTGATGTTTGTTGATCATTGTGATAAAGTCACGTGTTCACTGACCTACTGCGCATCTTTGCATGCATGAAAATACTGAATACTCTGTTTGTCAGTAATTAATATGTTAATTTGGCACACTGGACAATTATAGAACAGAGGGAGTAATTTGAATTTGCATGGAAATCCATATTTTGAGTGGGAGAGAGATGGATAAGGGAAGTATGGAAATGTACTGGCATGTATACAGTGGTAGAAGGGATAATGGTGGGAGCATACCTATAAAATGATGGATATGGTTTTCTATCTAGAAAACATACCAAATAATTGTGAATGAGAGAGATATGGAGGAAAAGAGGAAATATCTGCTTTGTCTGTGCACAACAGTGGTGCCAGCAGCTTAGCTTTAACAACAATGAAGATGATTTTCTATTTAGACAACTTACTGAATATAACACATTGTTGTAATAAGTTTTACCTGGTTCAACTTTGCATGTTAATTCATTTAGTGGTGGCAGAGAGAGGCAGAGGGGTGGATGCTGGATGCAAATGTATCAGTATATGTACGACGGGAGTAGGCAACACGCAGCTAACATTATAACATGTGCAGCCACTGATGTGAAAGGAAGACCTGTATTTTAATTTTAACTTTGGAGAAGAGCATGTTTTCTCTGGGTTCTCTGGTTTTCTCCCACCATCGCATTCCATTGATGATCCATCTTCATTCCATGTATCATCAGTGTCATTGTACACTACGAAAAAAAATATTTTTACACTTACAGTGTTTTGTTTAGGTACCAGCTGAATTCCTATAATTACTGCACAAATTTATTTTATGTATACCTTTTTCCATATACAATTGAATTTGAAGAGTGAAGCAGTGTTTAAAAATTTAATGCCAGTTTTACAGTAGTGTAAGCTGAAGCTTTTAATAAGCAATTGAATGCCATTAAAGCTAGACATGCTACGGTATACACTTTGTAAGTTTCACAATTGCACAATCATGTTTGTTTTACCTGATTGTGAGCTGAACAATTCCGGGAGCTGAGAAGATGATAATACTTATACATGAATTACATATAAATTTCCATTGTTTATGACAATGCTTCTGCCCAAATATGCTTTTCTAGACTGTCTGGCAACATATATTTAAAATGATGGAAAAATCACTAAAAGTTGGGAAAACATTGCAACACGAAAAGTGTTTTAGAGTGGTGTGAGACAATTTTGATGGCTCTACATACTGTAGATTTTGAGGTGCTGGAAAACTGCCAAGAAAAGCATTGTTTCTGACCCGAGCACTTTGTTACTGATATATAAACTATAACATAGTTGTGATGGTATGAGTACAACAAAGTATTCAATAAAAATACTGATTTCAAATTGTTTTGCTTGTGTTTAATTGTATAAATAATTATAATTTCTTGTGCCATCTTTGCCAGCTATTTATTTATTCAAAAACCTGTGTAGAAGTCACTGTTATTACATACTTGAGAATGATATTAAAACGTTCTACACCATCTGTATCTTAATTAATCACTATAAAATCTTGCTTCTAAAAACTTGGAAACAGACTGTACTACTTTGTTCCTTTAAACTAGTTGAGCATGATGGTTTGCCTTTGATTCTTGGAAGTCAACAGACGGGTTTATTCTCATAACAATAAGACAAAAAAACATAAAAATCATGAAAACATAGACATCCGAAAATGGCAGAATTTGCTGATTTTAAATTGCAAAATAATGCGAAAATTGGATTTTTATGCACAATTCCTACTTTGTGCTATTTTCTATAAGTGATTCTAACACTGGCCATGAAAGCCTTCGAATTTTAATGAATATGAGATTTATCCAGCTTAAAGAAAATTGACTCATAGTTGGCTTACCAACGTAAAGGTTTCAAGTTTGGTACTGATATAGTACTACAAATACGTCCTGGCAGAATAAGTACCCTTTTTATCTGAAAACGAGACAAAGGTTTTTTCCAAAATATTAATGTCCAGAATGGGGACATCTTGCATTTGTGATATATGTAAGTAAGTTTCAAACTTTGCAGATATGGCAGTAACAAAACCTGGGGGAAATGGTAATGCTTACCACCAAGGTTGTAACCAATGCAGCAGATTTTGTGCCTTCATTTCGTACCAAAAGATTTGCTGTCAATGGGCCTATAAGCATTCTCATTAGGAAAAAGATTTTTCTCTGAGACTAAAATATTAATAAAGGTCTTTCTTTCATATCAGTGGTTGCTCATAATGTTGATTGGGAGCAATGGACAAGCACAAAGAGAGACATATATCAGAGCTTTTCACTCCTCCCATTGCAAATTTACTGGTACATTCTGTTCGCCCCTTTTGTTTCTCTCTGCCACCTACAACGTGAATATTAGCAAATTCAAATTAGGTAAAACCATAGTAAAACTATTACAATGATGTGTTATATTCCATTATGTTATATAAATAGAAAATTGAATTTGTCATTACAGCTAAGCTGCTGCCGTCACTGCAGACATTTCCGTTCTTCTCCATCTCTGTCCTGCTCACAAATGAGTTTCTGCACAAATTCGAGTTAGGTATCTTTTACAACAATGCATTATATTCAGTATGTTGACTAAATATAAAATTGTATTCATCATCATAAAAAATATGCTGCTGTTGTCACATTCTCCACTGCATATACATTCTGTCAAGAAAGTACCGGGAATTGATCATTTAAAAATCCTATTTAAAAGGGGATTCAAAATTATTGTTGTCGCTAAGTTGGTACAACTTTCCTCTATACCCATGCAGAGTTTGACCATCATCTGTCATCTAGTTTGTTCACAGTATGCCATTTTGTTAGTTCATCTCAAAGGTGATTTGCGATTTTACGATGGATACAAATATTGAACAAAGAATCTGTCTCAAATTTTGCATTGCAAATGTTATTTTGTGTGCCGAATTGCTGAAAATGTTATAGAGGGCTTATGGTGAATTGACTTTATCAAAAACACGTGCATATGAGTGGTACAGTGCATTCAAAAGTGATCGAGATGTAGTGGAAGATTTGCCTCGCTCTGGTCGGCCATCAACGGTTTCAACTGAACTGAAAATCATCATTTAGGTCTGAGAGAAATTGCCGCTGAACTTTCTGTGTCTCACAAATCGATTCATACCATTTTAAACGATTGTGTGGTCATGACACGTGTTGCAGCTCGGTTAGTTCCGAAAGACTTGAATTTTCTACAAAAACTCAATCGCGCAAGGATTGCTGAAGACATGCTCGAACGAGCCAGTTCCGACCCCACATTCATGAAACACATTATAACTGGTGATGAGACGTGGGTTTACGAGTTTGACACTCAAACCAATCAACAAGCTTCCGAATGGCACCTTCCAACTGAACCGAAACCTAAAAGGGTATGTCGAACTCGATCAAAATGGAAGGTCATGTTGACAGTTTTTTTCGAACATAGCGGTGTCGTGCACTTGCCAGAAGGTCAGATGGTAAATAAAGACTATTATCAGAGTGTTATGCAGGATTTGTGGAATGACAACTCATGGGTTCTGCACCACGATAACGCACCAGCTCACAAGGCTATTATTGTGAACGAATTTCTGGCCAAAATCTCAACAAATTTCACCTGATCTGGCTCCTGCTGATTTCTTTCTCTTTCCAAAACTCAAGTTACCACTTCAAGGCACCCGTTTTCAGTTGATAGAAGACATAAAGGAAAATTTGCAGTGACAATTGACATCGATTCCTAAAAGTGCTTACAAAAAATGTTTTGATGATTGGATTTCTTTGGCATAAATGTATAATTTTAGAAGGGGCCTATTTTTAAGGCAAGAAAATAAGATTGGATGAATAATTCAGTTTTTGTGTTTTATTGGCAAATTCCCGGAACTTTCTTGACACAGTAGTATATCGTGCATTTCTGTGTTTCTCTCTTTGTTTCTCTTGCATCCAAAACGTTAATTTCCATGCAAATTCAAATTATTAATTTGAGTGAAACTTTTTATAATGATGTGTTATTTTACAAATGTTTTTAAATTGAAAATCTTTTCCATTATAGTGTTAACAGTTATGCTGCCAGTGTCATCGCATACAATAGGTACCATTATATAATTTCTGTTCTCCCCTCTCCATTTCTACCCACTAAGTGAATTTCTGCACAAATTCAAATTAAGTGTAAAGAGAAAAAAATACTTAATCAGCTTAAGTGTCCCTTAATTTGTTAAAAATACATGAAAAGTTTAAATTTCATTTAAAAATTAAGTTAGCTTCTTTTTTGCAGATATGCTTAATTCCAAAACTTACTACTGAAAAATAATTGTTGTCTTGCATTTGAGGTTGATAATATTGCTGCCAATTTCCTTAATGGACTTTTCATTGGTTTGGCTCAGTTGGTTAGGCACTACTTTCTGAACTCAAGGCTGTGGGATCAAACCTGGCCCAGACCGATGATGGTTTTATGTGTGCTTAAAAGTGACACAGCCCCATGTCGGTAGATTTTCTGTCATGTTAAATAACTCTTGCAGGACAAAATTCCAGCACACCAGCAGCACTGATATGATCCTACCAATTGACAGTGTCGTTAACAATAACAAATAATTTTAATAATGTTTAATTTCAATTTTCAGTGTTCTCTATATTTAGTGATCTGTTGCTAAGGTATTTTGAACTAGTCTCGATTTTTCTACTGAATTTAGCTTTTTGATGTTTTTCTGTTAAGTTTAATGATTTGACATAAGTCTGGGCTTTGACTAAGTTTACAATTTTATTTAAACACGGTTAAATTTGAAGCAGTGTTTGTTAAGAAATGTGCTCATGACCTCATAGCACTTGTACAGTATGTTCACGGATCCAGGTTCCCTTCTGCCCATGATTTATACTCAAAATTTAACAATTTCGAACATGTTTTCAGGGTACTTTTGAAGGTATAATATATCAACTTTTAGAAAGTGTTGCAAATGGCTGGTTCAAGCAGAAATTAAGCACTCTCTTATACAAGTAGGCTTACATCTTAAAAATAAACTCTCAGAGCTTTTGAATTCTGATCCTTCAAAGCTTGTTTTGACAATGCTGAAAAATATTTTAATTCTAAGAATATTGTGGTAAATGCTGTAAATGAAGGTCTTGTGAAGACTGTCAACTGTTGCTTCTAGAATTCAATCACTCAGTGCAGTCACAATTCTGAAAGCATATAGACAACTGCAAGATACAGTCATTACAATTTTCAGTTGAGAAAGTTGATATTGTGAAATACCTACAGGCAATGCAATTAATTAACCCTGAATTTGCAGCTGCAGCTCTGCAAGCAGTATGGATTTCATGTTCCAAAATGGACACTTAGCGACTATTTTCACAGTATACAGTAGTGAGATTCTGACTGACCAAAAACACAGTCCAAGCAAAGAAACTTTGGAACTCATGAGCATGCTGTCATTTGAAGTGTGATTAAGTAGTCTACTTGGTAAATATGTTGTGAAGAATGCATTGCATAGTGACTGATTGAAGTGCAATTAATATGCAAGTAAAACCACAATGTGCTTCCTTTCATGACTTGATACATAAAGTGTTTATAATCAAACTTTTACAATGATGCATCGCAAAAGTGTCTCTAAAACAACTTTATTACAGTAAAACCCACTGAAAACCATAAAAAATAACACTGAAATGTTTTAAAAAATAGAACAAAATCTTCCTGTCCCTACCAATGAGATATCACTTCAGCCAATGAAAGCAAAGGAAATGTTAATGGTAGATTGCTGTCATTCCTCATTTTGACTGACTCGCATAACTGGTAAACTGTAAGAGATAGGCAAAAACTTACTGCACAAAAAATGTAGATCTAGTTCTAAAAAATGGAGATCATCTTGAATTCAGATAAATACATATTTATTGTTATTAGTAGCTTTATTTATTTAGCATGATTTACCAGAGTTGTTGCTAGTTTTTGCACCTGTTAAAATTATTATACGTATTGATAGTGAAGATTTCAATGACTAGAAAGTTAATATCACTTGAACCTGACAAAAAATTATGAAGATGTAGATATTTTGTTTTTGTATTACATGTGTATCTTGTAGTTTAATGCTACTCAATTGTTTTCTTACTTCAGCAGTATTAAAACTCTTAAGTGGCCATTCAAATATCTTCATGCATAGATTAAGTATAAGTTAAAACTTCAAGTCCATTTATCTCAGCTCTGTTTGTCCAGCATTTTATACTAATCAAAATGCTGCATACCACTTGAAATGCATCTTGAAATTTTAAAATAGTAAGTACTGGTATTAAAAACCTTATGTGTGACAATCACACAACTTTCTCCACCCTATTGGTCTTTCACATTTCCACAGGTGTTCATTTTTACTTGTGATTTCCTGCACAAGAAATGCCATGCCATTGCTGATGGAGGGAATTATGTCCCCTTTGGCAACAGGAGGTTGTACTGAATGTAATGTCATCCTGATGAAGCAACTTGAATTCTGCTCCATTAGTGGCAGGTGTTGATGTTTGATGATTTGGTGTAGGTATCATATCTATTCTAGTTTCATCGCACGATGTGCATGTAAATTGTGCCACCTTTACAGTAGTTTCTTGTTCAGGGTATTTCAGGTTGCGAGTTTGCCACTATATGCATATGGTGACAAGAAATCAACTTATCCATTGCCCACTGATGGCACTATTGATGAAATTATTGAGAAGAGGTTTTAAGAGTGTGGTGTTCAGTATGCTGATGTGATTGCTGGTGCGAAACTGCATATTACTCTTGTCTGTCTGTATTTGATGTGTCTCGTGTATTCCATATATATGGTTTCTAAGTTTGTGTTTTGTTTTTCGTATATATATGTTTGTTTTCCTATAAGTTTGTTTTTTTAAGTTTTTTGTTTTTCCTATATAAATTTTGTCATATTCTGAGCAATTGATTTGGTAAACTCCTGCTGTTTTGTTCTGTGGTATGGGATCTTTTAAATTATTGCAGAATAGTTTTCTAGGCTGTATTTAATTTGTGCAGCTAAGCTAATGGGAATTGGTAGTGAGTGAGTGGGTGGAAAAGACATTTTTTTAAAGCTCATTTGGTTTTTATGCTGGGTGAGTTTTGTAGTATCCTTGATGTGTCTTTATTTTTTGAACTTTGTTATTTCCTTGTTGATTTGTTTGTGGAAGCTGTTGTTTATTGCTTTATTACTATGCATAAGCATTCTTTTCTGTATTCTTCTGTTAATGGAGTGAACACCATCTTCACAGCATGTTTGTGTAGGACTGGGTTGAAACTATGATTTTGTTTTTATGTAGTTTTCCGAATGTGTGTTTTCTTTTCTGTTTTCAATTTCAACCCCTAATTCCAAATGGGGGTCAACACAAGTTTTAAAGGGATAGAAAATGGGATGAACATATGTTCCAAAAATTGGTCCCAGTAAGCAATTATTAAGCAGTTTTGCATTACAGAAGCAGGCTCAGTTCTTACCATCGTATATTAACCACATCACTGTTACAAGCTTTGTTACAAGTAAATTTCAGTTATATTATTAATTAATTAATTAATTAATTATTTATTTATTTGTAAAAAACTTTATTTATAATGTCTTCAAAAGTATTATTTCTGGCACCAGGACTATATGTCAGTGTGAAATGAAGTTAAATCAATATGATCTTCATAACTATCAAAACAGAAGCACTATAAACTATTGAGACTGAAATTTGTTATGTCTTCAACCGTTTTCAAGATTTTTTTTGATATTGGTTTGAATTTTCAAATACTTTGTACTTAACCTCAATCGCAAATTTCTATTTATCTTTATGCAAAGAGAACATAATTTCAAAGTCATCGCTTAGCAAATAATTAGCTATCCATAGCGATAACATTGCTTTAGCTTTGTGGCAGTAGGTTATAGGTGACCATCCATTCTGATGTATTTGCATTGGTATGTATAAGCCATTGTATGTTGATGATATTTTGTTTTAACTATGGTTACAAAACAAACATTGTTTTAAAATTCACTCCTAAAAAGGATATAAAATTGGCGTTAACACATTTTGGATACATGAGGTTTATAAACCTTGATATCTCTATTATACACTGTTCAATTGAAAACTAATAATTGAAGTTGAATGTAATGTTAAAATATAATGAAAAAATAAAAATGTAAGTAAGTAAATACAAAGACGAATCTTGTATAACATACACCATTGCAACAGACGTGTATAATTTAACATATTAATCAAATGTGTAATATTATAAAATTGTATTTAAGAAGAAGATTAATTTAATATTTGTAAAGTGTTAATATATTTCTATGTTAATTGGGCTTAAGTAAGGAAGCCACTAAAAGCCATTGTCTTAAAATTTGCTTTGGTTTGTTTCATTTATGTTTAACAGGTTTTACTTTTTATATTTTTAGCAGGATATATTTTAAGAAATTTGGTTAATATTTTGAAAATAACAAAGATATATCTGTAGTTAAAGATTATATTTTTCTTATACATGCAGTGAAATAGGAAATATGTAATGAGGATTTTCTGCTGTGTAAGAAATAAATGGAAGAATAAGCTTTCATAAAAATAGTTTATAGAAGATTGAGTAGGGAAAGTCATATGAATGCAACATGTCAATATTTAAATCCTTTGAATTATTAACTATAAAGATGTTTATCATGAAAACCCAAAATGTTCATTATATTATTTTAAAATTGGTTATCATTTTTCAGATGCTTAAATTTGCTGTATTTCTCATTCTTATCATTTAAACAACATTTTATCTGGGCTGATATCCAGTACATTGTGCCATGTCACTAGCATTGTTGCAGATTGGCCTTTCTTTGGCCCTGCAATCAGAGTTTATAAAGATTTAGTAAATGTAATCCTTTATAATACATTTTTTCATATCAGCCTTGTTGTGTTGCATACAGTACAGCTTACAGTGGAGATAGGTCTGATCTTTGTAATATTATCATTGCAGAACCATTCAATGCAGCAATGCCCACCGAAAGTATAGCGCCAGCATCACAGAGAGTTCAGCTACAAAGAGAGGTTTGGTTTCACGGGCCTGTCAGTAGGCAAGAAGCAGAAACACTCCTTACACGTGTAAGTTTACATAGTGCTCTTGGTTGTTGACACATATCACACTACATTATTTTTCTCATACAGACTAATTAAAAACTACTATATTACGCAGTAAAATGTTATACAATGAAGTTAAAGACTTCACAAAACTGTTACTATTACCAAGACAAATGGAGATCATATATAAGGAAGATAAACACATTGAAGATTAATTGGACAGTAGTTTTTCAATGTGGTAAGAGAGCCACTTTTGTATTGCACATTAGAGTAAAACAGAGGGGAAGAGTAAAAAAATTCATTCTGGGCTATATTTACATATCCAGCTTTATTTTGTACATGTAAACACATAAAAGAAAATGTACTGAGCTTTTGTAAAGGATTATTATTGAATAATGCCTGTTCTATATACTCCTAAGAAAGCTTTACGACAATGCGAAATATTTCTACAGAGAGAATTGTAAATATGTGTTACTTGTATTTAATCAGTTGCACATATTTTAATTGCATATCAAGAACATATTCAACTGCTTGCAATAAAGGAAGAAAAGAATTTAGATGCTTCCGAGTGAAGAATCCATTTGGGTTCTAGATGATCCAACAATTCCCTAACAAACATTTTTAGTACTATTTTTAACATTATTTTAACTTCAGTATGTTCTAGTATTTTTTATTGTAAGAACCTAGAAATAACAAAACAGATGCAGTAATATTAAACTGACAATAAATAAACAGATTTTAAAAAGCTTCTGCTTAAGCGACTGCTGCTAATGGATAATGGCTGTGATACCAAAAAGTTTTAAATACATTAAATTATAATGCATTATTGTAAACAGTCATGATTCAAATCCTGCAAAACTATACGTTTTGGGTGAAGGCCAGTGGGGAGAGGTGCTAAACCATCAACTGCTAATAGAATATTACAGCCATGGATGATATTTTGGCATGAAATATGAAAATCTTGAGAACTGTAGCAAGAAGAAATTTTTTAAAGGAAAAGCAAGAGATATATAAACATGTGGGAGAACTGCATCAGTTTTAAAAGTTATGCCTATTGATAATATGATGTAGGAAATGGTAGGAGAAAGTACAAGAGATGTCCTTAGAAAATCCAAGAAATGGCACATGTAGCACTGAAAAAAAGTTTGCATTTGGTAAGATCATCTCTTACTAGATGGCAGTTTAAAGTTTCAGTTGTATCCATCTCATGGTTTTGTTATCATAGGCGACTGAATCAACAAACTTAAGTTTATTTAGTAGATAAAAGAAGTGTTGTGAGGTGATAAAACACTACTTTCTAAAATGCTTAACAGTGAAAGAGATCAAAAGTGAGTTGAAGTTCATGGTATATCTACTCCTGTATTTGCAATGTTACAATTGGGTAAATGAGTTGAAACATGGCTAAATACTTCAAATATATAACTTGTGAGTATAATAAGATAAATGTTGTATTGACACTTCCATATGCAGATGACCAACTTATCATTTCCAATAATGAAGATATGCTGCAGGAAAATTGGAAAAAACCGATATGTTAGTTTCCTTTGATGTTACTGCTCTGTTTCCAAGCATACCTACAGAAAGCATACAATCCCACATCAAAAACTGGTTACTTGCAATAGGAAAAACAACAGAAGAAGTGCGAGAATACATCATGTTAACGAATCTGTACATAAATCAAAATTTTTTCACATTTAACGGGAAATATTACAAACAAACATCTGGTTTAGCTATGGGCAGCCCGCTGTCACCAATGTTAGCAGATCTCTTCATGAGCACTATGGAAACTAGGATTAAAAAGGCATTCTCCTGGATGTTCAAAATATGGTATCGCTATGTAGACGACATCTTTGCAATAGTCCCAGAAAGACACCTAGAAGATGCACTAAAACTCCTAAATATGCAAGAAAAGTCTATAAAGTTCACAATGGAGAAGGAATGTGATGGACAGCTACCATTCCTCGACCTAAAAATCATCAAAACTAATAATCACCTTACATTTGGCATCTACAGAAAACCTACCCACACCAACGGCTATATAAAACAAAAGAGTTACAATCCCATTCCCCATCAGCATGCTTTACTCAACAGCCTTACACACAGATTGGTAAATGTACCAATGGGAAAAACAGAATACCAATGTGAACTTACTAAAATATTGGACATAGCTACAGAGAATGGATTTCGGGCAGAACTGGTGTACAAAAAAGTTAATAAAGCCAAAAATAGAAAGAGAATTAAAGAAGTCAGCACATTCACTCAAAACCAGAAAGAAAACAAGATCTACAAGAAGTTTACATACCACCCTACAACTTTCTACAAATTCCAGAGGATCTTCAAATGACATAACATCATTCTAGCCCCTAAAAACAATTACTCTATAAAAAACATTTTAAATTCTAAATTAAAAGATGATATCCCACAAGAAAACAAACCAGGAATATATCAGTTCAGCTGTAATGACTGTGAAAAAATCTACATCGGCCAAACAAAAAGAAATATAAAAACCAGGGCAAAAGAACACCACAGAAATATTAAACTCAAACAAGAAGACAAATCTGCAGTAGCTTGGCATTTTTGGAAAGAGAAACACACTATAAATAGAAGCCCAAAAATCCTCAAAAACATCACAAGGAAGACAGAATTAAAAGTTTGGGAAAACATATATATTTGGAAAAACAAGAACCGGGTTTTCAATTTTGAAATCCCGCCAGGCGATCTACTCATCCAGAAGTTCATCAAACCACCACCAGGGACAGAGACAACCACCACAGCAAGCAATGCCGGCAGTCGACCAAAGGAATTGACAATGGAAGCACATGGCTTCTGAAACATGTTTTCCGAAATAAAAAAAGTAAGTGATGTAGTATTACAAAATTGACTCAACTAAATTTTAATTGTTAAAACACATCACTGTCTCAAAGTCCACCATATATCAGGATTATCCTCCATTTTGTAATTTTTAGTAATGCACAACTATACTGCCAACCTATTCTTTTCAAGAAATCTGCGAGTCTTCTGTTAAGCATGTGTTGCTCGTATGGTTAGGTAAAACCACTAGAAATGCCTTAAAACTAACTGCAAAAACTAATAATAAATTCATTTATACATTAGTCTAATAGAATGCTGGTTTTGTTAGCATACTTTAGTGAAAGCAGTGGAAGTTACTAAAAGAAAATTAACGAAGATCAGTTATTTACACACTCACTAATCTAGAGCTAACTGATAGCATGCTCGCTTCGCTTGTATGCTTTGATTAAAACAGTGGAAATTACTAAAATTAAATTACACGAAAATCAGTTTATATACACACACACATTAACCTAGAGCTAACTGAGCGCTGCTTGCTTTGCTTGCATGCTTTTTTTTTTTTTAAAGTGCTAAAAGTAAAACACATTACAAACATCAATTTACAACCCCCCCCCCCCCACACACACACACACACATATGCGAAACCAGTGAAAACTCCTGAAACTTAAACGAAAATGTCTCTATTACACAGACTCACTACTATAATCAGCTGATTTAAAAAATGTCCAAATTAAAGCAAATACCTTGAAGTAAAACATTATTGCTTAAAGCGCACAACCTTAACCAACAGAATTGCTATAGAATCACATTTCTTCCACTCTACTTAAAAATGTACAATAGTCTCAAATCCCGATATCTTCTTAATGTTGGCAGCCACCACCTTAATGAATAATAGAGACGGTAACAACAAAAACACTGTAAAAAACTCTTAACGGCTAAATAATATACTACGAAATCTGGATCCCCAAAGGAAGACCCTTGATTTAAATAATAATGTAATTGAACAAGTAAACACAAATATACCAGAAGTACTTCATTTGTTTTGGTGACTTTATTGTGCTATGTGAATCACAGCTACCAACATGCTTCGCATGCGCTATTTTAGGTCTTTTGCACAATCCAGGCTTCAATTTAGCAAGATTCTCTCACTGTATTTCATTCGCAATTGTGGCAAATGTCATGATTTTCTTCCTCACTACATATATTTTTGTAATTTTTTATGTCTAAGCAAATGCCCATGGCAGGTTCATTTCATGTTGATTCAAAACGTAAAGGATACCATCATGGCTTCCAGATACTCCGCAGTGGATAATGCGATTTATTTTCAAATTCCTTATTTTCCCTGGGACATTTTGTGGAATGTTAGCAAAATTACTACACAATCCACTTAAATAGTAACTTTAACTTGATTAAAGTTCTCAGGACAAGAAAGAATTCTGCTGCATGCATTCTTGACTCTTACCAAAATAATATGTTTTTCTAGTGTACATTGGAAAAGCTGAAACTATCTTGGTAATGTTGCTCCAGAAGTTAATGTGTCATGGTGGACACTTTTAATGAGCAAATGAAATGGTGTGTTATTTATGGATGCTCTTTAACTGCTGTGGTCCTCAGCGTCCCATTCTAAATTGGGTGTGAAAGACCGCTTAATTTTGCTCAGAAGCCTCTCTATCAGGCTTGAGGTTCTTTTACGTGCCGTAAATCTACGACATGGGACCAGTGGCTTTACTTCCCTTCTGAAGGAAACCATGCTAAGGATTTTTACACCCAAAAACATCCATTGTCCTCCGCCGGGTATGAACCCGCGACCTTGGGTATATGAAGTTAGCATGGTAACCATTACACCACAGAGGGCGATTGCTTTTAATGGGCAATATCAGCTACAAACTGTTAAGCATAAAAATTGCTGTGGCCAAAGGAAAGAAGAATTTGATAGAATTGCAAATATGCTATACACTATAGTAACAGAAATACGTGAAATACCAAATAAATGCAAAACAAGATGCAAAAAAGTAAATAATTGAAAATTTTCAGGTACAAAACTATCTTGTCCAAATTAAGACATTACAAAACGTATTAAAACAAGGATGCTTTGCAAGAAAAATAACGTCTATGTCACTTCTTAAATGCAATATGTAAAGTTCTATTCTTTCCTTACACCATTCCTTTATAATAAATGTATTAAAATCTAAACCTTTCACTATCTGATCCTTGCACTTTTAAAATTAATACATTACACACTTTTATAACATCATTCTACATACAGAAATATCAATTAATATTTTACTATTGAAATATTTAATGCTGCTAATTCTGAAAGGGATCAGTGGATAATATCATTTTTCACTTCTGAAATGTGTTATATTACATGACTTTTAACCAATGTAAACTGATACTTAATGTGTTAGCAAAAGCACTTTAACAACTACAAAGACCACTGTAATGATAATTTCTCATGAATGCAGATTGTTGTTTTGGCTTCCTCGTGGTTGTTTTTAGAGAACATGTCAGTTGGGAAGAAATAACAACAGTTTAAGTAACATCAGTATAACCTTGTTTATTCATAATAAATACACACATAGAAATACTAATAAAACAAAAGAAAGGCAAAAATTAATGTACAAATTGTTATTCAAACTATCACCATGGGCATTGAAAAAGATACAATTGGTCATGTCAGCTTTGGTAGGCATAACATGAATTAATTAATTAATCCTGTGAATGGGACAGAATTTTGAATTTTAAGCCAGACAGGCCTTTTGCCTTGTGTTAAACATTTTTAATTTTTTAACCATGCGATCATAGCGCTTGACATTTTTGAATTTTTATTAGTACTTATATTTATTATATTGCAATGTTTGAGTTATATTCATATACAAGGCTTGGCTGATAAGTCCCAGGCCTCACACAGATATGGTGCCACTAGGCCAGTTATACAATAGCATTGTATAGTTACTCTAGACTAGCTTATATCCATAGTTACAGGTCAATAGCTTGTTTAGTTTTTGAATGACAGCATTTTAAACAGGGCAATTTTAGAATTTTCATGAAAATGGAGGATTTAGAAAAATAAGTAATGATTAAATACTTCCATTTGTAAGGCTTAACGCCTAAAGAAATCATGGAGGAAATGGGCAGTACATTGAAAGACTGCCCCTTCATATTCAATGATTAAAAGGTGGTTGCAGAGTTTAAAATGGGATGTACAAGCACTAGTGATAAGCCTCGCTCTGGACTCTGTAGAACTGATAACTCCAGAGATCATTGAAAAAATTTATTGCTTAGTACTGGAAGACTGCAGATTAAAGTGTTTGAGATAGCAGAGGCAGTAAACAAATAAAAAAAAACATGCAGGTAATATTTTAAGTAATGTTTTGGGCTTTCACAAGGTCTGTGCAAGATGGGTGCTGTGATGTTGCCACCTGATCAAAAGTTGCAAAGAAAAACTGTTTCTGTTAGGAATGTGGAGCTCTACCGTAAAAATCCCAGTGAATTTTTGAGACACCTTATTACCAAGGATGAAACTTGGATACACCAGTACACTCCAGAAAGTAAATCACAGTCAAAACAGTGATTGTGCCAGGTGAACCAACTCCAACGTAAGGCAAAGTCAATTTTGTCCGCTAACAAGGTTATGGCGAGGGGTTTTCTGGGATGCACAGGGAATTATTTTTATTGATTACTTGGAAAAGGTTATAAGTATCACTGCTGACTAATACGCAAGCTTACTGCAACGTTTGAGTAATGGGGTGAAAAGAAAAGACCTCATTTGGCAAAAAAAAAAAAAAAAAACTTGTTTCATCACGACACTGCTCCGGCCTGTCGTTCAGTTATTGCAATGGGAAAAATGTGCAAATTAAAGTTTGAATTGCTTGAACATCCACCGTATTCTCCAGATCTAGCACCTAGTGACTATTACCTGTTCCCAAACCTCAAAAAATTTCTTGGAGGACGAAGATTTCACAGCAACAAGGTCTTGATGTGGTAAACAGCTATTTTGAGGACCTTGATAAATTGCACTACTGAAATGATTTAATTAAATTAGAACACTGATATGACAAATGTATTAGCCTTTCTGGAGATTATGTTTGAGAAATAAAGTAAAAAGAAAATTTGTTTAAATGCTGTTTTCATTGAGAGGCTCGGGACTTATCAGCGGCCCTCGTAGATTGCTTTGTGATAATTAATAGGCATAACATGAAATTAAATAATTAATCCTGTGAAATGGAACGGAATTGGGTAATGTTGCTGAATAAGGGTGTGATTACTGCACAATGTCGCTAATCCATACAGACTTTAGAAACTGAAAAAGCGCTGGAGAAATGAGCAGACAATGCCAAGTTAAAAGTCACTAGATGGCAGTAGTAGCAGCATGGTTATTTGCCACTAAATGACAGTAATAATGCTGTATTTTTCTTCCCCATTCAATGCTAAGGGATTGCACCAGGGTATAGAGTCAATGACGCAAGATAACAGTGAAATTCAAATATATTTTTATGTATTAACTGCCATTTTCTTGCTCCCAACCTTTAAAATAAAAACTTAACTTATGTTGACACTAAATGGCCTGAGTAGTGCTCTTTTTTCTTCCCCATTCAATGATAAGGGAATGCACCATAGAGTCAATGATGCAAGATAACAGTGAAATTCAAATATATTTTTATGTATTAACTGCCATTTTCTTACTCCCAACCTTTAAAATAAAAACTTAACTTATGTTGACACTAAATGGCCTGAGTAGTGCTCTTTTTTCTTCCCCATTCAATGTTAAGGGAATGCACCAGGTTATGGGGTCAATAATGTAATAACAGTGAAATTCAAATAATTTTTATGTTAGATATTATATTGAGTTGGATCATGTAACACTATAACATCATGGCTTCACAGGTGATCAGCCGTGTCAGGTGTATAAAATCCAAGCTTTCGACCATTGCACACTCCATGGTCTTCATCAGGGACTGCATGATCACCCGTGAAGCCATAATGAATAACATTCGCCGTGAAAACTTCAAGTCTTACACTATAACATCACTAACAAATAAAGTTTACCTGGATATGTTTCAAAGCATGTGTGTGCTTTATCTTCAGCAGACTCCAACTGAAACGGTATTTCCTCCAGTGGTTTTTGAAGTGTTTAACTTTGACCTTGTTACATATTTCCACAGAGTACTGTGTAGTGTAAACCAAAATTAATGGAGTGGTTTTGGTTCTTTATGATGTGGTCTTCTCCCAAACATCCAATTCTGCTGCGTAACTTGCAGGTTTTATAAGTGGGCAATGGCAGATTTGCCTGTCTATTTATATTTTATTGTTCTAAGATGTTCTTTCAGTCTTCTTTTTAAAGTTCTCTTCGTTTTTCTTATGTAGAGTTTGTTGCAATCTGAACATTCTATTTTGTAAATGGCAGTGTTCTGGAATTGGTTCCTTCAGGCTGGTGGATATTATTTTCTGCACGTTGTAGTTGTTTTGGGATGCTAATATGATATTGTATTTTTTGAAAATTTTTTGGAATGTGTGATGTAAATCTGGGTGGTTTTGATTTTCTTGAAGATGGGTTTGTCCTTCACTTGGCTTAGTTTTGTGATGTCTGTGTTTCTTTTTTGTTATTTGAAATTTCTTATTTTCTTATATTAGTTGTGGACTGAAACCTGTGTTAGTTGCTGTGTGTATTCATATTCATTCTCGTATTCTTCTTCTTTTAATGGTGTATACACCATCTATGAGCTAGGCTGTTAAAGCTGCATGTTTATGAGTTATGAGGTTATAATTATTGTTTTTACTTTCTCTACATGAACTATGTATATAGTGTATAGAGAAGGTATTGCACTCCACCAAAAAATTCAATACCGAGATGTCACCGGCAATATATGTTTTAAGGTCCCCTGTATCCAAAAAAAGTATTTTCAGAAAAAGGTGTGTCCGTGTGTGAACACGATAGCTCAAAAATGAAAAGTCGGTAAAATACCAAACTTGGTATTCAAGTTTAGTATCTTCTAAGGATGCGACACGAAGATTTTGAGAAAAATCCCCCCACCCCCAACTACCCTTTACATGGAACTTTTTTCAAAAATTTTGATTTTCTCAAAAATGGCTCTAACGATTTTGATTAAAATATGGTATATTAAAGATATTTACCTGACAAATAAAATGTATAACTTGAATTTTCTGGGAATAGCCTCTGAAGACTACTTTATTCTCAACGAATTTTACGAAATTTTGCATAACTGCTAAACCGTAAGAGATAGACAAAAACTCACCACTCAAAAAATGTAGAGTATATTAAAACACACAATTTATGTTACATTCATTTTTTTGTGAAGTTGATTGTTTTTGAGATATTTCTTATTTTTGGTTTCAGTTTTGAAAAACTTATACTTTTCTCATACAGAAATTTGTCAACTCGTGTCCATACAAACAAAGGAACTTCAGTCACATAACAACCAGCTGTTGATTATCAGTTTAGCCTATGCTACTCCCTTATTTCCCTTCTGCTTACAAGGAAGCAAGTAATAAGACTATTTCTGCTATTTTTTTCTCGATTAAAATGAAATGAATAGAAGCAAAAGCTTTTTAACAATAATTTGTTGCAGAGACATAGAGAAAGTCATGTGAATGGAACACATCAGATTTTTTTATGTAGTTGTCCACTTGGGTTGGTAAATTCCAAATGTTAGATGTTCAATTTAGGAATGGTAAGATATTGTTTTTTTCTATTTCCATGGTGGATTGGTTTGATTGCTGTTGAATATTTAGGAGTTTTAATGTACCTGGTAAAAATCGTTTTGGTGCTGTTGCTAGTGCCATTACAGATCACCAAAAATCGGCCTTATATGATTGCAACAAACTCTATATAGGAAAAACAAAGAGAACTTTAGAAAGAAGATTGAAGAACATCTTAGAACAATAAAATATAAATAGACAGGCAAATCCATCATTGTCCACCACTTTTGGTCATTAAACCAAGAAATAAACCAAAACATATCACTTATAAAACCTTCAAGATACGCAATAGAATTGGATGTTTGGGAGAAGATCCACATCATAAAGAACCAAAACAAATGAATTTTGATTTGCCGCCACACAGTGCTTTGTGGAAACATGTAACAAGAGCACAAATCAGTTCAATGCTAATCACTTCAAAAACTACTGAGGAAATACCACTTCAGTTGGAGTCTGCTGAAGATAAAGCGCATACATGCTTTGAAACATGTCCAGGTAAAATATATGTTAGTGATGTTATAGTGTTACTTCTAATTCAAATACATCACTTATGCACACAGATTATATCTTTTTATGTATTAACTATTATTTCCTTGCTCCTGTTGTTTAAAATAAATAAAAGCATACTTATTTCATGTATAAAGTATAGTTTTGCTGTCCCAGTTCTTTAAAATTAACAAGCACATTAAACAATAATCATTTTTGGAAGCTGAAAGTAGTGGAGAAGTAACAGAACCTGGATAACCTACCATTGAAGATGTTAGTTATTTGAAGTTATGAGCTAGCTAAAGGTGATTTCATCAGAACATGACGATAGGGGGTCACCATTACACTGCACTTGCGGCACACTTAATAAATTTGATCCAACAGATATTTTGGGCTAAATGGAAAAATTTAGTACACAAAACAACTATCAAATAAAATTAGCTCCTTGCTTTCCACACTGTTTTTTGCATATTTCAGAGTTTCCCCGCTATCCTGTGGTATGTGCCTTCTCTCCTTTTTCCAATACCAACTCTATATGTTCCATAATGCAAATCATTGTATATTTCGGCAATTTTCAGATGAAAAGGTTGCTTGCCTCACATTATGCAGCGAGCATCCTCTCATTCAGCAACATTACCCAGAATTTCAAATTCTAAGTGAGACGGTAATTTTTGCCCTATTTCAAAAATCTGTGCCAAGTTTGGTCGAAATTGGTGCAATGATGTAAGAGCATATCGAGTGCATACGTAGACATACACAGATTTTTATATATTAAGATTCATATTACTAAGTTTTTATATTGCTATTTTGTGCTTTGTTGTAATGTTTTCCTGTCTATGATTTTTGAGCCCCTCAACATTAAGATTCCACTAAACATTTTAATAACATAGCAATCTGGTCTTTTATTGTGCTATTTTTATTTGAAATTTAATAAACATGTGGTTGTGTATTGAATATAAATAACATTTATAAAACAAACTATTATCAACCAGCAATGGAAACTAAGCTGATTATACAACATGAAGGATTGCTTAATGTTCATTCTTATTAACTCTCAGTGTATATTGATGTATATGAGCTAGAGAAAGACAATTATCTCCACCATAAGCCTGATTCATAATAACCAAAATAGTCACCAGAATAAGAATGCCAAAGTTAAAATATAGTACTTCGATATAAGCATCCACAATTAATGGAAAGCTATCCCAGGTTCTGAGAACAGGAAAAGAGACTAGGTCAAGCTTTAATTTTTTTGTTTTCATTCCTGGTCATGGCATATTAGTTTAATGTACATGTTAGACTCTTCATTGTAGAAGCTATTCAAGGCTGCCATGTCATGAAGCCATTGCTAGAACTTTTCTCTAGTTGGAAGTTGGAAAATGAAACTAAAAGAAATTCTAACTGTTGTGCACCTGACTATAGATGCTGATCTATCGAGCATTGGTTCTTCCAACTAAGGTGACATCTGTAGTCTTCTTCTTCTCCTTTATTTATTTGTTGTTTTGTTTATATAGCCCCTTTTAACGGCTATGGTCATATTGGGGGCTTTGACTTGAGAAACAACTACATGCACATTCACTCCCACATTCATACTTCCAGCCTTGGTGTAAGATAGGGAATAATTTTGGCTAAAGAAAAATTCCCTACCTCAGCCAGGAATCAGTTGGGGCCAAGAAACCAGAATGACTACTTGACTGCAGAGGCAGTCTCATCTCTAGTTTGTTTATATATGCAACTCAAAAATGCTATTGCCTCAAAAACTATAAAGGACAGAGACAACCATTAGAAATTTGCAAAGATTAGCAAAGAACTTTAAAGTACACTATTACTATAGGCAAGAAGTTTGTTAGGAGTAGAGGAATTGGAACAGGTAGTAATGGATCTGCATTTAGAAAATGTTTACTGTCAAATTTTGAATTTGCTAACCTGCATTGTGTGTTTTTTGTAATGTTTAATCCCGCTTTTACTGCTCTGGCATCGCAGGCAATGACACTGATGATACATGAAGATGGAGCTCCGGTGGAATGTGATGGTGGGGGAAACCAGAGAAAACGTGCCCCTGCACCGCTTTGTCCACCACAAATCTCTCATGCGGATCGAACCCGGACTGTCTAGATGAGAGGCGAGTGGTCTGAACACTCGGCTGCAGTGTGGCCATTGGTGTTGGTTGATCATGTTAAAGCTTGCATCATAAAAGTCTTACGTTACTGGCAGATTTTATACCATACCCAAACCTAAGTTTTGGCTCTTTCTTGTCCCACTTTGTAACAAAACCCAGCTCACTCCCTCATCATCTATACCTTTTACTTCCTTTGCTCCACAATTTCTTTCTTTTCTAATAAACACTCCTACTTCCCCTGAGACCCTACCTTTTGTTTTCTTTTTCACTCCATTTTTACTTTCTCTACAGTGTGTAGAGAAGGTATTGCACTCCAGCCAAAAATTCAGTATATAGATTTCACCAGAAATGTATGTTTAGGGTCTCCTGTATCCAAAAAGAGGGTGGGAGGGGGAGAGAGAGAGAGAGAGAGAGAGAGAGAGAGAGAGAGAGAGAGAGAGAGAGAGAGAGAGAGAGAGAGAGAGAGAGAGAGAGAGAGAGAGAGAGAGAGAGAGAGAGAGAGAGAGAGAGGAGAGGAGAGAGAGAGGGAGAACGAGAGAGAGAACGAGAACATAACTCGAAAATGAAAAGTTGGTGAAATATCAAACTTGGTATTTAAGTTTACTGTCTTCGTGGAATGTGACACGAAGTTTTTGAGAAAAATCCCCACACCCCAAACTACCCTTTACATGGAAAAAATTTAAAACATTTTGATTTTCTCAAAAATGGCTGTAATGATTTTGATTAAAATACTGTATATTAAAGATATTTACATGGCAAATAAAATGTATATCTTGAATTTTCTGGGAATAGCCTCTAAAGACCTCTTTATTCTGAATGAATTTTGCTGAATTTCACGTAATTGATAAACCGTAAGAGTTTGACAAAAACTTATTAAACAAAAAAATATAGTCCTGATATATGGTGGACTTTGAGACAGTGATGTGTTTTAACAATTAAAATTTAGTTGAGTCGATTTTGTAATACTACATCACTTACTTTTTTATTTCGGAAAACATGTTTCAGAAGCCATGTGCTTCCATTGTCAATTCCTTTGGTCGACTACCGGCATTGCTTGCTGTGGTGGTTGTCTCTGTCCCTGGTGGTGGTTTGATGAACTTCTGGATGAGTAGATCGCCTGGCGGGATTTCAAAATTGAAAACCTGGTTCTTGTTTTTCCAAATATATATGTTTTCCCAAACTTTTAATTCTGTCTTCCTTGTGATGTTTTTGAGGATTTTTGGGCTTCTATTTATAGTGTGTTTCTCTTTCCAAAAATGCCAAGCTACTGCAGATTTTTCTTCTTGTTTGAGTTTAATATTTCTGTGGTGTTCTTTTGCCCTGGTTTTTATATTTCTTTTTGTTTGGCCGATGTAGATTTTTTCACAGTCATTACAGCTGAACTGATATATTCCTGGTTTGTTTTCTTGTGGGATATCATCTTTTAATTTGGAATTTAAAATGTTTTTTATAGAGTAATTGTTTTTAGGGGCTAGAATGATGTTATGTCTTTTGAAGATCCTCTGGAATTTGTAGAAAGTTGTAGGGTGGTATGTGAACTTCTTGTAGATCTTGTTTTCTTTCTGGTTTTGAGTGAGTGTGCTGACTTCTTTAATTCTCTTTCTATTTTTGGCTTTATTAACTTTTTTGTACACCAGTTCTGCCCGAAATCCATTCTCTGTAGCTATGTCCAAAATTTTATTAAGTTCACATTGGTATTCTGTTTTTCCCATTGGTACATTTACCAATCTGTGTGTAAGGCTGTTGAGTAAAGCATGCTGATGGGGAATGGGATTGTAACTCTTTTGTTTTATATAGCTGTTGGTGTGGGTAGGTTTTCTGTAGATGCCAAATGTAAGGTGATTATTAGTTTTTATGATTTTTAGGTCGAGGAATGGTAGTTGTCCATCACATTCCTTCTCCATTGTGAACTTTATAGACTTTTCTTGCATATTTAGGAGTTTTAGTGCATCTTCTAGGTGTCTTTCTGGGACTATTGCAAAGATGTCGTCCCATTCCCCATCAGCATGCTTTACTCAACAGCCTTACACACAGATTGGTAAATGTACCAATGGGAAAAACAGAATACCAATGTGAACTTAATAAAATTTTGGACATAGCTACAGAGAATGGATTTCGGGCAGAACTGGTGTACAAAAAAGTTAATAAAGCCAAAAATAGAAAGAGAATTAAAGAAGTCAGCACACTCACTCAAAACCAGAAAGAAAACAAGATCTACAAGAAGTTCACATACCACCCTACAACTTTCTACAAATTCCAGAGGATCTTCAAAAGACATAACATCATTCTAGCCCCTAAAAACAATTACTCTATAAAAAACATTTTAAATTCCAAATTAAAAGATGATATCCCACAAGAAAACAAACCAGGAATATATCAGTTCAGCTGTAATGACTGTGAAAAAATCTACATCGGCCAAACAAAAAGAAATATAAAAACCAGGGCAAAAGAACACCACAGAAATATTAAACTCAAACAAGAAGAAAAATCTGCAGTAGCTTGGCATTTTTGGAAAGAGAAACACACTATAAATAGAAGCCCAAAAATCCTCAAAAACATCACAAGGAAGACAGAATTAAAAGTTTGGGAAAACATATATATTTGGAAAAACAAGAACCGGGTTTTCAATTTTGAAATCCCGCCAGGCGATCTACTCATCCAGAAGTTCATCAAACCACCACCAGGGACAGAGACAACCACCACAGCAAGCAATGCCGGTAGTCGACCAAAGGAATTGACAATGGAAGCACATGGCTTCTGAAACATGTTTTCCGAAATAAAAAAGTAAGTGATGTAGTGTTACAAAATCGACTCAACTAAATTTTAATTTTTAAAAAAATATAGATCGCGTTAAAACACACAATTTCTGTCAATTACGGTTTTCGTGGAATTGACCATTTCTGAGATATTCCTTTGTATTAGATTTAAAATACTTAAACTTTTCTCACACGGAAAGTGTTCCCTGCATAGAAACCGATTTCAACCACATGGCAGCCAGCTTTTAGCTATCATCTTAGCTTAGTGTATTCGCTTATTTTCCTTCTACTTACAAGGAAGCAATAATTAAGACAATTAATTAATTTTTATCTTGATTACCATAACGTATATGCAAGAATGTGCTCTTTAACAATAATTTATTACAACAATGTAGAGAAAGTCAGTTGAATGGAACGCATCAGATTTTTTCCAAAATAATCATAATTGTCCATACTTATTATTTCCTTTTTGATATGCATGTTTCCACCATGTAAACGCATTGCCCCACTTTAATACTTGTGTTAATTCACCTTTGTGGATTTTGTCTATTAGTCCTTCCACATTCCAACATAAGACCACCAGGGTTTGCCCATCCTATCCCGAATCCATCCTATTTTGTCTAAATTGTTGGAGCCTTACTCTTGCATTGGTTAATCTCCCTTCCTGTTGTATCTTAAGTCTCATACTGTCTTTGATTGTCAGGATGCTCCCTCCTGGTGTTGATACAACACTTGTCCCTTCACCATCTTTCCCTTTCACTGTGGCATCACTTCTCGCATCATCAATCACTGTTTGTGTGGGCTGACCTTCCATGGTGGTGACGTCACAACCTTGAATGAACAGTTGCTTTCTGCTTCCCCTCTCTATGGCTTGTGTATCCTTTTTTGCCTCCGATCTTCTCCACTGACCTGGATTGTTTTGACAGTTTGCTGAACTTTAGTAATTCAGTCCATGTAGAGCTGCAAGCTCATTTCTGGTATTTTCATCTCTTTTAATAATTTGTGCCTTATTTCTCGCTCTTTTTTACTGTAGTTTGTTTCAATAAAAATTCTTGTACCGTTTAGATTTCTTGTGTTGCTTAATATTCTCCACTTGACATTCTGGATGCTAATTTAATTAGAATTGGTTTCCATTCCCATCGTCCTAATGTAAAGGAGTCAATAATCTTCCAGTCTGCAAGTATAATGCCGAGTTTCCCTTCTATAATTTCCTCCACTTCTTCCCATGTTTTTCTTCCTCTTTGTGCTTCTACACCAAAGATCACTAAGTTCAGCTTCCTATTGGCATGGGCCAATTTCTCCAATTGCGTTATTGTATTTCTGCATTCCACTAATTCTTTTATTGTTTCTTGTTCCATCTTATTTATGCTTCATTTTATCTTCTCCATATTCTCTCCCAATTTTTCTTCCATACTCTTCTCTCTTTGTTTAATATCTTTTATGTCTTCTGCTATGTTTATTAGCATTGCCAGTACCAACGTGATCCAAAAACTTAGTGTTCTTAATTCATTTTCTTTGGATTGCTTATTTTTGTCCTGTTATACATTCCGATGCATGCTCTATACAGTGTAGTGCTATACCCATGTTTCTGCTTTAAGGAGCATTCACTTCATATGTCCAACCCCTTTGTGCTTGTGTAAACAACCACTCTGCTTATATATTATGTGAGACATGTTTCATGAAGCATCCCTCACACCATCTGCTGCTACTTTGACTGGCTTGGTGCTGAGAATCCATTTTTTTTGTTGGTTTTCTGGTATCCTTTGTTGGCTGGTCATTGAACTTTGAAACACCATCTTTACACCTTAGCAGTCTTCTGAAGTGTTTTATTAATTTTTTCTCTTTTTCTATTTGGCCCACTTCCCAAAAATGGTTGCTATTGCAGACTTTTCTATCTGTTTGTATCTTATTGTGGTGCTGCTCCTTCAATCTAATTTCTATGTTTTTCCAACGTTTATCTTGTCACAATCGTGGCAGTTTGTTTGGTATATAACTTGCTTTTCTTTTGGGATATTGTTTGTTATAAGAGAGTTTTACATCTTTCCTATGGTGAAATTGTATAGTACTATGGTCATATTAACTGTACTGAATGTTTTTGGAATTTGTAGCAAGCTCAAAGGTGGTAAGTCATTTTTTTTCTGCTTGCATTTTTCTTAAATAGGTGCAAGAGTAGGAATCTTGTCTGATTTGTTTTTCTCATGAATTTTCAGATATTTTTGTCAGGTGTTTTGTGAAGCTTTTGGTAATATCAGATGAAACTAATAACTTCAATAACTATTTGATTTACAGAACGATTAAAAAATTAGACAGATTGGCAATCTTGTATCAGTTCAGGAAAAATACAGATACAAAAAAATTATTTACCACCCTTGGGCTTTACACAAATTCAAAAAAATATTCAATAAATGCAATAGATTCAGCATAGGAAAGATGTTAAATAATAGGACTACTAACAACTTCCCAAAAGAAATGAAGCAAAGTAAATATAAAATAAATTGCCTAGCTTGTAACAAGATATACTTTGTGGAAACCAAGAGAAACATAGAACCTAGATTAAAGGAATACCACCACAATATAAAATGCAAACAGAGAGAAAAGTCTTCAGTAACAAACCATTTTTGGGAAAAGAACCACAGCTTAAAAAAAAACAGCAAAATTAAAAAAGCACATTAGAAGACCACTGAAACTAAACTTTTGGGAAAACTTTCAAAAACATCTAATAACTTTGAAGTAGTACCTGGGAGGGATCTTATCACAAAGTGCATTGACCAGCCAGTAGAGGACACCAAAGAACCAACCAAAAAAACTGTAATCCAACTTCAGGCCAGTCAACATTGTAGCAGATGATATGACGAAAGCCTCACAATACATGTCATGCATATAAATATTAAGTGGAGCTAAAGAGTATTTTAGTCGGCCCATTTTATCTTTCAATATCAAGACAAACTAAACTAAAGAAGTTTTGCTCACTGTTGGCAGGATGGAGACTTCTTAGTGCGTGAATCCCAGGGTTCACCAGGTCAGTATGTGCTGACTGGTATGCAAGGTGGTATCAAGAAACATTTGCTCTTGGTGGATCCAGAAGGAGTGGTAAGTGGAATCAGAAATAGCAATTTAGTAACTGAAGATAAGCACAATATTTGAGATAATATCTCTAAATGAAGTACTACTACTCAAGTTAATTCACTGCTATGAAGAGAGTTCTCTTTTCTTTTGATTTACAATACCATTTTTCTTTAGTTATAGTGAGTATAGGGGTGATATCATTTCAAATTTGAAACTAAAAATATTTTTCTCCTTGTTCTTTTCTCAGTATTGGTTGATTTTTACTATATACAACTGTAGGGAGTTCTAAATTAAGTATGATGGGGTTTTTTCTTCAGTTTTCCAGTTCTAAATAGAGGTTCTTGTTTCCAAAGTGGTGAATGACTTAATACATGCTGAATGCTAAGAATTTGTTGGAGAGAATTATAATGCTAGATTCAGAAAAGCTGCAGAGGCTGCACTCCTCAGAGCATGGTATCTGTACTGGTAAAGGCTCCTTTCTGAACTAAGGTGAAGGATAAGGAGCAGCCACAGCTGTCTGTGTGCAGATGGATAGAATAGCACAGGCTTAAGGATGGAGCAACTGGCAGGTACTGACTTGAGATCACTCCTGAGAGAAATAAAGGTAGGGGCTAGAGTGAGCCGGGAAGACATCGCATCCAGGAGTAGTGTGTGTAAGTCCTACTAAGCTCAGTGGGATTCATTGAAGACCAAGGAAAGTATACTATTTCAGAGTTGGGAGTCACCTGATGGGAAAATCCAGAGAGAGCAGTTGAAACTCCCTCAGAATAAGGTGATGGAAATCCTGGAGGAAGTACATTTAGAGACTTCCAGAGAACATCTTGAACCCAACCGAATAATTGACAAGCTCCTTCAACGGTATTACTGTAACAGCTACTGACAGATGCTGAGAGGTGTGCTGCCACTGCCATGTGTGTACAGAAAGTCAAAGCCCACATTTCAGGAGCCGGGGTCTCATGCAACAATATAATGTGGGAGCTCCCTTTGAATGCTTGCTTAATCATTTGGACCATTCCTGTTTCAGACAGGAGTAACAGATATCTGTTGGTAGTTACGGATTGCTGCAACAGCTACTGACAGATGCTGAGAGGTGTGCTGCCCCTGCCATGTGTGTACAGAAAGTCAAAGCGCACATTTCAGGAGCCGGGGTCTCATGCAACAATATAATGTGGGAGCTCCCTTTGAATGCTTAACCATTTGGACCATTCCTGTTTCAGACAGGGGTAACGGATATCTGTTGGTAGTTACGGATTGCTTCATCAAGTGTTTGGAGTTGTATACAATTTCTAACCAGGAATCGGCTTCCTGGCATGCATCACTGCCTCATAAAACAACTGATCTGCCATTTTTGGGTACTGTTGAAGCTATGCAGCAATTTGAAGTCAAACCTGATGAGGGAAACACTGGAATGATTTTTTGTGTATAACATCTCTCCATCCTCAGTCGAATGACATTGCTGAGCAATATTTTAAGACTGCAGAAGAACATTTGAGGAAGATCATGGCCAATCACCATATGGAATGGGATATCAGGGTGCCATTTTTCTCACTCTCCTTTTGCTCTTCAACCCATAACACCACTGGGCTGTCACCAGCCAGTTTGCTCTTTGCCAGGTAGCTGCATCTGCCATGCCACCTAATGATGGGGGGTCACCTTGAGGCAGAACAGCTAGTAGTTAACTTCATGGAGAATTTCGTAGACCAACTTCATGACATGCAAGAAATGGCCTGTCAACACATCCAGAAGACAGGTGAGGCCAACAGACAAGATTTCCAGAAGGGTGGTATAGTATGCCTTTATCATTCTACCTGCCCCAAACATCAACATTCATGGCAAGGGCCATGTCTCGTGGTGAATGATGGTGCCTATAGCATCCAAAAGCTATCCTGTGGGAAGGGGCTAATGCTTGGATCATCTAGCCCACTACAGTGGTGCTGGTCAGGATGATCCGCTCTTAGCAGGGAATAGTGTGATTATGTGCCAAATGCATGTCTTGTACCTTGCCACCATGAATTGTTGCCCGTGCGCTGGTAGCTTCCTTTCCATAGCTCAATATGCTGACACACCTACATATAACATAGTCATACTTGTATATAAAGAACATGTGCAGTAATGACATCTACATTGCTGATTACATAATCAGGAGATATAAAAAGGAAGGTCATGCATGAGGCCAACAGAGTTCTGTTTCTATAGTGACTTGGGAGAGTACATTTTAATTACAGCCAAAGCAATTGAACAAGCATTGTTGCAACAGAGATAAAATTGTACTAAAGTATAGAAGGAAGACAATTTATAACATCAGCTAAATAAATAAACGGATTTGCTTTGAATACTCTTCTTAATAACATCCTGGTCCCTAAGGAAAATGAAAAGATGGCCAAATCCAGAGGACCAGTACAGGGGTCTTTTTACAATATTTACAATTTCCATATGAACAATTTATAAATAACAAGAGAAAGATTACAGAGCATGTAAACTCTTGTTTCACAGTAAAAATGTATCAACTTGTAAAGGTTGAGGAACGTTACAAATCCAGATATACAATTTACAAGCATAAACATTCTGTCACACTCCCATTTCAAAGCATCACATGTTATAAAAATACTAAAGAGCTAAGTTATGTCTCCATATATCTAGCACGTTTGATTTTTTGTGGTAGCGTAACATCTTTAGCCTGTTGGTCATACTGGATCATGAATGTAATCAGTGAAATGCTCAAATAATCTTGGGATCCAAGTTATTCAACATTCGTCTTTTCAGGATAAGGGAAAACCACAGGAAAAAAAAAAAAAAGTACTTCTCAGGGTAGCTCACCCTAAGAGAGATTTGAACTTGTGACCTCTTGAATGTGAAGCAGACATGCTACCCCCACACTACTGAGGTGGGCTTATTCAATATGTTGTATTAAGTGTGTATTTAATCTGAAATACAACATATAAAGCTATTTAATTGTATTTGCAGATTCAAAGGTGTCAAATATTAATAGCACAGAATTACAAGGTAGATTTGACTGCACTGATGGCGTGTGATTTGACTAAGCATTTCCAGAATTTACATTATGTCATACATTACATAAATTCATCTAAGGACAAATGCAGAATTCTCTATGCATGTGTCTGCATAGTGAAGCCTTAGAAACTTCATGCATGTCTGCAACTGCATGAATTTGATAACCAATTCCCATCCACGGCAAAGCAACAAACAGCTGTTAAATTGAAGGTAAGGGCTCCACTTTTGCCTGTAGAATGTGGTGTCCTATTTCTTGCAATAACAATTACATTGCAAGAGGAGTCATCCAAAACCTATCATTATATTCATAGAGAGATGTAAAGTCATTATTAATTCTGAGCCTATAATGTTTATATCTTCTATCTTCCCTTGCATGAATTTGAAGCAAGATCTAGCTTTGCAGACCAATAGCCATGTTTACTTCGTGTTATATTTGTATTTTTGATAGCCTTCTTTGTAAGAATACATCTTTTTCCATCATTTTATGATTTTATGTAATTACTCCTTGGTTACTTTTTTGAGAAGATAGAATTTTGTTGCAGTGTTGCTTTCGTTAGTCGATTTTTCAAATGATGAAGAGTTGATTGATGTTTGGAGGAATTTAGTAACAGTGACGGTCAAATTATATGTTTTATTAATTTGTTGAGTTGGTTTTTTAACACTACGTCACCTACATTGTTATTATGATGAAGAGTTGTTTAATTTTGTGCAAATAACCTGTATCAGCCATGAAAATTTTTTTCAGAAACCAAGGAAAATTTTTAAATCTGTTTACATTTCTTCTGACTTCGTCAGGGACGGAAGGTCCTCGAGGGATAACATTTTCTCATCAGACAGGAAGATTAAGGTGATGAAAGAATTTGTGCTTCGCGTTAAAAAAAAATGAACCAGAGCCTGGAATGCACAAACCAATGACAGGATAGTAATATCGTGGCATGTATAAAAAAGTATGATTCCGACCAGAGCGTGGAAGTCACAGCCCATTGCTAGAGGACATGTGTGCACATCACATGACTATACACAGCTAGCAGCTGCATGCATCAATAGTCCAACGCTGCCAGTTGCATTGCATCAGTGAAGCGGAGGCGTCAATAGACGTTTTCTGACAGTGGAAGGAGTACAATGTCCCTTGCAAGAGTCAAGGTGTGGCACAAGCGGTTCATGGAAGGATGGGTCATGTTAGCTGATGATGCACTGTCTGGAGCACCTCTCTGCAGTACCGATGACATCATTCAGCTAGTTGATGCATTATTACCCAGGACCACCGAGTGACAGTAAAAGCCATAGCCACCAAGGTCGGATTGAGCATCAAAAGTGTTCACACCATCACGAAGGAAAAACTACACTTGCGCAAAGTGTGTGCCCAAAGGGTGCCCCAGTCTTCAACCACACCAAGAAGCATATCAGTTGGCCCACTGTCTGGGTCATCTGCAGTGTTATGCTAGGGAGGGGAATGAGTTCCTGGCATGAGTGGTGGCTGGAGATGATTCATGATGTCATCACTTTGAACTAGAATCAAAATGACAAAGTCTCCATGGAAGCATCCAGGGTCACCACCATCAAGGCCTTCCACACGAGTGCAGGAAAGGTTAGGCTGATGTTCTTCTTTGAGCAAGATGTCCCCCTTCTGATACACTTCCTGCAGCATGGGACAACAATGAATGAATGCCCAGCATTACTCGCAAACCTTGACCAACCTTTGCCAAGCAATCAAATCAAAACGACCAGGCATTCTCACTCATGGGGTCATTCTGCTTCATGACAGTGCAAAGCCTCATATGGCCGATACAGTCGCGGCATTCCTGCAGAAATTCAAAAGGGAGGTTCTCGGCCAACCTGACATCACTCCCTGTGATTATGCCATTTTGGTCCCCTGAAAAAGGCTCTGAGGGGCAAATGATTCACCTCAGATGACGACGTCCAGCTGTATGTGTGGAACTGGTTCACATTGCAGCCCCGAGAATTTTATGAGACAGCCATTCACCACCTTGTGTCACAGTGGGACAAGTGTCTCAACAGCCACGACCAATACATACAGATACTGGTTTCGGTACTGATGCCTTCAGCTTGTTTCTTTTTGAATGCTCCTGAATCATGCTAAATGCAAAAGCATGAACTATTCATTGAGTACTTAACTTTACAGCCACAGCTTCCATTTAATTGCAATTTTGTTATATTATATCATAAGCTTAATTGCACCTCAATGACTTTAGTGGATGCAGCAGATTTAGCAAGCTTCTTACTTTCTCTACCACATACAATTAGGTACGTAGAAGTTTTGCTTTTCACCAACAAATTTGATCTCAAGATTTCACTGGAAATATATGCTTTGAAGACCCCTGAATAAAAAAAAAATCATTTTAGAAAAATGATTGGGTTTATGAGCAACATAGCTCATAAATGAAAAATTGGTTAAGTGCCAAACTTGATGTTTAAGTCCAGTATCATCCCAAGATGTGACAAAGATTTTCAGGAAAATCCCCCTACCCCAAAGAACCCATTACATTGAAGATATTTCAAAATCTTTTATTTTCTCAAAAATGACAATGAATTTTATTAAAATACTATAAATTAAAGATATTTACATCATAAATAAGATATCTTAAATTTTTTGGGAATAGCATCTGAAGCCCTCTTTGTTCTGGATGACTTTAGCATAACTGATAAGAGATAGACAAAATTTTACTGGATAAAAAATTTAGATCTCATTAAAACACACAATTTAAGTAAAATATATTTAAAATGAGAACTGAAGCTTTCCTGGCGATGTATTAATTCAAAATCTTCTCGGGCTTCTAACCAGGTAAAAACTTGGCTTGTAACCAACATTTCGAAGAAGTGCATCTTCCTCGTCTTCAGGGTGAACTGATGGATTGAGCTTGCGGAGACTGGTATTTATAAGAGCTGGAATGAAGCTAATATCTGATTGGTTCGGGTGATATTATGGCCATGTTGTAACTGGTATTTAAGATGACTGAGACATGGGCACGGACTTTGTAGAAAACAAGCCTTGGAAGACTGCAGGTAGAGGATTAGGTGTTACGGCTCTTTAACATCGGTATCCATGCTGAACTGAGTTGTAGGCCAGAATCGCGATTTAGATTATTTGCTTCAGATGAGATGACTAAAACTTCTTTTACTCTCCTTTCCCAGTACTTGAACACTTTGACACTATCTTGGTGTTGGTAAAGTTAGCTCTGTGGCTTTGTTCTATACAGTGTTCAGCCAGTCCAGATTTTTCGGGTTGCATAAGCCTCATTGATCTTTGATATTCAGAAACGCATGTGGCAATAGTGCGTCCTGTTTGGCCAATGTATGCTGCACTGCATTCGCAAGGAATGTGGTAAACACCAGGTACTCTTAAAGCTAAATTATCTTTAACTGGCCAGACCAAATTTTCACCCTGAAAACGAGGAAGATGCACTTCTTCGAAACATTGGTTAAAAGCAAAGTTTTTACCTGCTTAGAAGCCCGAGAAGATTTTGAATTAAAATATATTTGTTTTAAGTTAACCATTTCTGAATTATTCTTTCTTTAAATTTCCCAATACTTATACATTTCTTAAATGAGAAGTCTTCTTTCATTCTGTTTCTTCTTCTTTGCTCATTCTGGTCAAGCAAAGAGAATGGAATTTCCATTTAAATACTTAGCAACCAGCTGTTAAAAGATTTCACTATCTATTTAGCCTTTTATTCCCTTATTCCCTGTGAACTAAGAAGATATATAATAAAACTATTTCTGCTAATGTTTATCCTTATTAGCATGAAGTAAATGAAAGAATATGGTTTTGTAAGATTAGTTTGTTACAGAATAAATAGAGAAAGTCATGTGAATGTAACATCAGACTTTTTGGTTACAATTTCTGAAATTTGGTTAGTGCCTTTTGGTGCTTATATCACAATATAGCATCCCATGCTGTATATCAACCACCATGGGATATGATATACATATGCGTTCAATAACTACTTAGAAAATCCAAGGAATTACACTCATAGCATCGAAAAAAGTTTATATTTAGTAACTGTCGTATCGTACTAGATGGCAGTTCAAGTTTTAGCTATATCCAATGCGTAGTTTCGTTGCCATAGATAATTTAATCAACAATCCTGTGCTTGTTTGGAAAGATGGAAAAAAATAAGTTTTATGCAATGATTAAACACTTCTATTTAAAAGGCTTAACCCGAAAGAGATAAAAGGCAAGTTTGATGAAGTTATGGTACATCTACTTCTGTGTTTGCAACAATTTACAATTGGATAAATGAATTTAAACATAGCTGTACATCCACAAAAAATGGACTTTGTTCTGGGCGTCCAGTAGAAGTTACTTCCTCTGAAATTCTCGACAAAATCCAGGATGTGGTTTTGTGTGATGGACAAATCAAAGTTTGCAAAATAGTAGAGGCCACAAGGAACACCCAATTTTGTACCAAAAATTAGGTCTGACAAACGTCTCATCAAGATTGGTGCCATGTTTGCTCTCAATGGAGAATAAATGCAGTCGTGTGATCAATTTGGTTTGGCACTTTTCTTTTGCAGTCTTGATGAGTGTCTGCATTGATACATAACTGTGGATGAAACATGGATACCCTACTACACTCCAGAGACAAAAGTATAGTTGAAATAGTTGGTTTTTAAAGGCAAAGGTGGTGAAATTTGTAGACAAGGTGATGGCCTCGGTTTTTTGGGATGCACACAGAATCATCTACATTGTTTACTTGCAGAAAGGAAGAACGATAAATAGAGAGTATTATATTGCACCAGTTGAATGGAGAAATCAAGAAAAAAATGATTCTCTTCCATTAAGGTAGTGAAGGGTGTACACCTGCACAGTTTCAATGCCAAAAGTTGTAGAATTAAGGTTCAAATTACTACAACATCCACCATATTCACCAAATTTGCCCCCCCCCCCCATCTAAGTGACTTCTTTTTATTATTTCCAAACTTGAAAAAGTGCTTGGTGGAAAACAATTCACGTTAACAAAGAGGTCATCTCCTAAACAGATGACTATTTTGAGTACTTTCCAAAATCCTACTTTTTGGAAGGCTTAAAACAGTTGGAGAAATGCTGGGAAAAGTGTATTACTAAAAGGAAATTATGTTGAAAAATAAAAAAAATCTACCAAAATAATTTGTTTTTCTATTTTTTTATAAGCAGTTATTTGAACATCTCATATACATACATGGATGAAGCTTTGCTAGCCAATAAAATATATTCATCTTGGTGTTGCAGGTTAGAACCAAGGATCGCATGTTTGAGAGTGTGAGTCACTTGATAAACTATCACTGTGAAAATGAGCTGCCAATTATATCTGCTGAGAGTGCACTGGTGCTCCGTCGACCAGTTCCCAGGAACCGGCAGACCTAATATAGCTATATTGTGTATGTAAAGTCAATATGTTCACATTCACTATTCGCTCATCTACAGGGTGTTAAACTATTTAATTCTAAATGTATGAATGAAATTAAAATGTTGTGTGTATCTGTAGTAAATTTGAGGTGCAGTGACATCATTGCTTTAAACTCATCATGTATGTTACTATGTGAAGCATGTTATGTACCTTCTAGCATATGTATTTTCATAGTTAAAAACAGAACTCTTGATCTTTGCTTTGGAAATAATTTGAAACAGTAAGAATTGATGTCATCTTATTGCTATTTTAGTTCTCAATTCATGAGCAGTTTTATTACTACTGACACCATTATTATGAATCCTAAGGGTCATTTAAGGTCATCACTACCCAAAAGATGGTACCATAAGTAGAGAAGGCTAGCCTTGTGAAACAGATTAAAAGTTCCTTCAAATCTGTATTTCTTACCTAAGAAGCCACATTGTCATTAGATGCAAAAATCTTTTGGTAATGAAGTCATCAGAAAACAGTTAATATCTAAAAATGAATAGAAATAACATTTGTTCTGGACATTGTAGTAAAACCAAGGAAGAAATGTGGAAATGTTGGAGATAAACTTATATGGAGCACATTCATTGAGTGAACTGGATGCAAATGTAATAGATTTACTTTAATATATACAATATTATATCTCAAGACGTTACTGCACGTCTATGACCCGTATTCTGGAGATCCTGGTTTCAAATCCTATAGGCTGGCTAATCTGGCCCTTTTTTTTTTTTTTCTTTTTTTTTTTCTGTGGTTTTCCTCAGTTGCCGAGGTAAATATGGATTGGAAATTTAATACCACAACCCAAAGTTCCACCTTCAGTCTAAAACAATAGCAAAACTGAAAATAAATAGTAATTACAATTGTGCTGTCATCTATTTACATATAGTACAAATATTAGACTGGATTGCACCCCTACCCTTATCTGCCTGTTGCTGAGGTATGTGGTAATATGGGTGAAGAGATGAGACCTTAAAGGCTAGCTGCACTTTGGGATCTAACTACAGTTGGCACTATCTGACTATGAATGATAGTGGAGCTGCACTGGCTGGGACTCTTCAACGCCATCTGCTTAGCATGAAGTGAAGGAATGAAACTTCAAAAGGCTGACTGTTAACAAGGTACCTTACTGAACAGTTCCATTGTGATATTACCAAGTTGTGTATGCAACATAAAATAAAATTGAATTAAAACAAATTAGGTGTTTTAGCCATGGAAATCTCATTAAGTTATAATGAATTTTCCCATTCAATTTTACATATACTTTTTTATGAAAGTAGCCTGACAGGTTAAAACTTGCATATGGAACAGAGTGGCGATATCCTTTTGCACATCTTTTCCACAAAGAATATATCTACTGGTCCACTGGTTTATCTCGAAGCAGCTGTTGTATACTAAGCACAGCCAAATTATAAGAGAAGACCATTTGGATAAAGGAATATTATATTAATGTAAATACCCTTTTTTGAAAGGATGAAGACAATCTGTTAGGAAATTTTTACAACTTCAGCATACATCTGAAGAGTTCACCAACCTTCTTGTATCAATTAAAAAGAACCCTGCCCTGTATCAACATATCTGCAATAAGATTGAGGTATTCTCTGTCTCTCTCTCTCTCTCTTTCTCTCTCTTCAACTACAGGGCAATTTCAAATGCAAGAGGATCCCCCCTTCTCCCAAATGGAATTAAGCATGCTAAAAAAAGGTAATTTAATGTTAGAACATTTAAAACAGTTTTGGACATCTTTTTGGCATAACTTCAGATAAATGACGGTGGTGTTGGCGGCTATGATTATGCAATATTTAAAGCAGTTTTCAATTTATGCATTTTGATCCAATCATAAACACATATTAAAAGTATAAAGATTGTATAATAAATAGATAGATATTGGGATTCTTCCAAAACAAACTTATCCAATTATTCATAAAACAATTACATGAGCAAATTAAGGTAATGTATAAAAACATCACAATAGTAAAGGAAAATTAATGGTTCTTATGAAGATAAGTGAAGATTTGTTGCAACTATTATTTTTATATTAATATTTATGATTGGCTTTGTAAATCAGAGGATATATATAATATTAATGGTGGCATGTACTTACCTGGAGTAAGCTCTATTTCCATAGTAAAGTACTATGAAAGTCAATATGGCAATCATATGAGAATTACCTAACTACTTCTGAAGTATTTTGCTCTTTCAGATACCCTCAGAGTAATGATGATGATAAAAATTGAATGGCCCTGCACTCTCTCTGCCTCACACTAGGCTTTAAGCATAGTTCTTGTTTGGCTCAAAAGAGCCTCACTTAGTTTACCACCGAGATCAGGAACAAAAGCCATGTGGCAGTAATTTGCTTGAACTCGGTTATCTCATTCTTGACACTTCTATTTTTGCACATGGTTGCAAATATTGTTCCATTCATCTTTCTCAACTGTTGCGAATCTTTATTCACAAAGATGTTAAATGTCTGCCAGTTGACTTTATTTGCAATCACCACCCAAAATAAGTTCAATGGAATTAAGATTGGCATGATAAGTCAAGATTGACATAGTGTTCAGTAGATGCCAGTATTTTATCTACAGAGTGAATAAAAGTTTTCTGAACGAGCTGCACAGTGTTTTTCCGTGTGGACACATGAGTCTGTGCTGCTGTAAACAAGGTCACGCATCTGATGCATTTTGCTCTGCTCTGCAAGTGTAGTATTAAGTTGACAGTGATATAGTGCAGTTCAGTTATGAGTAATTTATTATTTTGTGCTGTACTTAGTCACAAAAAGTACTATGGTTCAGCATATATTTTCTACTCTACGTTATGTATTTATTTATAACTCATAGGGTAAGCGGGGGCAAAGGTGCGCACGGGGCAAAAATCCGAATCTAGTGTTTGCCTATTTCTGAAATGTAGTATGGCAGCCCTGCTCCTTCAGTTGAGAGCTGTTATAGCGGGAAGTGCATACCTTTGCCCCAAACGTTTGATTTTACTTTCTTCACTTAATACTTAACACATAGGTTTATTTGTCATATTTGATGCACCCTAACTTATAGTTCACTATTCCACGTCAACTGATTCAATATTAGTAAAACTAGTTAAACTTCATTTTACAGAAACTACAAGAGTAAAATGTCCTCTATGCCGTTGTCTTCTAAAACGTTAGAGAAGGCTAGAAAAGCTAATAGAAAATGGATCTTCCATTAGAAATGCAGCTGCAGGGCTTGGATGTAATGAATCCACATTATGTAAAAGACTTAAAGTAGGCTATGGGGGTGGCATCATTGGGGCGTTTCAAGAGAGTATTTTCTGAGGCAGGAGAAACTGAATTGGAGGAGCACTGTATCAATCTGGATTCTATGTTCTGTGGCCTTATGTTTAAACACTTCCGACATTTGGCGTATCGGTTTGCCTGAAAGTAATGGCGTAAACCACCCATTTAATAGTGAAACGCAATTAGCATGGGAAAAATGGGCTCATTCATTCATTACTTGTCATAATTTAAGTTTATGGCAACCGGAGAAAATCAGTATCGGGAGGATAATGGGATTCATTAAAGCACAAATGGAGCTTTATTTCAGAAACTGGAAACTTTGCGATCTAAATATAATTTTCCACTCCATCGAGTCTATAAGGAAGACAAAACAGGAATACAAACTGTACCAGGAAAATTGCCAAAAAGAGTGGCAAGAAAAGGCCAAAGATGTGTAAGTAAGGCAGTTGCTGCCGACCAAGGCGAAACTGGTTCTCTGGCTTGTTATTGTATGAGCGCCAAAGGGCATTTACCTATGACCGATGTACATCTTCAAAAGAAAAAGAATGAAGAATTTATGCCTAACACGATCACGATGATGACACAATGATGCTTGTGATGATTCTGATACAGTAAAACATTATACAAATTAATAATGACACTAACTGACAAATACTCTAACTCACCTTTAGTCTGTTATAATTACAATAATTTATTTTTGTGTCGGAATTTTACCCCATAACTATAGGATCTTTACCCCAGGCCTCGGTCAAAGATCCATTTTTTTTTTTTTTTTTTTTTTCATTTGTAACATTTTGTTAAATATAATTTTAACACATCATGCAACCAATCTTGAACTTATTGTATCGTGCAAAGTATGCTCCTAGGTGTATTGTGTAAATTTTTCGTTGTGATGTAACCAGAATAGCAGAAGGGAAAAATAAAAAAGCGTTAAGTGCGCACCTTTGCCCCTGCCTACCCTATGTGTTAACTCAGTCAGCTCGCCAAATGAAAGTATGATTTGCAGAAAGGTTCCCAGGTATAAAAGTTCCAGGCCATACAACAATCTATGAACAGCTCATACAACCAATTTTTTGATAAGAACAATTGAAAGTGTATTTCAGGACAGAATTATTAGTAGCGTTGTGGGCCCCTTGGTCCCCTGATCTAACCACCTGCGATTTCTATCCCTGGAGGCTTTAAGTGTACAAGATAAACCCACACAACCTGGAAGAATTAAAACATAATATCTGCCAGGAAAATGCCAGAATTTCTCAAGATGAACTACAGTAAGTGATGGATAATTTCTTAAAGAGGTGCCAAAACTCTATGGATAATGACAGTGGCCAGTTTCAACATCTCCTTTTATAATATTGGAGTAAAGCCTTTAAAAGTAGTTTTAAAAATGTTGTATGGTGTCATTCGTGCCTTTATATGGTAGTGGAAAATAGTAACGAGCGCCAAGGAATGCAGACAGGCAAAATGTAGTGCAACTATTTCAAATTTTTATGACTCACTCGTTATAACATACGTTGTGTGGCTGGACTTATGCAGTTTAATGATGTATAATTTTATAAACTAGTAAAGTTTGTCCAAACTATAACAATAAGAAAAGCATAGTGCACTGCAACACTAAAACATTAATTATAAATGAATTACAAAGCCTATATGCACTTGCGCAAAGTAACACATATTTACTTAATTGGATTGGCTCCATGTAAGCTCAACCTGCAACAAATAAAATAACAATGGATCAATCAATTTTTTAACATTAAGGTTTGCAGGGTGATTCTTCAAAAATCTGCCCAAGAAGTAGTTAAGATGAGGTACTAACTATCATGTTTCAAAGTAGTTCAACATTGTACTTTGTTTCCTCTTTCCCTGATGCTGAAAAGTATCTGTTCGATGTGACCGCTATGGAAAAACATTGCACACAAAATGCCTAACCAAAATCATAAGCTATATAAAGTTATACCCCCTTTGGACATTTTCTGTACTTTAGATGCACACTTGTTATCATGTGATTAATTTGAACCAAACTTTACCCCCTTTGAACATTTTCTGTTCTTTAGATGCAAACTTGTATCATGTGATTTATTTGAACAAATTTTTGACCCAGAAAAAATTGCAGGCAGCTTTATTTAAGGAACCTAATAAATATAACAAAATATCAACCTTAAAAATATGCTCCTATTTGTAGCTTGCATTGCATCAATTTATTTGCACAATACACTATATCTTGAAATACTTCTGTTAATGGTTTGATAGTTATGTAATATTTGTAGCTAAATGTATCACTATTCCTGATATCTATATTTCAAGTGTAAGTATGCACTTGTGCAACATTAGGTAGAGCAGCAAGTAGTAATTGGTGCACACTTGAAAATTAATCATGTTTTATATACTGATTGGGATAATGATACAATAAGCATTTATCAATTGCTTATTTTTAAATGGATATTTGATCATTTCCTTTGGGTTAAACAGCATTCTTAGGAAACGCATGTGCCTTATTTATCTACGTACCATCTGACCCAATGTTAAATCTGTACACACCAAGGAATTGCTTTTAAATAAAATTATTGTGGGTATTTTGCTCACATCAAATGATTCCTTGGAAATCTGCATTTGTTTCTTTATCACCTTTAGAGGACAGGAAGGTAATTTATTTTATTAGATGCTAAGAAGTACTTTTTAAAAAATGCTATTTTTTTCATTTTGTACAAAGTTAATTTCTTGCCCATCCTCAATTATACATAGTATTCTGAATATGATTACCAGTTGCAGCAAGTCTTTGTCTTGTATTAAATGCTATATTTAAGCTTAAATAGTAAAGACTTTTGTTTACAAGTCACAGTGCTAAGATAATCATTGCAAAATCTAATTTCTTCTCTAAATATAAGAAGAAGCTAAAGCCCAGACTGTACATTTCTGCATATATACATAGACAAAGAGTGTTGTCATTTACTTGGCAAGATTTTGTGGATAGGTAAAGTGTAATTTATTAAGCAAAAATCCATGAGCATGTGAGGAATAAAAGTTAAAATAGTTTTAATATAAATGCTATACCACAGTTTAACATAGCAATTATGAAGCTGCAATGAGAGGAGAATTCGTTCATTTGATAGGACAGCATCACCTCTGGTTGAAAGCAAGAAGCAACTGTATGTTCACCATAACAGACAACGAGAATTTATATACTGGGTATGAAAAATGAAGATAGCACACATTAAAAATCATTGAAATTTGGATATATCTTATAACAACCATTGCTGGTTTTCTTGTAACATGAATATTCTGAAACAGCTTTGCATTATATGTGACAGTTCATTTCTTTGTGGTTAATCGCCTTTGTTTAAATCTTTCTTGCCTTTTGGGGGGGGCAGGAATCTTTATTGACACATGTCATTCTGTAACAGCGTAAAAACATGTTGTGAGGAAGAAATGATGGTTAACAATACCAAGAGCCAACACCATGTTACCACCACCACCACCACCAATAATAATAAATAATCCTGTACAGTCCTTATGGGCCTTGGACTAATGGCTCGACACTCACTTATGCATGGCAGAAGTGAATGATCATCCAACTGATACATGGAGGTGATTTGGCCACCATCACGCATCCCCTAACCAAAACGTTGGCTATCATGGCTGAGATTGCTGCCTATTACAGCTTCTCACTTTCCTCACAATACTGAGTGCACCTTGTCCTATATCCAGGAACAATTCACACTCCAATGGGTGGGATTGAATAACTTACTGTTTTTACTGTACTGAATAACTGTTTTTATTTCCAAAGTGATATTATTATTATTATTATTACTATTATTAATAATATTATTATTATTATTATTATTATTATTATTATTATTATTATTATTATTATTATTATTAAGACCATTAGCTGGATATAAAATGTTAGACTATAAGCAAATTTTAGATATCTGTAGAGAACTTGGAATAAAGTAAATAGAATGGATCCTTTGCATCCTCAAAATTATGAATGACTGTTAACCTATAGACTGATGAGATATAGGATGCCCCCAAAAGAGATGGAAATACTAATTTCAATAGGAATTGTCAAAGATGAAACAAGCCCTACGGCCTAAACCATAATTGTTGATGATGTTAATGAAATTTCATATTACGCATAATGCATTAATGATTAATCTGTGAGTGTATATGCCCATGGAAATAAAATTGAAAGCTCTTTTTTTTTTTAAAATTGAAACTAGTAAAATCCCTATTCGTTAACCAAGAAGGTGAAAAAACCTGAGTGGTTTATCAATGAAATCATTAAACCACTCAGGTTTATCATTGAAATCATTAAAATGTGATAAACAGTACATTTAATAATAGCAGACCTTTGTCAATTCACTTCTGCTTCACATTAAATACTAGAAATAATCTGGCATTAGCATTCATTACTTTAACATTATTAAAATGCCTTAATAATAATCTTACACTCTGCAAACTTTAAAGCCATGTTTCTTATCTCTACATTTCAACATTGTTGTACGAGTTTCTTTTTGATTTTATTGAAACTTTAGAGAAACCAAAGAAGATAATGCTTAATTAATGTAAGATGCATATTTTTGAAACTTTGGATACATATTTAAATTTATCTACTATTTTTGTATATTATGAAGCTATACATTTGGTATTTTAATTATATCCTCTGCAATTTTTCTTTATTTTGGTATGACAGTTGTTGCATTTAGGACATTTTTAGGATTAGTCACACACAGCATCCCTAGGCCTCTGGTATAGAGAGGAAGTAGGTTCTTGTGGCCCTTTGTCATTTACATGACCTCAGGGAGAGAGGGATGAGGGAGCAATCCAAAGGGCAATCAGATCTGAATGACAAAAGGGGCAAGCATGGATGGAGCCCCCCTATTGATTACAGTTGGAACACTTTCAATGCTTCTCTGCTCATGAGCCCCAAGAGAAAACCCTGAACCAGAAAACAGGTCCCAACAACAGTTCCCAACAATGATGGCAGGATAACTGTTTTACAATGTGCAAATCCCCATTCAGTCGCAACCCATCAAATACTGTTGTCCAGTCCTTCAACCCTGAAAGAGATGATTGGAAATGATGAGAACAGGAAATGATGGACTGGAAAATTCGGGGGATGTAATCAACCTACCCAGCATTCACCTGGTGACCTGGGAAACCCACAAAAAAACTCATGGGTCACATAGGCTGCTGCAGGGATCGAACCTATGACCTCCTGATTGCAGGCCACAGACAAAACCACCTGAGCCATCCTGTTCTGTATTTATACCCTTTTAGTTCTAACACTAATCATAATCATATAAGTCTTTAAATATAAAATATTGCAATATAATTGAAGAAACATAAACAAGCTACTATTGTATGTTAATGAAACTGTAATGATCATAGCGAACATTATGATGGCAATTAATGGATTTACATCTTCTGAAAATAATGGTAATTGAGGCAAATTGTTATGATCATTGCTGCATTTGTATCAGTTAAAATCAAACTCCTTCCCTCTTGCTTTCTGCTTGAAGACTGATATTATGCATATAGAGCTTACAATTGATTATACTACACTGTTATAGCAACAGAGATTTGATACAATTATTTTAAACAGGTTTTATATCAGTATTGTACAATATATCTAATAAGGAAATAATGTAAATTTGGTTTTATGCCTACTGAAGTATAATTAAGCCACATCATTAAAACTTATTTTAATCGTAAATGTTATCTAAGTAGTTGAAATAAAAAGAAAGTATTGTCAGGTATAAACTTATTTTCAGTTGAAACAAATACAAAACCTGAAAAATAATTTTGTCAAGGTGAATAAGTTTAACCTTGTTATATGTAAAACTTTGAAGATTGTAATTTAATATTTTTGTGTGTAAGATGCCTAATGTTTACTACAAAATCAAAATACTGCATTCTGCAAAATATAGTTAATTTGCTGTAATATAAAAGTTACATGCACAAAATCTTAACTCTTTTTCCCTATCATATCATTAGAGTGGATTTTTCTCTATAAGGATGCCATATTTCTTTGACTCATATTTTCTTATCTGACTCTCTTGAGCTATGCTTGTCAAATTGAAAGTTAACTACTCTCCAAATAAATTAGTCACTTGTAAAACCACATGAGTGCATATGTTATTAAAATGAGTTGATACAAAAACAAATATTAGATAGATGTCCTATTTTGTATGATCAACTTTGGTTTCAAGCATTGGTGGCTCCCAATACTTCAACAAACTCACTGTTCAGCTAAAGCATTCTGAAGCATCCATCATTGCAGTTTTCATCATTTATGTATTGTGTTCTAGGACATGATTTATATGAAATATTCTTTTTCTTTCTTTAATGATAAGACAAAAAGAGCACCATATTTTTCCATTTAAGGAAGTTGGAGATCCTTTGGATGGTAAAATAACATGAATGTTGAGGTGGGAACTGGGGACGTACCTGTGGTGCTGGCCTGCACAGCGACGACTGGTCTTCTCTTCGGAGTCGCAGCTAGAGGTGATGATTCTGGACGCTCCACAGCTATGCTTACTCAGCAGCGAGCAAATGAGATCTATTTATTTTGTTTATGGTAGTAAGCGAACGGAGATCTTGGGAACTAGTATGGGAGTTTATTTTACAATAACCATCTGCACTTTCATTGAGTCAAAGGTTTTATTTCCTTTCACAAGTGTTCTCGTTGACAGTTCCTGGCATGATTCAATACCATGATTTCTTTCACAAGAAAACATAAGCACACAAAAGAAACTTTAACTTTATGTGGTGATAATCACAATTATTACGTGCAGAACATTTATAGACACTTAACTTTTTGGCGCAGATTTCTTATGCTAAGTGATGCAACAGTGGTATACATTTGGGCAAATACTACTCTACATTTATACAAAATTCTACCCATGAGCTAAACTCTCAACATGCAATTTCATTGGCCCGTTTTGATGCCGAAAATGGCTTGGGGTACGCTTTTGTTGTGACATAACTATTTTCAATTGGTCAATGTGTCTTGCACATGATTTTTTACCTCAATTTTCTTGTGATTCCCCTCTGTATATGCCACATCTACTTTCTCTTTTTGAGCCATGACTGATACAAAGCATTCTCCTCCCCCTTGCAATAAACAAAAACTTGTAAACTTCTAAAATCATTGCTTGGAAACCCTCTGGCTAAAGTTAGAAAGCGCTTTCAAGGAACAGTCTCTCTGAACTTACAAACATACATTATAACAAATAAATACATGATATTTGAGAACATATGGAGAAACATAATGTTATACTTAGAAATTTACTTATACAGTCTAATTAATTAAAATATATGCTAGGGCTCGTTCAGGTAAGCAACAATGTCTCAATGTTTCAAAATGTTTTTTAATAAATCTGCAGTTATTTCATCATTGTGGCAGGAAAATATTTGTGTATCTGTAGGAAACTTGATAATGAGGGGATGGATTTTAATTAGATATTTAATGCTCATTGTTAAAAGCATGATGAATGCATACATTTAGTTTAAGTTTAAAGTTAAGAGTAATTAAGCAACAAATTGCTCTCTGAACTGGTTATAGAAAAAACACTTGTATTAGTTTGCACAAGCTGGAAAATAATAGCATCACCAATTCATCAATAAAGTTACCCGCAACTGCCTCTGCAGTCTGGTGGTTAGTACTATCAAATCCAGAGGTCCAGGTTCAACTCTCAGCTAGAGGAGGGGAATTTATTTTTCCCAGTATTATATCATATCCTCCCTAACTGGAAGGGAGTCTGAAGTATGAAAGAGAGAGTGAATATGCATGTGAATTTCAAAGACAACAAAAGAGTAATGCCAACAATGAATGAGTTAATACCATAGTAATGAGCAGTTATCTTTCCATTTTCCGGCACTATGAAAATATTCAAACAGATTAGAAATAAACTACATTTTCAGGTAGTTAACAGCGGTACAAAACAGTGTAAAAAAATTTACTGTCTAACACATAATAAGTATACTTTTACAATATGAACATAGTGTTTAGCAACTTGCGGTTCTCACAGTAGTAATATGTAGGTATTAAACTAGATTTTCAGCACTATAACCTTGCAGGACTACAGTAGCTCAAGTATTAAAAAGGCAAAATACCTACATACGGATAAATTTGTGGTACCGTGGTTCAGATCCTGATTTTTTTTATTCTACTGCTAAAATCGTAGTTCAGTTACTATGTTTCAAAGCACACATTACATAAATGTTTTATTGCATTAGTCTGCGCAGGTTCCTTGAGAATTACTGCAATCAATATTGAAGACTACAATAGATATCATTCACAGTCTTTTGAAAGTAATTTAAACTGGAGGGTTTGTCGTTTTGGCTTGAGAAATGTAAACTAAGTGTATTAGTGCTGCTCTAATGGTGTACTCTTTGAGAGAACAAGAAAATTAATATTCTAAATCCTGTTCAAAGTGGGTTTCGACAATGGTCTACTATCGACTCATATTTATAATTTCTTTTCTGAAAAAACAGACAGTGGCTGTCTGCTTTGACTTGAAAAAAGCCTATGATACCGCCTGGTGTATGGGTATCCTCTACCAGCTGTTCTATTGGAGCTTTTTGGGTCATCTTCCTATTTTCTTGCAGCAGTTTATTGATGTTTGTACTTTTCGAGTACAAGTGGGTTCCTCAATATCTATGGACTTAGGCAGGAGAATGACATGCTGCAGGTATCCATGTTAGGTTCTTTGTTTGCTATAGCCATTAATCCTATAGTGCCAAATGTTCCACCAGGCATCTCTTTGTAGATGATTTTGCAATTTGTTGTAGCGCTGGGTGGACATGCTATGCCCAATGCTGCCTCCAGTTCTTTCTCAATTTGCTGGAGTGTGGAAAATGGTTTTTAATTTTAAGTGAAAAAAAAAGTCAATTTTTGGTGTCGTAAAGAATTTCCTGCTCCCCATCTTTCTCTTGGTGGAGTAGAACTGCCGTTTGTTGAGGAAGCTAAATTTCTTGGATTATTATTTGATCGTAACCTCTGTTGGGAGCCTGATATTCTCTACCTTCATGGGTGTTGTCATTGTTCAATGTAATTACTTTGCGTTCTTGTGGTACTTCATGGGATGCTGATTGTGTGCTGATGCTACAACTCTATTGATCGTTAATACATTAAAATCTGGATTGTGGTTTGATTGTTTTTTCTACAGCTAGTCCCTTTATTTTGCACAAATTGGATCCTGTGCATCAACAAGGGCTTATCTTTATAAGCTTTTCGCACTAGCCCCACCTGTAGCCTGTATGTGGAATCTGGCAAACCAGAAACCTTTAGGTGCGCCAGAACATTCTTCTCTGTAATTATGCCTCTGCCTTATGCACCATTTATGGTCACCTTGCCTATTCTTCTTTCTTCAGTACCGATTTGGATTTTCAATCAGAAGTAGATTTTGGAACTATTGTTGAAGTTGGACCTATTATACCAAACATTTTGCAACTTTGCTTCATACATTTACAGGACACCATTTTTTATATACTGACAGGTCTAAAACTGATCAAGGTTCTGGATGTGCTGTGGTTCTTGACCCATATGCCAGTTAAATGATTTACTTCCCTTTTGGCACTTCCATATACACTGCCAAGCTGATTGCTATACTTACAGCCACCACGTTTATCTGATCCTACTATCAAGTGTCATCCGTTCTGACTCCCTTAGTGCTTTGCATAATTTATGGTATATTTATAGTCTCCATCCCCATTATCCTGATATATGGTGGATTTTGAGACAGTGATGTGTTTTAACAATTAAAATTTATTTGAGTCGATTTTGTAACACTACATCACTTACTTTTTTATTTCGGAAAACATGTTTCAGAAGCCGTGTGCTTCCATTGTCAATTCCTTTGGTCGACTGCCGGCATTGCTTCCTGTGGTGGTTGTCTCTGTCCCTGGTGATGGTTTGATGAACCTCTGAATGAACCCGCCTGGCGGGTTTTCAAAATTGAAAACCCTGTTCTTGTTTTTCCAAATATATATGTTTTCCCAAACTTTTAATTCTGTCTTCCTTGTGATGTTTTTGAGGATTTTTGGGCTTCTATTTATAGTGTGTTTCTCTTTCCAAAAATGCCAAGCTACTGCAGATTTGTCTTCTTGTTTGAGTTTAATATTTCTGTGGTGTTCTTTTGCCCTGGTTTTTATATTTCTTTTTGTTTGGCCGATGTAGATTTTTTCACAGTCATTACAGCTGAACTGATATATTCCTGGTTTGTTTTCTTGTGGGATATCATCTTTTAATTTAGAATTTAAAATGTTTTTTATAGAGTAATTGTTTTTAGGGGCTAGAATGATGTTATGTCGTTTGAAGATCCTCTGGAATTTGTAGAAAGTTGTAGGGTGGTATGTAAACAAGATCTACAAGAAGTTTACATACCACCCTACAACTTTCTACAAATTCCAGAGGATCTTCAAACGACATAACATCATTCTAGCCCCTAAAAACAATTACTCCATAAAAACATTTTAAATTCTAAATTAAAAGATGATATCCCACAAGAAACAAATCAGGAATATATCAGTTCAGCTGTAATGACTGTGAAAAAATCTACATCGGCCAAACAAAGAGAAATATAAAAACCAGGGCAAAAGAACACCACAGAAATATTAAACTCAAACAAGAAGACAAATCTGCAGTAGCCTGGCATTTTTGGAAAGAGAAACACACTATAAATAGAAGCCCAAAAATCCTCAAAAACATCACAAGGAAGACAGAATTAAAAGTTTGGGAAAACATATATATTTGGAAAAACAAGAACCGGGTTTTCAATTTTTAAAACCCACCAGGCGATCTACTCATTCAGAGGTTCATCAAAACACCACCAGGGACAGAGACAACCACCACAGCAAGCAATGCCGGCAGTCGACCAAAGGAATTGACAATGGAAGCACATGGCTTCTGAAACATGTTTTCCGAAATAAAAAAGTAAGTGATGTAGTGTTACAAAATCGACTCAATTAAATTTTAACTCCATCCCCATGTTCAAAAGTTCCACGATCAGTTGTGCTCTTTACATCTAGCCTGTTTCCTGGACATTGTGGCATTGCAGGAAACAACAGACAGATCAGGCTGCAAAGGCTGCAATTCTTCATTCTGGTGAGCATGTTCTCAGTTACTTATTTACAGATTTGCAAAGTATTCTGTGCAGAAAGATACTCTCTGATTGAGAAGGGAAGTGGCTTACATCTACGGCCAAACTCCGCTACAATGCTTGCTCCGCTACAAATTTACCACTGTTATTCCTGCCATGGATATGTTCTAAACTGTATCCACTGTGAAGTGCTTTTAATAGTGAGGCATTTTCTCACTCAGTGTTGCTACTTTTCAGCACTTGGTCTGTCTCTAGCTACTGCTCTAGTTATGACTCTCCTTTACTGACAAGCTCATGCATTGTATTAATTTAAGTGGATTCCTCAGGAAGATTTAATTCTATGCAAGTGCTTAATTGTATGTGTTGTGTTTCATTTTATTTCTGCTTGTTGTAGTGATGCACTGATTCTGATCAGAGGAAGATTTTTGATTTTGCCATATTTATTTATGAATATACAAGAACAGAAAACCCTGTTTCACCTAAAGGTATATTAGGGTTATATTATAATATAAATGAATTTAAAATAATATTAAGTAAATTAACCATAGCTGTATACTAGGGAAAGAAAAGATAAATAATGTATTATAACAAGAATACTATAACATTTTATAAATGCAACCTAAAAACTTTTGGAATTCCCTAAAACAGAATTTTTTTCTAAATATTTTATGAAGTGGTTTGTCAAATCTAATATTACAACAATTTAAATGTGTATCAAAAATTGTTCTTCTATGGTCTAGGACTGGGCAGTGAAATGAAAGATGTTCAACAGTTTACTGCTCAGTTTGATATCAGTTTGTCTTTTGCCTTATTGACATAATGTATAGTTGTAATTACTGTGATTATTTTTACTGTATTATTTCTGTATATAACAGCATGTGAACAAATATATAGCCAAAGAGTGACACTGATGACACTAGTAATTTGCACCTCTCATTATAAAATAATAATAATAATAATAAAACTAAAATATGGGAACTTAAGAGAATGCTGCAGTCTTTGTATCATGGAATTAATTACCAATACTGTACTGACTCATCCACCTGTTGGTGGAGATCTCTACATATGATCTAAAATCAACAGAGGTGTTACCAAAGGTGTGCAGACCCTCAAAGAATTGGCAGTTTTGCCAAAGTTACAAGTCCAACAACTTAAATATCATATTGATTGTGCACCTATACTGCATTCCTTCGACTATTTGCATACAAATGAGGCATTTGAATGAAAATGGGATTCACTTGTCCATGTTCTTTTAATTTTCAGCTATTGGTGTGCAATCCAGAAAACATGCAATAACTTTGACATTTGGCAAAAGGGACAGTAGGTTCCATATCTCAAACTGTTTATCTAGAACCCCTCTACAATCTTGCCAATTTGTGTGGTCAAATTCTGGGATACCTTGTATATGTAGAATGTTATTACCAGCTGTGCAAATGTTGATGACCGTATTGTAAACCATGGTAATTATGAGTGTGAGCTTAGAAATTACTTCTGACACACATTTCCCTTTAAGAAAAATGAAAATTTTTGCGAGGAGTGAGGAAATGAACCATCAATCATTTGTAGAATAAGTGAAAAGTAATTTATAGAGTGTATAAGAAGGGAGTAAATGACAAAGTGATGGAAATGTACTTAAAAAGACATGCTTAGACCACATTCCATGCAGCAAATATAGGTTTTCTCTGTTGTTCTTCTAATAATTAATAAGATAACAGAAGGAAGTAAAAGTAAAAAAAAAAAAAAAAAAAAAAAAAAACTTATATTATTTATTCGAGGAAATGCTTGAATTTGTTGATATCACATAGCTGAAGCAGAGACAATATAGATTATTTTGCCATTTATTACAATAGGTGAATATCTATTTTTACTTTCTCTACACATACTATGCACATAGTGTATGGAGAAGGTGTTGCACTCCACCCAAAAATTTGATACCGAGATTTCACTGGAAATATATGTTTTAGGGTCCCCAGTATCCAAAAACAGCATTTTCACAAAAAAAGTGTGTGTGTGTCCATGTGTCAGTGTGTCTGTGAACACGATAACTCAAAAACGAAAAGTTGGTAAAATACCAAACTTGGTATTTAAGTTTAGTTAGTATCTTCTAGGGATGCGACAAGATTTTGAGGACTTTTTTCAAAATTTTTGATTTTCTTAAAAATGGCTCTAACGATTTTGATTAAAATGTTGTTTATTAAGGATATTTACCTGAAAAATAAAATGTATATCTTGAATTTTCTCCAGAATAGCCTTGGAAGACTACTTTATTCTGGATGAATTTTGCGTAACTGATAAACCGATAGAGATAGACAAAAACTTACCAAACCAAAAATGTAGAGCACATTAACAAACACAATTTATGTTATATACATTTTTTTCGTGGAGCTGATCATTTTTTAGATATTCCTTGTTTTTGGTTTCAGCCTTGAAAAACATACTTTTCTCATACAGGAATTTGTCAACTCCTGTCCATACAAACAAAGGAACTTCAGTCTTATAGCAACCAGCTTTTGACTATCACTTTAACCTATGGTACTTTCTTATTTCACTTCTACTTACAAGGAAGCAAGTAATAAGTGTATTTCTGCTAATTTTTTGTCACTTAACATGAAGTAAGTAGAAGCATAAGCTTTTTAACAATAATTTGTTGCAGAGGTGTAGAGAAAGTCATGTGAATGGAGCACATCAGATTTTTTAAATACATTTCAAATGCTGCATAATTATTTTTGAGAAATTTATTTTCTTTTTCCCCAACATTTTCTTTCATCAAGTTTTAATTATATTTAGGATATACTTGAATGAATGGAATTAGTATTGTAGAGACAACAATATTCACTTATAAAACAATTTTATATTCTCAAGAAAGAAAAAAATATCTTTGATAAACTTGACTGTGCGCTAGAAATAAGAGCAAGTATCTGCACCTTCAATTGCAGAATTTAGGTGCCGTTACAAAATGATTTCTGCTAGTTTTCCTGTAATGTTCCTGAATATAACCCAGTTGGAGTGGTGACACATTTGAGAATGAGGAGCAATAATTCAAAGACATAAGTCACGGAGATGATATGATGGATAAGCAGAGGAATAATATGGAAAAACAGATACATTATTTTGCATGAATAAGTTTATTATTAACACATTAATGAAGGCTTAACATACTTCTGTTAAGATAATAAATATTTAGATGTATGTTTGTAAGTGAAGACTATAGAAGAGATTTTTTATGATATGATATTTTAATAATAAATAATAGAAAAAATAGCAAACAATGTGCATGTTTCTTGGTTCATTCTAAGCCTTGTATAAATCTGGAAGTGTGTTTTCCTATTGTTTGCACCACATTAGATGCTATCAATCACAAATTGCTCCACATAGTTTGCACTTGCTCTTTTCTTTTGGCTCATGTAATTGCTCCGTCTAGCATATCTGATGATGGCAATAAAAAACTGCAAAGGTGAGGTCCAAAACTACAGGGTAACTCCACAAGCATTGTCTCAGCTAATATACAGTTCACAAAAATGAAACAGACAAGATTGCGCATACTGTTTGCTACAACTTTTTAAATTTAATTAAAAATACAAACACCAACCTTTATTGGCAGGGGAGGGACCTAATAAAATGTTTTTTTTATTGCAAAATATAAGATACCTATGTATAGTATATGCATTCAGCATTATGATCATTATTGTCCTCTCTTCATGGACTAGGAGACATCTGGCCTTATATTTTCAATCAGTCTTCCAATATCTACTTATCTTTAGTAGTATTCAAGTAAAACAAAAGTCTAAAAATTTATTCACATATTTATGAGGAATGTTTTGTTGTGTTTAGTAATGTTATGAATGTATAAAGCTAAATAAATATAAGAAAATCTGAAATAAAATAATATCTAATAAGCACATCTATAGTAAGATGCACCAATTCATAAGCTTCTTTCTGGCCACCATGCTGTATAGAGAACAAATTACTGCATATTTAAATAACATTTCCCATTTTAAATAACACTTTCTCTTGACATTTTCTGAAACTCATGTGATTTTATATACAACTTTTGAAGTAAAAAGTAACATAATAAGTATGCTCTGATTGGGTGGTTATCCTAATTTAAAGTCCCAGTGGCCATGCCATTCTCTTTTATTACAAAGGTTTTTTGGATGTAACTGCACATTTCCTATATGTATTTGAGGAATTGTAATGGTGGTTTGTATTAGAATTTTTAAAGTTCTATGAAACGTCCATCCATTTTAGTGCTTTCATCTGGAGATATAGAATATAGTTTGTAAAGTGGACTGGGTGGTAGCAAAATGTATCAGGAATCATTGTGAAAGGGAAAAATATTATATGGAATATATAATGCCAATTTAATTTTGTAGTGCTTTTAAATAAAGGACCTATAGAAAATTAACAGGCCTAAAATGTTTCTCAAGTTTTAAATTTCAATTATTATTTCCATGAGTGACATAATGTTTAAAATGCTAGTTTTCTCCCATGGGAACCTGAAGTTAAAAAAAGTGATTGTGTCTAAGGAGAAATAGTGGCCTGTTGCAAAAGCTAAAAAACTTGAAATGTTTAAAACATCTACATTCAAAGAAATGTTATGACTCAATTGAATAGATTAGATTCAAACCTCCTGATGTTTGGGTAATGTGTATTTAAGCAGCAAAACCATTTGAATAACATGTTCCAAATTTGTCACTTTAAAATAAAATAAATTAAAATGTACTTATATAGCATCTTTCTTCTAGCCCTAGCAGCTCTACAGGATCTATTTTGGCAAGTAGCGCCAACATTCCAGAAGCCACTGAGCTTGCAGTAGCACAGTTGCTTGCAGAGTGTGGCTGGCTCTGGATAGGTGCACCAATGTGAAAGAAAGCATATTGTGAAATGTATAGTACTTATCTTTTACAGAATGAGCTAAAGTAAGAGCTGATAACATCTTCAGATAAAACTTCCATGGACTGTTTTCTGAAATTGTTATGGTGAATGTTTTATTTTAATTATTCTTTGGTTTCATTTATAATTCCTATTAAATTCCCCCACAGATAAGTTGCAAGGTGTAAGATAGTGTGCTGTACATTAATTATAATAATTATATCTTTTAAAACTTCAAATAAAATTGCCTTACTTTCATGCTTTGCCAAAAAATTTCATTAATTTCTGAACAATTGCACTAAATCAATGTAAGTTTTATCTCAGATGTTAGCAATGTATACAGGATGAGGGACAACACTAGCATCTTTTATAAGAGGTTAAGTATATATATTTCAGAGTGTGTTTCCCTTCTTATTGTCTCTGGTCTCTGAAATGGCACTTGCCAAAGTTGGCGTGTGCGTATCATCTTATTAATAAATATAATTATTTATATATAATTTAGGGTTAGAAGTTATAAGAGTCTTGGAAGCGACTTGTAACAAAAAATTAAGGGGCATTGATACTTGCTCAGTTTTTAGCAAATGGTATATTTAAAAAAAATATTAATAATAAAAATAATAATCTAGATATTACTCCCTGGGCAGGTCCATATAAATCTTTTTAGTGTGCATTTTTCTAAAAGTTCCTTTTCATATATTCAGACTGTTAAGAGATTAAATACTATAAAAAAATAATGAAACTTTTGCAATACCTTAAATAAGCAAATGCACATTTATAGAGAAAAATTTTCTTGTCTAAACTAAATCAATGAAAAATATTTTCTCAAACATTTTACAAACAAAGTTTGAACCAATTTTCATTAATTTTCTTTTGCAAATATGGGTTTTTAAAAAGTTATCTGTGCACATGTTACAATTCATTCCAGAGTTATTATCTGCATTAGTTGTCTGAAAATTGTAAGTATTTCAAAAATAAAAGTTAGATTAATTTCAAATTTGGTATATTATTTTTGGTGTGCACGGGGTGCAATGGTAAATCTGAAAGTTTGAAATCCAGTATCAATGTCCCTTAAGCTGTCCTATTTCCTCAACATTTGACCTGATTTCTTCCATTTCATCCTGAGATTGTGCAACAGTTGATGATTCAGAGTTACAAGGTGACCTTTGTCCATTTGTTGTAATAAGTTTAACTATATGACGCTTTTTGTTTTTGTGAAAGAACATACTTTCATGAGTGTTTCAAATAAGAATACAAAGATATTTATTTACAAATATGTTTGACAATTTATGTTTGCAAACATTAAGAGGTTTGAACTTTATTATAGGGCTTATTTTTATTAATATTAAATTAGGTTTACATAGGTATTTCCTTTATCTTAAAATGAGATTATAAAACATTAGTATATAAGAAGAAAGCTGGTTAAAAAGAAATGAGAGTATTATTAAAATTTTAAAGTATTCTAAATTAAATGAAAAATAACTGTAGAATTTAAAAATGCTCACATTTTGTGCATTTAGGAATGGAATATGTTACATTGTAATGCAAGCATTTTATTTTGTAAATCATGAAGCTTTATATTAATGTATTAAAATAAAACTTTATATTGTTACCATTCTTTGTACAAAGTTATATTTTCCTTTTTAGCTTTAAAGTATTAATAGAGGGACATTCAAAATGAATGATTCAGGATTAGTAAAAAGTATCACTCACTACCTTAAATATCTTTTAAGGCAGTGATGGCCAATTAGTAATGCAGTGAGGGCCAGAATACAGTAGGGACCTTACTTGAGAGCCAGGAAAAGTAATAGTAACTGTATTAAAAATAAAATAATAGCAATGGCAACTAATTTTATTACATGCACAGTGAGGAAACAAGCTTTGCTTTTTACCGGGAACAATGAGGTTTGTCAAAATCTTTTACAAAAGATATAAAATCCACTTTCAGTTCTGATGTTGCAATTTTAGAACTGTGAGATAACAGTGTTGGCAAAATTTTTTGCAGAGTTCTTAAAAATATTACTTGATTATTACATAAAAAGGTTTAGATTGTTAAAATATAAGAGAAAAAGTCAATGTTACATTCAAGGGAATAAAACTCATGCCCTTCCCCCAAACTTTTACTGGAAAGGTTTCAAGTGTATTGTCATTGCTGCCAAGAAGAAAGTTTTTCAGATATTAAAGCATGTTTGTTGTATCACCATATGTCCATTAAAAAATGTATAAAGCAGTATGTACAGAAAATTAGTGCCCAATTGCATTTTCCCAAAATAATAGCCTTATTCATAACTTAGAAGCTACCTACAATAATGAAAATGTCAAAATTGGAAAGTAGTTTTGGGTAGTGCCCTTTCGAGAATTTGTTGTGATAAACCAGAATACTACAAACATTTTCAATCTTATGATGTCTTTCACGTGCACAAACATGATGTTTTTATAAGCACTAGTACAACTTAAACTATCTTTTTAGTTGTTACCTCTTCTGTTGTCCATCATATACAAAAATGGTGCTGATTGAATCACATGGGTAATTTTAGTTATCAATGTACTTGCTTAGTTTACTCTGCTTCATTTACTGTTTGCTCTTAGTCATGAAGAAAGAAGTCTCCGAATTCTTTATTTAATTGATGAAAATTCTAATATACTGTTGGCTTGTAGAAACAAAACTGTCAATTGTGGTGTCCTCATATTAACAAAGTATAATAATAAATGTTTTCTTAAGCATATAAAGAAACGTGCCAGATGATGCACTGAGTAAACCAAATAAATAATGCATTAGCATACTCTAAAATTGGTTGGAATAAAATCTCTCCTATTGAAGCTTGACAGATCATTATGAGAGCACATGCAACTCGATTACTGATACTACAACCAGTTCAGTTATGCACAAGACTGCTTGTAATCAGGCCCAAATTTAGGACCTCTGATGCCCCTGGGTAAAAAAAAAAAAATGTTGCTGCCCTCCCAACTTGCAATACATATATTACTTAAATTTTTACAACATAGAGAATGGTTTCATTAGTTTGGGTACTTAAGTATGAGTGGCAAACACCATAAGTGAGTTTATTAAAATTTAAGTAGAAACATCTTAATAGAAAGAACTTACACTAAAGAGGCATCACCTCATATTAGATGTCAACACATACACTGTTTAAATAACAAGAGGCTTCCTCCTTGCCCTGTCATTTGTAAACAAGTTTATGAGTTTGTCATAGTGTATTTTCACTGTTAAGTCAGATTCAATTGCAAGAACACCAAGATAACTTAAGATGATCCTTCACTTGTGATGTTCTTAAATAATTGTTTATGCGTCTTAGAGCAGAAAATGATCTCTCAGTTGAGCAGTTGGAAGCAGGAGTGCTCAAATATATTTGTAGAGCTATGTTTAAGTTTGGGTAAACACTCTCTAGACAGTTAACGTTTAACATCTTGCACAGTTGTGTAAGAGAGTGCGACGCATTTTCATTCTTTTCTGTGCAGCTTTCCAGTAATTTTGTGGCCCCCTAAAATGCCCTGGGCAGTTGCCCGGTTTGCCCTGCCATAAATACGGCCCTGCTTGTAAGTAATAAACTTTGAAAAGTGTAAATATTATTTAGTGACATTCATGTTCCAAATACATCCCTTCCTTTTGAGACTTCATAAGAATCAAGTTTCTAATATTAACATTTCACCTAATTTTGATGAAATACAAACTATAGAGTATTAAACTTATATATAGAGGAGAAATTATTTATAATGGAGTGCTTAAAGAAATTGCTTTAAATATTTTTTTTTATGTAGTGTATAATTTAATGCTTTAAACACTTCAGTGGCATGCACCAGCCATTGTTTGTGGGTTCATGACAGCCGTGTCATCTGTTGTTTCCTCCTTGAGGTAAGCAAGGCATATACTATGGAATAAAAGAGTATTAGGAATTCATCAAGAGGAAGACAGTTTAATGTAAATACAATTGGGTAAGTTAAAACAAACAAGATTTAGATAAGACTGTTGAAAATTCATCTGCCAGGCTCTTTTGTACTGTAGTCATCATATGACAGTCCTGTAATGTATAATGCATGTATGCCACTAGTAGATAAAACAAAATTCTTTCATTAGTGATTATGAAAATATTTGTAGTATATAAGGAGAACTATCCAAATATGAAGGTCATTCCCTCCCCCCCCCCCCACAAACCTCTGATAGGCTATAAATAAAAGACAAGTTAATAGAAAACAATTATTTTATTACTAAAATTTTTGTACACTTATGGTTACTTTTCAACATATTCACCGAAAAGATTGAGACATTTATCGTACCTGTGCGCAAGCTTTGCAATACCTGCTTAAAAAATATTGCCAGCAATGATTTCAAATGAGCACTGACGTTTTGAATCTTCGTACTTTACCACGTTTGCAGAGAGCCATTCAAAACAAACGAAGAGGAATTGTGTTGATCCATGACATTGTTCGTCCACACTTTGCTGGCACAACCCATCGGCTCTTTGAACAATTTCAATGGGACATTTTCAATCATCCGCCGTACAGTCTGTAGGCGGGAGGACTAGGGACGTACCTGAAGTGCTGGTCTGCGCAGGGACGACTGGTCCTCTCTCTCCCTCTCTCCGGAGTTGCAGCTGGAGGTGATGATTCTGAGTGCTCCACAGATATATTCACTCAGCCGCAGTAGACTTATTTATTTTGCTTACAGTAGTAAGCGAACAGAGATCTCGGGAAGTGGCACGGGAACTTATCTCACAATAACCATCGGCACTTGCATTGAGTCAAAGGTTTTATTTCCTTACACATACGTTCGTGTAGAAAGTTTCTGGCGCGATTCAACACAGTTATTTCTCTCACGAGAGAGCATAAGCACACACAAAGAAACTTTAATTTACGCAGGGCTAATAACAATTGCTAACATTCGGAACGTATATGGACACTTCACTTTTTAGCACGGATTTCGTGTTCAAAGCGACGTAGGTTCCTCGTGGTGTTACATTCTAACAATATATAGATTCGGGCGAACTCTACATTTATACTAAATTTTACCCACGCGTAAACTCTAAATTTGCAATTTCATTGGCTCATTTTGGCACCAAAAATGGTTTGGGGTGCGCTTTGGACGTGACGTAATTATTTGCAATTGGTCAATCCGTCTTACACGTGATATTTTACCTCAATTTTCTTGTGGTTCCGCTCTTTGTAATGAAAATATCTTAAATGACATTTCATTAAGATTGTTAGAGCCATTTTTAAGAAAATTGAAATGTTTGAAAAGTTTCCATGTAAAGGGTAGGTCTAGGGGAAAAAGAATGCCTTGAAATACTATCAGCATTTGGAAATCTTTGCAATCTGCCATTTATTAATGGTTTGCACAGTTTAGAAGAAGAAGAAGAAGAAGAAGAAGGAATTCCGTCAAAGACAACTGTGCAGCACGGCTGTATTTAGTAACAATGGATGGAAAATATGCTGAAAGCATTGTTGTGCGAAAATCATTGTGACTATGTCACATATTAGGTTCAAGAATATTGAATCAGCAGTGAGAGAAATTCCTAAATAAAACCTATTGTAAATAGCTCTGCAGTCATTGGATCCCCACCATCTCTCAAATGAGAAACAGGCACGTGTGCAATGGTGCTAGGAAATGACAGAAAAATTTGATGGAGGAAAATCCAAAAACATATTTAACATTGTAATAGGTGGCAAAAATGATCTGGAAACCAAGTGACCATCGTCAATCTGAATTTTCCCATGAGAGGATCCCCCAACAAAAGACTAGGAAATGTGGAAAGAAAATATTTTTTTTTATTCTCAGTAATAGCCATATTGTGACAATCCTAAATTAATAACAAATTCTAAATTCTTAAAACCCTTTCATTTAAACCTGATTATAATTATATTCTAAATAAGTTAGAGAAATTCCTTAGTGGTTTAAATTCAATAAAATATATTGATTAAGGTTGAAAAGAATATTTTACAATAATTACAAATTTTAGGACTTGTAACAATATATGGTTCAAAACTAATTCATAGCCATGCATCTAATCCTTGAGGGACAAAAGATTGTCACTGCCAGACAGTACACCATAAAATGTCTGCCACAGGTCTTCAATGAACTAAGAACAAAGTGCCCTAAGTGGCCTGCACAGAATTTTGTTGCAGCATGATAAAGCCTATGCCCACACTGCACAAGAAACAACTCAATTTCATCAGGAGTCAACTGCTTGTCTCATTCTCCTTATAATCCAGATCTGGCTCCACGTGACATTTTTCTACACCCCAAAATAAAAGAAAAAAGTAGAGGTCAATGATATGAACCGCCTGAATCTGCAGTAGTTCCTTATGAAGAATGTATTTCCACTTTCTCCAAAGAAGAATGGCATTCAGCATTTGAAAAATGATTTGAAAGGATGTGAAGTTTTATAGAATACAATGGAAAATGCTTTAAAAAGATACAATGATCAGATCTAAAGTTTTAAAATGTTATTACATTCATTCCTAAAACTTTCAGAGTGACCCTCATATTACCAGGCTTAGTCTGCTTTATAGTATACAAAATTCATGCTACTCTACAATACTACTCAGCATACCAACTGAGCATATCGTCAGTGTCTACCTTGTCTCTCATGCAAGGTGCATATCAGAAAGAAAGCATAACATTGGCAATGTTTGTTGCTATCACACTTGTAAGAAAATGAGAATAGTAGGCATTTCTAATCCTTGTTTCTCTTAACCTTGTCCCATGAAAATGTGTTATTCAGTGCTGCATTACTTTCCCTTCCCACGTGCCACTCAAGGACAGGAAATATAAACACTCTGTTGTGAGAAATGCATCCTTTCATCATCCTTAGAGGCATGTTTAATATGAAGGACCCTCCCAGGTATTTGTTGACAAAACTTGTCTGGATTATAGATTCAATAACTCTTGTTTCATAACATGTTTGATTTATATGGTTATGAAAATGAAAATTTGACAATTCTCTTCAGATATATCAACATAAGTGATCATGTCAAATAAACTATTTTGTACTACAGCATAGCCTATTCCATGACAGCAGCGTGAGAGATGACTAGTCACATGACAAGGTATCTGCATGTTGTTCAATGTGCCTGATAGGGTTTTGAAAACTATATGAGGAAAAATAATAGTCTAATTGCTTAACTTTATTTGTTTGTAATTCTTTGTTATGAATCAAAGATACAAATCTTTTAACATGAAAGAACATGTTTTAACATCAGAGGCTTATTTTCATCCATTATATGCATCCATTGAAGCATTACATTAGACTGGTAAATGCTTTCAACAGTAATATATCTGTATCATGTATGAGGACATAAAAAGGCCTAAAGATGCTTTGTTTTGAACAGCATTTAGCACCTAACAGCATTTACACTAGCATGTAAGCAGTACTTATCCTTCTGATATTTAAATAAATCAAAGGATACTTTTGATAAAAAGTATTTTGCATTTTACTTATATTTGTGAGAACTACATGTGAAATATTTTAATGTGAACATTTGTATAACTGTTAATGTAGTGTATGGATAGAACAATTTAAAGAATGTTAAAATCAATTGTATGTATTGTTGGAAACAAAATTAAGCAGTTAATACATAATTACAAAAATAGCTATTAAAATGAAAAGTTGGTGATATTCAGCAATATGTAAGGGACCTTGTTTCTTTACTGTGCATTCTGAGCAATGAAAGGCAGGTGTGCAAGTTTTTGTATAACAGATGGATATAGCTTGCTCATTGTTTATAAATGTTAGTTCCCATTATAGATGTATAATCAGTCGTTGCATTCCAAAAAGATTATGCTTGAAAACTCAAATGTGAATTAGCGGCTGATGCTGCATTTCCTGAAATCTCTTCCCAACCTTTGGTTTATTGCATTAAATTTTAATAGGAAATCTCACACAATCATACTTTAGATTCAAGAGATGGCAGGGAATACTTCTAATTGAATTATCAAATCCACAGTCTCTAGATTTAGCTGTCAGATATAAATGTATCTTAAGTTCAAGTGTATTCCTGTCTTCAATTTGTAATATCTAGTCATGTTGTTGGCTTTGACTAGAAACAGCTGATGTTAATAATTTCTTGAAATGTAAATTTAAACATTGGGTTTAATCATTTTTATCATGAAACACATTCACTCCCACACTTATACCCCCATATTCTCCAGAGATGATACCGATTAATAATAATTCAATTGAAAGAAATATCTCCATTGTCTAACTCCAGCTTGGAGTTGATCCAGGAGTTGAAAATGCTGACCACTCAACCACAGATGCAGTCAGTGGTAAAATGTTTATGCTTAATCTGTTTTAAATATTCTCAACAATTAATGTATTAAATGCTGTATTCATATTCATTAATTACTTACTATTTTTAGGGTTAACAAACTAAAAAGTTTCTGCAAATTAAGCATAAAAAATATTTTTTACATATGGACTGTTATTTCAAATCACATAAGCACCTCACCATTTTCCTGTTTGCTTGTCTGTTAATGCTGACAGTACAGCTAGATACCACTGGTTTTTTGGTTCAAAGATATGATTTGAATCCCATCAATATATTCAGATGAGAAGAACTCCTCTAGTAATAGAACTGGAATAACTCAAAGCAAGGGAGTAAAATGTTTAAATATACCATTGTGGAAATAAAACACAGTCAGCTATGTTCCTTATTTTACTACCATATCACAATTCACAATGTATTGGATAAATGAAGGAAACAATAATAATAGTAATAATAATAAACAAATACAAGTTGGAATAAATTATTATTGTTTAGTAACTGTTTGACCAAATGAAAATTCTATATCCTACATTTTTATATAATAATTCTCGCTCACCATTAGACAATCTTGCTCTGAAGGTATCAAAACAGCCTCAGAATGTTTGCATAACAACCAGACCTAACAGTAAGATGAGTTGATATATGAGCATGGAGCTGCTAGAACTTCACAATTCTAGAGTAGAAATACCCACCACTTTTAAAGATAATGCACTAGGGAGATAGATATTTATTTTTAACTACTAATACGGTTACATGGTAATCCTCTACATATATTAAGTAAATATGTGTACATTAAATGCTGCATTAATAACTGGTTATTCATCTCTACACTAAGTTGCTCTGTTCCCAGGGACCCAATGGCCTCAAACTCTGTTACATTTGTCAAATTATATAAAAACTTAGAAGGAACGGCTTTTTCTGAACATAAGAAGAAAGCTTGCAGGCACCAGAAATGGTATAATGCTATCAATTACTGCACGCCAGCCTCAAAACAGCAATAGCATTTTAATGCATTATAGTGCAAAGAAATGAAACGTTAGTTTTTCGAAACATGTGTATCAAGTATATCACTTTTTGCATCCAGATATGTTAGTATACCTTTCAGCTGGTAATAATGAACATTTCCCACTATATACGTATGTTAAAGAAATAAACACTTTTACAGTGACTGCTTCTTGTTGTGGAATAGATGATTGCATTTTAAAATGCACTTCATTGTTAAAACACTGATAAATATTTATAACAGTTAACTTTGCTCATTTGAAACAAAAATATATTGTTTCATAGACATTTTTAAATTCCACATTCTTTGTAAATGGATTTAAATACCTCTACATGTAGGTAAAAAGATGTCTAAAAGCACATTGCTTTTTATGAATTTACAGTTCATTTAAGTTACATTTCCAAAGTGTGAAATTAAGATACATTTTGCAACATATGTTACAGCACTTTATTTAAATATATGTAAATATATTCACAATGGTCTAAATACTGTGTTGCACAAATAATAACTTCATAAATTATGTCACTGATATTTCTATGCTTGTACTTGTGAAGATGCTTATACTTACATAGTCCTAAAACAAATAAATATGCATATATTTTTAATGTAATCAGAGTTATTTCTTGTAAAGTTGTAAGTATCATAAATGGATATTTTCAATGTTTCATACTCAGTGTTTATGGAATAGTCCTGCATTCCTCATTTAAATGAGAGATGCAACACTAAAAATTATGCATGAGAAATAAATGGTGTTCTCTTCAGCATAAAGGTATTTCTTTCAAATTTATTAAATTGCTTTTCTGGGACTATTGGATTTGTTTGTGAGGGATTTATTAAGAAAAAATAGAACAAAATCCTATCCTACCAAAATCAAATTTGCCCTTAATTTAATTTAAAGAATCTTTCAAAACATTGGATCAATTATACTATTTCAGCATTATATATAATACTGCACAGATTCCAATTTTTTAAATTTAAAAGTGAAATATTAAAAAAAAAATCTGATGTGTAACATTCACATTCTACCTGTTCTGCAAACTAATCCTGCAAAAGATTATTCTTTTTGCTACATCATGTCAATCGATACAAACATTAGCAGAAACAGTTTTATTTGTGTACTTCCTTCCTTGTAAAGGAATACACTAGGCTAAAGTGATAGCCAAATACTGTTCTTATAAATATTGTTGCTTTGCAGTTGTCATTGAAATTCAATTATCTTTCCATGGACAGGAGTAAAACAAAACAGAAATGAAATGGATGAAGGCCTCCCATTTGAGAGAAGTATAAGTAGTTTAAAATTGAAAAAAAAAAAAAAAAAAAAAATCCTTGTAAATGGTTAACTCTAAAAAAAAAAAAAAAAAAAAAAAAAAAAACAGGGTGTTTCAAAACGACACCAAACGAAGATGTGGACCTTGTTGGTCATACCGTAAGTGATATGTGAATAATTTTCAGCTCTAAATTCAGCACATACAAAAACTGCCATATAATAATCATTGATTAAGCAGTCGTACATAATCAGATGACACGTGAGATGCCAGTTGGTTGCGAAGGTCCCAGTCGCATGGTGTAGGCTGGTTTGATAGACACGTAGCATGTGAGTGTGGCGTATGACAACCGTTGTTCCTTCGCTGCCTAATACCAAATGTGTGTGATTTTTAAACACACATAAAACTTTAAATAGAAGAGTTTGAAAGTTGCGACATCTAGTTTCGGACAAGTCAAAGTGTAAGCTAATCAACTGCTATCTTCATTTGGTGTCGTTTTGAAACGGCCTGTATATAACATTCGTTTTAACGAGATCTATACTTTTTGTGTAGTAAGTTTTTGTAATATCTCTATTATGTTAATTCAAAATCTTCTCGGGCTTCTAGCCAGGTAAAAACTTGGCTTGACACCAACTTCTTCGAAACGTTGGTGTCAAGCCAAGTTTTTACCTGGCTAGAAGCCCGAGAAGATTTTGAATTAACACGTCGCCAGGAAAGCTTTAGTTCTTATCTCTATTATGGTTTACCAGTTATACAAAAGTCATCTAGAATGAAAAAGCCTCAGAGGTTATTCCTAGAAAATTCAAGTTATGCATTTCGTTAGTCATGAAAATAACTTATGTGGTATTTTAATAAACATTGTTTGAGCAATTTTTGAGAAAATCAGAATGTTCGAAAAATGCTTCATGTAAAGGGTAATTGTTACAGAGGAAATATCCTGAAAGATCTTTGTATGATACTGTTTGGTATTTGATGGGCTTTTCGTTTTTGAGTTACTGTAGTTAGTTTCTGTACTGCCTTTCACCGCTCACTCAAGCCTGACCATTGCTGGTAGAAGAATGCATGTTTGAAACTTGAATTCAAACCAATAAGAAATTTGTCTGCCTCTATATGTGATGATAGCGTGGCTGCCTCACATTCAAGAGATCCCAAGTTGTAATCTCGGTTAGGGCGAGTTATCCGGATATTTTTTCCCCCCCTTTATCTTAAAAAGGGAAATGTTGAGTAACTCTTAAGCTCTATGCATCCTAGGCTCATTTGAGCATCATTTATTCCATTTCATTCATTCATCGTTTGATGAGCCACCAAGTTAAATAATCTAAAGTTAGTATAACAAGAGAAGGTAGGCATGTCAGAGAAAATCAGCACGATAAGCGGAGTAAAGCTTCGCTGTTTACTCTGCTTGTAAAGTAATAAAAGAGGAGGAAGTAAATACGAGAGAAATTAAAATTACAACAGATAATATTGGTTCCGATTTAGAAGGCATGACTATTCTGAGTAATACAGAAGAATGTGAAAATAATTGCGAAATCAACGATAAAGTTTTGTTCCGAAATCTGGCTATTAAAAATCTGATGTGTACCATTCAGATGACTTTCTCCATATCCCTGCAACAAATAATTCTTAAAAAACTTATACTTCTATTTACTTTATGCTAATCAGAAAAAATTAGCAGAAATAGTCTTATTACTCGCTTCCTTGTAAGTAGAAGCGAAATAAGAGACAACCGTAGGTTAAAGTGATAGTCAAAAGCTGGTTGCTATGTCAATGAAGTTCCTTTGTATGGATAGGAGTTGACAAGTTCCTGTATGAGAAATTTATACGTTTTTCATAGCAGAAAACAAAAATAAGGAATGTCACAAAAACGACGAACTCCACGAAAAAAATGTATATAACATAAATTGTGCGTTTTAAAGTGCTCTACATTTTTTGTGTAGTAAGTTTTTGTCCATCTCTTACGGTTTAGCAGTCATTCAAAATTTAGTAAAATTCATCCAGAATAAACCACTCTTCAGAGGCTATTCCCAGAAAATTCAAGATATACATTTCATTTGTCAGGTAAATATGTTTAATATCCGAACTTTTAATCAAAATCGTTAGAGCCATTTTTGAGAAAATCAAAATTTTCGAAAAAAGTTCCATGTAAAGGGTAGTTGGGGTGGGAGGATTTTTCTCAAAAGCTTCGTGTCGCATCCCTTGGTATTTTACCGACTTTTCGTTTTTGAGTTATCGTGTTCACAGACACACACACACACACACACACACACACACACACACAGGACCTTTTTGTGAAAATGCTTTTTTTGGATATTGGGGACCCTAAAACATATATTTCCGGTGAAATCTCGGTATCGAATTTTTGGTGGAGTGTAATACTTTCTCTATACACTATGTACATAGTGCGTATGGAGAAAGTAAAAAAAAAACAGCGAGAATAGGTTTGTATGTATGTATTTATTTCTCTGCAAGTGGGTATCACCCAGTGGCAGAGTTATATATGTATACAAGATATATAAACAATAAATCACAGCTGCCAGTTTATAGCTTTGTAAGCTAGATATAATAGTTATTTACACAAATATGAAAACATGAATTTTTCTCTGAATTCAGATTAATTAATTTCATAATTAGAATCACCAACCAATTTAACATTTGTATTTACAACAATATGAAATCACAAGCATTTCATTTAAGGAATATTTACAAAAATTATCCAGCATTAAAATCAAGATTTTTCCTAAATTTCTTCAGAGACAGGGGACAGCCCCGAAAGGCTGCTCCAGGCAATTCATTCCAGTCTTTTATGGTTCTATTTACAAAGGAGAACTTTCCCACGTCAGTTCTGTATCTTATACCCTTAATTTTGAACGGATGATCGTTTCGTGCATAGTAAATTGGGTTTTCCAGTTTGTCAGTAACGTCCTCCCATGCGTTTAAGCCAGCGTAAGCTTTAAATAAAGCGCACAACCTCTGTTTCTCACGCCTAACTTTCAACGGCTCCCATTTTATTTCCTCAGCGTTTGGAGGCCCAAAATATTTACCCCTTTTTATGAATTTTATAGACATTTTCTGGATCTTTTCTAACGAATCAATTTGATTTACTCTATACGAGTCCCAACAAGTTACTCCAAATTCCATGACCGGCCGCACTAAGGACTTGTACGCGATTTCCCTTGACTTCCCCTTTTTTAAAATCCTCATTAAGAAGTGCAGTGTTTTCCACGCTTTCTTAGATACCGAATTTACCTGCTCGTCCCATCCAGCGTTACTCGCCAAGTAAACTCCCAAGTATTTGCAGCTGTCCACCTGTGGAATTTTTTCCTCACCCATGTGATAGTTTTGCAGAATTTTTTCCCTAGATCTATTAAATGCAATTGACTTACTTTTGCCAGCGTTAATTTTCATTTTATTTGCAGCAGCCCAATCACTAATGTCATTTAAATCACCCTGAAGAACAGTCTCATCTTCAACATTTCTAATTTTATTGTAAATAAGACAATCGTCTGCAAACAACCTTATCTGGCATTTAATATTAACAGTTATGTCATTTACAAAAATAAGAAAAAGTAACGGCCCCAGTACTGAGCCTTGGGGTACGCCCGAGCTTACCATACCCCTTTCAGATAGCTCCTTGCCTACTTTTACCCTTTGCGATCTTCCTTCCAAAATTTTTTTAATCCATAGAACTACGTGTTTATCAATTCCTGTAGCAGTTAGCTTCTGGATAAGTAAATTGAAGCTCAATGGGTGAGACTAATGGAAGATACACTTGGGAATATTCCCCAATTAGACCATTAAGCAGCAGTTAAAAGTATTAAGTACAGTCAAGGAAATAAACAATATAAACAAAAAATGGGTGGCCAAAGAATACAATAGAATATCAGTAGGAAGGAAAAATGTGGACAGGCTGGAGAAGACAGAATTGAGACTCAGAACAGGGCCTGGTGGCTTAATCTTGAACGTCTGAAGAAAAACATTTTTACCGCATATTCCTAACACCAATTGTTTATAGTTTCGCATATAGACGATGTACCATTTGGGTAGAGAACACTGCAATGTAAAGTCGAGCACACAGTCTGGTTTTCTATAATTTTATTTATTTAATGTTGGCAGAAACACGTTAGCATCTGTGTTCCACACCTGCGCTGCACGGACTAATCTCGCTTGGTTGTGTATGCGTGTGTTGTTTTAACGTTCTTTAATTTGGTGGGTTATCGAACGATGATGATTGAATGAAATTGATTAAATGATGCTCAAATGAGACCGAGGTCTACAGAGCTTAGAATTACCCGACATTTTTATTCTTAGAATAAGTGGAAACTCGGGGGGAAAAACAGTATCTGGATAACTCACCCTAACCGAGATTAGAACTCGGGACCTTTTGAATGTCAGGCATACACGCTACCACCACACAATAGAAGTGAGCCAATCTCTTATTAGTTTGAATTCAAGTTTTACACACGCATTGTCTAACAGCAATGGTCAGGTATAGGTGAACGGTGAAAAGGAGTACAGAAACATTTCGGTTGGATAGCATGCTTCGCAACAAGTTCAATCCAGCCTTTGGATGTGATCATCTGATGTTGGTTTAATGACGAAATCAAAGTCTTTGACAAAATTCAAAGATTGACTTACGGACACAGGTCAGTTTCAGCCGGGAATGAAAGAAAAGGGGACAGTAAGACATAGCATTAAATGAAATGGTAGAACCAGGTTAATGGCGTGACATGTTTAGTATTTCCATAGTAGGTATTATTTTAGTAAATTTATTTACTTACAAATTCGCATTAGAAATGTGTTTTTTCTACAGCGAATTTTAAGTTAGTATATTTTTTAATAAATACGTGAGAAATGCATTGAAAATTGTTTAAAGCATCCCGTTTTAAAGTGATAATAATGCTAATAATTGATCATATGACGTAAAATTTGTAATTATATTAAGATGCATATGATTTTGGTGTGCTGTATTGAATCTTAGCCCGTCTGCGGAATACTGTTGTAGTCGAAAGGCCCAAAGGCCTCTATGTGATGTTTAGCAACTAAAACGTAACGTTATATGTAATTTTAGTTCAGGAAGGAAATTACTGGTAAGGGCTATTTTGTAAAGAATAATGACTACGGGTGAAATTATTGAAACAATCATCGTTATAATAATCGATATTACACCTTGTAAGTAAATGTTTGTTTATCCTTATGTTTATTGAATTTGAAATGGCGGTGTTTACGAAGTAATGTATGTACATTTTCTTGCTTACAATTGATTGACAAACGACATTAAAATCAAATATTTACAATATTCTCATTATCATGATATCCACAAGCCTGGGGTTGGATTCAAATTAAGCTAATAAAACAGAGTAACATTTAGTGGCATTAATAATTATGTTATTCCTTTTGGAAAAGTCGCTTGAAATAATACTTGATCTTTACAGAATATCGGTACTTTTCACACGCAGTAACATGCGATTGATTATCTTAATAGCGTTTTATATTTTTTATAGATGACAAGAGTTTCTTAGGTGAAGAATTTTAGTATAACGCGCATTTTTTAAAGATATGTGATGAAAGTATTTTCTGTAATCCTCATTTCCTGAGTATATAAGAATCGTCATTGTATCTAAAAGGGGTTCGAAAAATATTTGCAGATGTTACAGTAATCTTTTTCTCAAATCTAAAATATTTAATGATTTTACATGGGATTTGTCAAATAACTTAAGTTAGGTATGAGGAACATCAACAGGAAAAGAAAACTCTAAAATACCTGAATGTTTCTGCAAATTATTCGCAACCATTCTTCGGTATTTCGATGACGATAGAGACGAGACGATAGAATGTCACGTGATATAGCGGATATTAGTTCCTTATCGGAGTGCCAGGTTATCTCTGAACCCAACCTGAGATAGACATGGCCACCAGACCAGAATGGTTCTGGGGACTCATTCTAGAAGCCCTTCTGCAAATTGGTTGCGTGGAATCGAACCCAGGACCAAATGAGGTACTATGCATTCAATTGATATAGTTTCATTATTACGCGCAGAGCTCTAATCTGTTATTTATAATAATTGATTTGTAATATAGTTGTGTTTTCGTGCATATAGTAAAGTGTTTTCTATGGTGATACTATTAAAACGTTCAAAAAATTAAATGATCACCAAAACAGGTCATTTATATGTAACTTTTATAAAAAATGGATATAGTAATACAGCCAATAGCACGGTATTTTACAGATTATAGGTACAAAATAAAGCAGTAAACATTTTTGCACTTATACCCAAGCAAAGATAATAGTAATGCATTTATCAGAGATTCTAATTCACTTCTTACTATTGAATATCAAACATTATTTTATTACGTAGAAATTCCACATAAAAGAAACGCAGATTGTAAAACATTTCAGTTAGCCTACTTGTGAAATGTATGTGTATGAACAATGTGTCAGAAATACAGCATTAGAAAACTAAGAAATTATACTGCACAATGAATGAAGAAGTAGTTTTCACTTCTTACCTTTAATCAGCCTCTTTGATGTGGGATAAAATATGCACCTCACATCCAAGAGGTCCCGAGTTGGAATTCTATTAGGGTGATATTCCCGGATACGATTTTTTTCGACTTTCCCTTATCCTGAGAAGGTAAATGTCGGGTACTTCTAAGAAGCCGGGTAAACATTATTTCACCCATTTCATTCATGTCCGATATGACCTACAGATTAAAGGACGTTAAACATTAAAAAAAAAACAAAAAAAAAACAAAAAAAAAAAAAAAAACAACCTTGGAAACTATGTCAGAAACTGCACATTAATGTCCATTATTCATTGGATTATCCCTTAACCCAAAGTGATTAAAAGGCAATTTGTTTCTCTACCTCTCCAACACATTGCTTATACCAAGGCGTATTCTCAATTCCTAAGCTCTCTACTAGGCCCAACTACTCCGTATTTAATGTGCGCAAACATCCCTTGGTGCGCTAAAAGACCTACAGAACTCAAATTTCAGGTTAAAACTTGCCAGTGGAGTGTTGACGAGGGTGACCTTCGCTATACACGTCTTGCCATTAGCGGTGCCTGTGAGCGGGTCATGCTCATTGCGAGGGCTAAAACGGTCTCACCCAGTTCCCTGGCCGGTTTTAATTTGAAACAGCCCCATTGAGTTCTACAACTCTTTTAACGCACGAAGATGTTATTTGCCAAATATGGGGTAGTTGGGTGACCTCGTATAGCTATATTTTCAAATGAAAATGCGACACAAATGCTCTCCTACTCATTTTAATGGTATATATTCAGTGCATTTGTAAAACCACAAAAAATATTTGCGCTGAAACCCGCAGCATAACATCTTATAAACAACACACATATTTTACGCACATTTAATCTGACAGGATTAAGATAGTGTCTAACTTCACTGCAAATGTTGAGTCAGTCAGCATGAAATTTTTACGTACGGACGAAATTGTTTTATCTGTAGTAATCATCTCACGTTTGATTTCATGATAGATTTGTGAATGCTAAAGTCAAAACTTCAGTGGGATTTAAGATAAAATATATCAACTTTGAAACAATTTATGTAAAGATTAATTTATTTATTTATTTCAGCATAATAACAACGCTAATTGAAATCTAAACTATTAGCCAGTCCAAACTTTTGAATCAAAGAATTTTAATATAATTTGTTGCCTAGATAACAAGATATATAACAGAGGTGTTAACACATATTTTTATTGTTTCATATAACTACAACAGTCGTATCGACAGCCCTTTATCTTTCGGACAAATTGCCTATTGGCAATGGTGTTAGCTCGTACCTAAACAGTAGTCTTTAGATGTTATATATATATATATATATATATATATAGAGAGAGAGAGAGAGAGAGAGAGAGAATGGGGGGAGGGAGGGGGAGAGAGTGCGTGTATATGTTCTAATGTTGAAAGCCCAAAATCTAATGACAACTGTAAAGGTACAAGCTAACATCATTGCCAATGTTATATTGCTACTTCCAGACTCTGAGGATGGTAAGGAATAATATTCCCACCCTCGGCTGGGGCCCCTCTTACAGCTGGCAGGTGCTTTACTGACCAGCTCAGTGTAAATATTCTCCCTGCCTTTAGGATTTTTACGCCCATGCGTGCGCTGGTATCACAATAAAAATAAAGTATTGTTAGTGTTTCAATTTATGTGAGTTCACGCAAACATTATGACATAAAAGCTAAGTATTTAAATAGTTCTCAAGAATATTGTTCTTGGTATAAATTCGTTTATAAGTTCATTACACATTGAACTATAATTTAGTTAGAACTGAGATAGAAATTGCAATATTTAAGCGAATCCTTAATTCCCGCATATCGTTGATGGGTAAATATATTTTGTAAGAATTCCAAAGAACATCCTGGAAATGCAGCTGTCTTCTAAGTATACATTAGTAACAGATGCAGTTTTTCATTTTCCTTGTCGATTTAAAATTTTCTGGCAGAGTTACTGAAATTCGCCGTAACATTTGACTGAGAGTGAGATAACAGAAAATGTTTGGCAGCTCCCAAAGTAAGACAAAGCCATTGCTTCGCTGATACGACCAGTATACCACATTTTGCCCTCAAACAGCTTTCAAAACCGTGTTTTACTCTCTTTGCCATATAAACACCCATTTAAATGGCAATGACCTCATTAGTTTTAACTGGATTTTCAGCAGGAATTTAGGCAGATTCTTCACATTTGAAAAGATTTCATTTCTTCGACATCAATAGGCTTGTTTATTAAATATAGAGTCCTTAAATATCTTTCCTAGATAACACGAAACACGAAATGAAGTTTTAATTTACAGCTTTACCCAATTTATTTATTCAATAACCAACGAGTGCACTATACATTATTATATGCACCACGGTATTAATGACTGTGTCCTTGGACAACTTATAAATCTCGAGGCCAGAGGCCTTGGATTATAGGCCGGTCGACAACAGGACCTAAGGATTATTGACCAATATAACACTCTTGGCACTTAATTAATTATTACACAATGTATGACCATAAGAAGCTTTACTGAAGCTAGGAGCGTGTAAAGCTCAAAATGGTCACAATAAGGTAGACATATTGAAAGTTAACTTTCCTTCCGTTTTATTGGTAAACAATCTCATGTGTTCCATTCACATGACTTTCTCTAGTTGTTTCGCCAGTAAACTTTTCTTACAAAAGATTATTCTGTTATCTACATCATGCTGATCGAGATAGCATTAGAAGTGGTCTTATTATTTGCTTTCTTGTAAGCAGAAAGGTAATGCACTAGGCTAAAGCAATAGTCAAATCCTTTAAAAAGCGGTCCCTGTATGAAATAATTGAAATTACATTTTGTTTGCTTGCCAGGAGTGAACAAAAGAGAGATGAAAAGAAGATGAAAAGAAGATGAATTCCGTTTGAGAAAAGTTTAAGTAGCTTAAAATTTAAGCAAATAACACAAAATACCGAGAAAAAAAAACAGTTAACCCTAAAAAAAAAAAAAAAAAAAAAAAAAAATGATACGACACAAATTGTGTGTTTTAACAAGAGCTAAATTTTCTACACAGAATGTCTATCTCCTACGGTTTACCAGTTAAAAGTCAACCAGAATGAGCAGGTCTTCAGAGCCTATTTAGTTTTTGATGAAAATGTCTTAAACATATTGTATTTTAATTAAAATCGCTGGAGCTATTTTTGAGAAAATCAACAATTTTGAAAAATGTTCCATATAAAGGGCAGTTAGGCGTGGTGAAGTTTCCTGAAACATCCTTTGAATATACTGAATTTAAATATCAAGTTTGGTATTTAATCGAGTTTTCGTATTTGAGTTATGTTGTCCACAGACACACTCACAAGGACCTTTTTCTAAAAATGTTTTTTTATTCAGAAGACCCAAAAACATGTATTTCGGTGAAATCTCGGCTTCGAATTTTTAGGTGGTATTACAATATCTTCTTTATCTACCATGTGCATTGTAGATACTTACCAGAGAAACTAAAAACAGGATAACGGTAATAGTAAAATATCAATAAACAAATAAGTCTTCAATACAAGTTTTAAATTATTCGCATATCAAACTTTTCTACATTTCATTAAAATCAGATAAAACGGCAGAGAACAACCACAGAAAATCGATCAAACGATTAGTCTGTTTCTCTGAATAAAATTGAATTGAATATTATTAATGGATTCTCTTTACTGCTGCGGTTCTAGCGTCCCATTCTATATTGGGCGTGAAAAGAAGCTTAATTTTGCTCAATTTGAAGTTCTTTTATGTGCCGTAATTCTACGACACGACACTGACTTTACTTCCCTTCCGAAGGAAGCCATACTAAAGATGGCTCTTATTTTTATGTCCGAAAAAATCAATTGCGCTCCGTTGGATTTCAAATCCGCGACCTTTTTTTTTTTTTTTAAGAAAAAATGCAGTTCCGGAGGCTTGTCAGGACTCCGGCGCTGTATTCCTTCTCCATTTTTTCCAGTTTCCTATATTTCCTTAGTAGACCTTTTTATTCTTTTAAGATTTCCTTTCACATATACATACACAAACATAGACACATGTACAAACACATAAACACCCATGCCCAAGGCGGGACTCGAACCCACGATCCTGTGCACCACGAAGCGTCAAAGCGAGACACTTTAGCGAGCGCGGCCACCGGGTTCGGCTCTCCTTGGAAACCAAGAGGTTAGCATGCTTCCTCCAGACCGCGGAGAACGACGTTTCTTTGAATATGCAATTATTAATGATTTCAATATATCCATCTTCATGAACGTGATTCTAAGTAAACATTAACCTGTAGAATAAAATTCATAATAAAACATTTGGGAGTTTATCGGTGATTGTTGTATTAAATTTCACGCTGTGTTAAATTGTAACTAGGTTTTTAATATAAAGGTATTAACTATTATATAGGATATTAAATTGTTATTTCTGTTTTTCTTTGATTTAGAAGTTTTTCTGAAAATAATTGAAACACTTGCGACAGTAAAGACTCTAGAAATAACAAAATGTACTCTTATAAAATAAATGAGTTTGGCTTATATAATATCTTGACAAACATGTTGTATAAATATGAAGTTAATGTTGCTGTGATCCAGATGTGAGTTATCGATGTCATATGTATCTTTTTCATGCTGCATATCTTCATCCCAAAATGTTTTGTGCAAACGTCAAGCAAGAGTAAATCTAAAAAAAGAGTTGTAGATAAGATAACGTGGCAAAAGATAAAGTTTGCTGGTATCGATTACATTATCGCATATGAGATTCTGAAAACTTTTACCTATCACAAAACTTGTTTACGCAAAAAATCTTATGTTACATTCACTTAGCATTCTCTTTATTGTATCATTTAGCTATCTACCATATAAAACTATACTATGAAATTTATTTTACTATCTGCTTCAAAATTGAGATTATAAACCTTTGCAAAAATAACTATATTACACATTTCGTTATACATGCAAAGGTAGAGTGGCAGTAAAATGCTTAACAACAGAATGCTATATCCTGGCCTTAAAATGCTCATCTTTCCAATCAATAGCGAGAAACAACTGAATGTCGAAAGGATTTTAAAATAATTACGACGAACTGAAAGAATTCATGATATAAATAGCATATATCTAGGAAATGGCTTACACCACAAAAAAGTAAGGTATTTGAAATAAAATATATAAAATGTATTTTAAAGATATCTACATATTTTTACTTTCTCTACACGTATTATGTAGATAGTGTATAGAGAAGGTATTGTAATGCACCCAAAATTGGATACCGAGATTTCACCGAAAATACATGTTTTGGGACCCCCCTGAATCCAGAAAAAGCATTTTGAGAAAAAGATCCGTATGTGTATGTGTGTGTGTGTGTGTGTGTGTGTGTGTGTGTGTGTGTGTGTGTGTGGACAGCATAGCTAAGATGAAAAGTTCGTTAAATACCAAACTTGGTATTTAAGTCTGGTATCTTTCAAGGATGCGACACGAAGACTTTCAAGAAAATCCCCCCACCCCAAACTACCTATATTCTTTACATGGAAAAATTTTCGAAAATTTTTATATTCTCAAAAATGGCTCTAATGATTTTGATTAAAATACCTTATGTATAACTGTATAATATTTATTTATGACAAACGAAATGTAAATCTTGAAATTTCTAAATAGCCTCTGAAGGCCTCTTCATTATGGATGACTGTTATATAACTAACAAACCGTAAGAGATATACAAAAACTTATTACACAAAAAATGTAGATTTCATTAAAACATACAATTTATGTCATATACATTTTTTGTGTGGATTAACTGCTTTCGAGATATTCCAGGTTATTAGTTTCAATTTTAAGCCCCTTTTAAGCCACTTAAGCTTTTCACAAAGGGAAGATAACTTTTTTCTCATTTCTCGTTTGTTCACTTCTGCCAAACAAAGAGATTGGAATTTCAATTGTTTCACATAGTGACCAGCTTTTAAAGGACGAAACTATCGCTTTACCCCTTATATTTTCTTATTTCCCTTCTACTTAAAGGAAGCTAGTAATAACATTAATTTTGCTTATATTTATCTGTTAGCTTGATGTATACCACAGATTAATATATAGCATAAAAGCTTTGTTCACCGTATAGCTAGAGGGCATTATGTGAATAGAACAAATTAATTTTTTCCCTTCTTCTTATAAGGAACCAAATAATAAGGACAATTTCTGCTAATGTTTATCTCGATTATTATGAAGTAGATAGAAGAATTAGCTTTTTAACAATAATTGGTAACACAGATGTAGAGAATGTCATGTGAATGGGTCACATCAGATTTTTGTATAGTGAATTTCTACCTATCGCTTAACGCTCACCGTTATGTAAGATTATACAAAATTCCTTCACAGGTTACTTTCAGAAAGTTTAAAACACACATTTTATTTTTCATGTAAATATCCTTAATATATGGTGTTTTAATCATAATCGTTTTGGCCATTTTTAGAAAGTAAAAAAGGAAAAGGGAAATTATGCATGCAAAGGGTAGTAAGGGGTGGAGGATTTTCGTGAAAATATTCCTGACGCATCTTTGGAAGTTATTCAAAATAAATAACAAGTTTGGTATTGATCTGAATTTTCGTTTTTGAGTTGTGCTGTTCAGAGATATAGACACACATGGACCTTTACCTATTTTTCTTTTGGAGTCAGGGGCCTTAAAGCATGTATTTAAGATGAAATCTGGTCATCAAATTTCTCTGCGTACTATAAGCAGTAGAGAAAGTAGAAAAAAAAGAGGGGAAAACGTATGAAATGCTTTTTGAATACTTAAAAATATATAATGAATATTTATCATCGACTTTAATATTCTGTTCTGAAATACAAAGCTGGGATCTCTTCTGTAGCAAACATATTTAAATATAATATAGCAAATATTATTTATTCTTTTTACCCAGGGCCCTGGGGGAAGTAATGTCAGAAAACCATATGGAAGCTTCGACAGCAGGTAAGTAGCGTTTGGTTCATTTCATTCATTTCCTACAATATTTTTAGTGTGATCTAATTATCTTGGTAATAAAATACGAGGAACCAGTGTTATTTTTTTAAGTTGAAAATTAAAATTTATGTAGCTCCATTAAAAACACCTAAATAATTTCAAATTTAAATCCCTGAAAATACTCTTGGAGAACCTGTGGTCAAAGAGTACGTAATCCTTATGAATAAGAGTGCTCGTTAACAAATTTCTCCTTATATCACTAAATCTCCCCATTTAAATCACAAACACTTTATATGGACTGAATAATCAAGTAATGGAATCAGCAGAGCTTTCAGGAACTTGAAACAAATTAAAGACTTTATAACTTAGGAAAAATCATCACAAACAAACAACCCACCATATGAAAATATCTTAAATATATAGTTCTTTAATCAAAATCGTCAGAGACATAATTGAGAAATTAAAACTCTTCGAAAAATGACCCATGTTAAGGGTACTTGGCGGTGGGGTGCTATTCCTAAAAATCTTCGTGTCACATACTCGGAATATGTGAACTTGACTTCTAAGTTCGGTATTTAACGGATTTTCGTTTTTGAGTTATGCTGTTCACAGACACACACACGGATCTTTATCTAAAAATATCATTTTTTTTTTCGATTCAGGGGACCTAAAACATGTATTTTCACTGAAATCACGATGTCAAATTTTTGAACGGAATGCAATAGATACCTTTTCTACTTATGTACTATGCACTAAGTAGAGAAAGTTAAAAAACAAAACAAAACAAAAAAAATATATATATATAAATTATTATTATTATTTATTCTATTTTTACTTTCTCCATACGCACTATGTACATAGTGTATAGAGAAAGTATTGCACTCCACATAAAAATTCGATACCGAGATTTTACCGGAAATATATGTTTTAGGGTCCCCAATATCATAAAAAAGCATTTTCACAAAAAGGTCCGTGTGTGTGTGTGTGTGTGTGTGTGTGTGTGTGTGTGTGTGTGTGTGTGTGTGTCCGTGTGTCCGTGTGTCTGTGGACACGATAACTCAAAAACGAAAGGTCGGTAAAATACCAAACTTGGTATTTAAGTTTAGTATCTTCCAGGGATGCGACACGAAGATTTTGAGAAAAATCTCCCCACCCCAAACTACCCTTTACATGGAACTTTTTTCGAAAATTTTGATTTTCTCAAAAATGGCTGTAACGATTTTGATTAAAATTTCGTATAATAAAATGTATATCTTGAATTTTCTGGTAATAGCCCCTGAAGAGTAGTTTATTCTGGATGAATTTTACTAAATTTTGAATAACTGCTAAACTGTAAGAGTTGGACAAAAACTTACCACAAAAAATGTAGAGCACATTAAAACACACAATTTATGTTATATACATTTTTACTTTCTCCATACGCACTTTGTACATAGTGTATAGAGAAAGTATTGCACTCCACCAAAAATTCGATACCGAGATTTCACCAGAAATATATGTTTTAGGGTCCCCAATATCCAAAAAAAAGAATTTTCACAAAAATGTCCGTGTGTGTGTGTGTGTCCGTGTGTCCGTGTGTCTGTGGACACGATAACTCAAAAACGAAAGGTCGGTAAAATACCAAACTTGGTATTTAAGTTTAGTATCTTCCAGGGATGCGACACGAAGATTTTGAGAAAAATCCCTCCGCCCCCAACTACCCTTTACATGGAACTTTTTTCAAAATTTTGATTTTCTCAAAAATGGCTCTAACGATTTTGATTAAAATTTCGGATATTAAGCATACGTATTTACCTGACAAATGAAATGTATATCTTGAATTTTCTGCGAATAGCCTCTGAAGAGTAGTTTATTCTGGATGAAGTTTACTAAATTTAGAATGACTGCTAAACCGTAAGAGATGGACAAAAACTTACTTCACAAAAAATGTAGAGCACTTTAAAACACACGTTTCTTCGTGGAGTTCGTCGTTTTTGTGACATTCGTTATTTTTGGTTTCCGCTATGAAAAACGTATACTTTTCTCATACAGGAACTTGTCAACTCCTATCCATATAAACAAAGGAACTTCATTGAATTAGCAACCAGCTTTTGACTATCACTTTAACCTACGGTTGTCCCTTATTTCGCTTCTACTCACAAGGAAGCGATTAATTAGACTATTTCTGCTAATTTTTTCTGATTAGCATAAAGTAAATAGAATTATACGTTTTTTAAGAATTATTTGTTGCAGGGATATGGAGAAAGTCATGTGAATGGTACACATCGTAGTTTTTTTTACTTTCTCTATACGCACTATGTATATAGTGTATTACTTTCTCTATATGCACTATGTACATACATAGTGTATAGAGAATGTATTGCACTCCACCAAAAGATTAGATACCGAGATTTCACCGGAAATAAATGTTTTAGGCTCCCCTGTATCCAAAAAAAGTATTTTCAGAAAAAGGTCCGTGTGTGTGTGTGTCCGTGTGTCAGTGTGTCCGTGTGTCTGTGAACACGATAACTCAAAAACGAAAAGTCGGTAAAATACCAAATTGATATTGTAGTTTAGTATCTTCCAGGGATACGACACGAAGATTTTGAGAATAATCCGCCCACCCCAAACTACCCTTTACATGGAACTTTTTTCGAAAATTTTGATTTTCTAAAAAATGACTCCTACGATTTTGATTAAAATATCGTATATTAAAGTTATTTACCTGACAAATAAAATGTATATTTTGAATTTTCTGGGAATAGCCTCTGAAGACTACTTTATTCTGGATGAATTTTTCATAACTGCTAAACCGTAAGAGATGGACAAAAACTTAACCCAGAAAAAATGTAGAGCACGTTAAAACATACAATTTATGTTATATACATTTTTTTCGTGGAGTTGATCGTTTTTGAGATATTCCTTTTTCTTGGGTTCAGCTTTGAAAAACACTTTTCTCATACAGGAATTTGTCAACTCCTGTCCATACAAACAAAGGAACATCAGTCACATAGCAACCAGCTTTTGGCTTTCACTTTAACCTATGGTACATCCTTATTTCGCTTCTGCTTACAATAAAGCAAGAAATAAGACTATTACTGCTACTTTTTATCTATTAGCATTAAATAAATAAAAGATAAGCTTATTAACAACAATAATTTACGGAAATATAGAGAGAGTCATGTGAATGAAACACATCAGTTTTTTTTTTTTTTTTTTTTTTTTTTTTTTGCAAAAATCCAGCGTAATGAATTAATACTAACTGGATGATTCTAAAGATCAAACTGCCGATGTGAACCAAAAGAGTTAAGATGGTTATAGGTATAAACGGCATTGAAAAGGTACACTCAACTGAAATTCGAGCTTTTAGACCAAATTTGTGATTTTTGTTTCTATTGTTAAAATTCTTTGTTTCTTTACCGGTTTAAAATAGGTATATATTTTATTTTACTTTGCACGTTTTTACTTTCTCTAGCCCCATATGTGCAATGTACATAGTGATAGAGAAGTATTGTATTCCACCCAAAAATTCGATACCGAGATTTCACCGGAAATACATGTTTTAGGACTCCCTGTATCCAAAAAAAGCATTTTGAGAAAAACGTCTGTGTGTGTGCGCGTGTGTGAGTGAGTGTGTGTGTGTGTGTGTGTGTGTCCGTGTGTCTGTGAACACGATAAGTCAAAAATGAAAAGTAGTTAAAATACCAAATGTGGTATTTAAGTTTAGTATCTTCCAGGGATGCGACTCGAAGATTTTAGGAAAAATCCCCCCACCCCAAACTACGCTTTACATGGAACCTTTTTCGAAAATTTTGATTTTCTTAAAAATGGCTCTAACGATTTTGATTAAAATATCATATATTAAATATATTTACCTAACAAATAAAACGTACTTCTTGAATTTTCTGGGAATAGCTTCTGAAGACCTGTTTATTCTGAATGAATTTTGCTTAATTTGGTATAACTAGTAAACTGTAAGAGATAGACAAAAACTTACTGCACAAAAAATTTAGGTCTTGTTAAAATACAAAAAGTTATGCGTATTTCTCGTGGAGCTTACCTTTTCGAGGTATTCATTGTTACTAGTTTCATTTGTGAAGTACTTATACTTTTCTCAGACGGGAGTGCCCGTTTTTCTTTTGTTCTACTCCTGGCCAAGAAAAGAAGTGATTTGTAATGACAATCGCATATCGACAGCTTTTAAAGCTTTTGACTATTGGTTGAGCCTAGTATATTCCCTTATTTTCTTCCTACTTATACGGAACTAAATAATAAGAACATTGCGCTAATGAGTACCACGATTAGCAAGGTGCAGAAAGAAGAAGAATCTTATCTATGAAGTTTGTAGAACAGCTAGAGAAGGTCATGTGAATGTAACACATCAGATTTTTAAATATATGTATAAATTGTAGTTTATTCGTCTCTCAAAATTGCATTCTTTTTCGCATAAAGAGGTTTCTTGTGGAACAATTTTGCCCACAATTTATGAAATTAGAATATAAGCTCTATAGATTTTTTTTTAATAATTTTATTGCTGACAGTTAGTTGAGCATTTTTGTTTCAGTAAATATTAAAATAATGTATTTAAAAAAAATCTGATGTGTACCATTCACATGAATTTCTCTATACCTCTGCAACAATTTTATTCTTAAAAAGCTTATACTTCTATTTACTTTATGCTAATCAGAAAAAAAATTAGCAGAAATAGTCTTATTACATGCTTCCTTGTAAGTAGACGCGAAATAAGGGGCTACCATAGGTTAAAGTGATAGTCAAAAGCCAGTTGCTATGTCAATGAAGTTCCTTTGTTTATATGGATAGGAGTTGACAAGTTCCTGTATGAGAAAAGTATATGTTTTTCATAGCAGAAACCAAAAATAAGGAATGTCTCAAAAACGATGAACTCCACGAAAAAAAATGTATATAACATAAAATGTGTGTTTTAATGTGCTCTACATTTTTTGTGTAGTAAGTTTTGTCAATCTCTTACGGTTTAGCAGTTATTCAAAATTTAGTAAAATTCATCCAGAATAAACTACTCTTCAGAGGCTATTCCCAGAAAATTCAGATATACACTTTATTTGTCAGATAAATATGTTTGGTATACAACATTTTAATCAAAATCGTTAGAGCCGTTTTTGAGAAAATCAAAATTTTGAAAAAAGTTCCATGTAAAAAGTAGTTAGGGGTGGGGAGATTTTTCTCAAAATCTTCGTGTCGCATCCCTGGAAGATACTAAACTTAAATACCAAGTTTGGTATTTTACCTAATATTCGTTTTTGAGCTATCGTGTTCACAGACACACGGACACACGGACTCACGGACACACACACTCACACACACACACACACACACACACACGGACCTTTTTTCGAAAATGTTTTTTTTAGATAAGGGGACCCTAAAACATATATTTCCGGTGAAATCTCGGTATCGAATTTTTTGGTGGAGTGCAATACATTCTCTATACACCATGTACATAGTGCCTATAGAGAAAGTAAAAATTAGTTCCATTAATCTAAAAGATGCAGTAATACCCATGTTACAACTGTTGGATATCTTTACTTAATTTAAGATAGCAGTTGTACATGGAATGATGCCAATGTAATTTAAAAAAAAATCTGATGTGTATCATTCACATGACTTTCTCTATATCCCTGCACCGAATTATTCTTAAAAAGCTTATACTTCTATTAACTGCATGCTAATCAGTAAAACATTAGCAGAAATAGCCGTATTACTTGATTACTTGTAAGTAGAGGTGAAATAAGGGAGTACCATAGGTTAAAGTGATAATCAAAAGCTGGTTGCTATGTCACTGAAGTTCCTTTGTATGGACAGTAGTTGACAAATTCCTGTATGAGAAGTTTTTCATAACAGAAACCAAAAATAAGGAATGTCACAAAAACGACGAACTCCACGAAAAAAATGTATATAACATAAATTGTGTGTTTTAACGTGCTCTACATTTTTTGTCCATCTCTTACGGTTTAGCAGTTATTCAAAATTTAGTAAAATTCATCCAGAAAAAACTACTCTTCTGAGGCTATTTCCAGAAAATTCAAGATATACATTTTATTTGTCAGGTTAATATCTTTAATATACGAAATTTTAATCAAAATCGTCAGAGCCATTTTTTAGAAAATCAAAATTTTGAAAAAAGTTCCATGTAAAGGGTAGTTGGGGGTGGGGGGATTTTTCTCAAAATCTTCGTGTCGTATCCCTGGAAGATACTAAACCTAAATACCAAGTTTTGTATTTTACCGACTTTTCGTTTTTGAGTTATCGTGTTCACAGACACACGACACACACACACACACACACACACACACACACACGGACCTTTTTCCGAAAATGGTTTTTTTAGATAAAGGGGACCCTAAAACATATATTTCCGGTGAAATCTCGGTATCGAATTTTTTGGTGGAGTGCAATACGCTCTCTATACACTATGTACATAGTGCCTATAGAGAAAGTAAAAAAGAAAAAAACAGTATCGTATTCTTTTGAAGCCCAACATACTATGGAAATCGTCACTTGCTTTGCAATGCAAAATATTTTTGTGTAATTCCCCATCCGCTCTATACCAGGTGGCTCAATTACCCCGGTCACTCTACGTGGTGTAATGGTTACCATGATAACTTCATATACCCAAGGTCGCGGGTTCAAACCCGGCGGAGGACGATGGCTTTTTTCGGGCGTAAAAATCCGCAGCATGGCTTCCTTCGCAGGGAAGTAAAGCCGTTGGTCTCGTGTCGTAGGTTTGCGGCACGTAAAAGAACCTCAAGCCTCTGAGCAAAATTAAGCGATAGATTGGGACGCTGAGAACCACAGCAGAAGAGCATCCATAAATAAAACTCCATTTCATTTCAATTACCCCGTATATGACGTATGCAGGTATCCCTTCGTAAGTTAAAAGACTTGCAGAACTCAATGGGGCTATTTCAAATTAAAATCTGATAGTGAGGAACTGGTATGAGTGAGAGTTCGGCCACTTGGTGTGTCAGTATGCCTAGCAAACTGGGCTTCCACTTCAGCTTATAAATCCGAAGATTTATCCTAAACTATACCTTGGTTACAGGATACTTTACCATTCCTTTATACGACACACGACACTAGTTATAATAAATAAGTATAACATTATTTTTCTGCAACAATTTTTTAATTTCCGTTCCAGGAATAAGGAGCGCTGGCCACAAGAAGAACCGCCAAGGAGTTTTCACGGTAAGCAGCATTTTGTAACATACATCGAAAAGTTGAACATCTATTATGGAGACCGATGGTTAAAATTTGAGTAAAAATCATGAAAAAATTAACATTTAGATTTGATAAATTATAAATAAAAATAAATAAATAAAACTATTACTGGTTGTCATTATTATTGTTCACTTAGCTATTTTAAAAAACGAGCATATATGTATACAATATAATTAATATATAATTATGAAAGTAAACTTTTTATGTGAGAATATTAGGTATCAATAAAACTGTGGTATATTATGTTAAGTATCCCTTAATGTGCGCCCATAGCGCTCAGAAGAGACTAGTTACGTGCAGGGAGGATGAGTGCACTCTAGGATGCATTCTAGAATGAGTGCAGCACTGTCAACTTTGTTATTTTTTCACTTTGTGATGTTCCTTTCCATCGCCGTGAAATACTCATTGCTAACTTTTTATATTATAATAAGTAATAAGTAATTAGGTATAAAATATGTAATAAATTTAGCAGAATATGTGGAGAAAGTCATGTATGGAAAACATCAGACTTTTTTTACATAAAAACCCAAAGTGATAGCAAAGGACATCACATAAAAATATGTTAGTAATGTTTTAGCAAGAAAGGAAAAAAGCTAAGATAGCATCGCAAGGAGAATTTTAACTAGAGGAACCAAAGGAAAGGGGTTTAAAATTAATATTTGTAAAACTGTTTCTTCTGTGATTTTGAAACTTTGTGAACACATAACCTACCTATATAATTGTTCTAATGCTGGAGTACATTTTTATATACTGGATACACAATAATCCAAAATTAAAAAGTTTATAGTACCTACCTATATAGTAAATGTTTAATTTTGGAGCACTCTTTAAAAGTTTCAAAATCCACTCACAGTTTCCCTTAATTGACCAGAACATATCTGGTGATAAGTGTAAATTTAAAATAATGTATAAAAGAGCTGGGGGGTGTAAGCTACTTTTATATTCATACTGGGGACAAAATTTGTAAATTCGGACAAAAATACAAAAACAAAATACAGCCAGACAGCAAGACCCAACCGAAATTCTCACCCGTCCACACTATGAAGCAGACGTTATTTCTGCACCAACACAATGGTCTGCTATAGATTTGTTTTTAAGGTAGTATGTACATAAAAAGAAAATGAGAAATGTATGTAACTTTTTAAACTTGAACGTATTCGTCTTGAAATGAAGCCTAAAACTGTTTCAATTCTTTGAAGTTTGTAATCTTTCATAGCAATCCAATGCTTTTTATGCATCCTAAATATGCTTCATATTTACTGGAACAAAACTAATTTTATAGTGTCTATAATTTTCTATTTTCATAGTATGTGTCTTAACATAGCTTTAGTACTTATCATGGCTTTTTTGAAACGAGAACCTTTATCAGGGCTTTTTGCTTACGTAATTTGATTATTTTGTTATTGGCGGTTACTTATTAACATTACTTTTTAATATTAACCTTATGTCCAGTTGAAGGAAAGCATATGAAATCAAATATTGATTGGCAATTAATTAATCTCTAATTAATTTGATTTTCGTTGGATTGTACAAACGTTAATCACTTATCAGCGAGTGTTCATCAAATGATTGACAAAATCCATTTGATAACAGTGCATTTTAAAGCCACGCATAGCAGACTATGCGCCTTTGGGAGGGGGGGGGTCTGTTAAAAGCTTCTTGGCGGAAGACCAGTTGATTGTGAGTTTAAAATAGACGAAAATGAATCACTTTATAAGTCCCAGCAATTTCATGGGTTACACTTCTAATCATACAAGATACAGTTGACTTATGGACCCCAATAAAGTCGCCTAACGTAACCTGAAAACGAGATTAGTGCCAAGTTCCGATTAGTCGAAGAGGGAAACAAGATTTACCTAAACCATCCCATTGTTTTATTTTTCGGTTTGCCTATCGTCCAAGTAGCTTCTATTCTATTAGTTTGTAGCCGTAAAGTCCGTCAATCTCCAATAATTGAAGCTGGAGACAGAAAGGAGGAGAATGGATCCGAGTGTCACAAAACGGTATGCCTGGATTAGTCACTATATTCAAATTTTCTGTGGTGCTCGAAACAGGAGTCCTTACTTAACCTAAATTTCTGCTGAAATTCCCTATCAGTATGCTCAAGGAACAATTCTTCTTCCTCCTTTTCTTCTTCTTCTTCTCTCTCTGAAGTGCCTTCTTAAATATTAAATTTCTATGTTCTAAGAATCCATTATTTTGACTTTAAATAGAAACGTAACAAAAACGATATGTTAGTTTATCCTTCTAGTATTCTGTGTTGTTAATTAACCTTCTCTTATTAAGTATAATTTTCAAAATGAAGACAAAGTTCCCTCTTCGTTATTCACCCTTAATTTTAGGTTAGTTTATCCGTATACTTCTAAACTATTCAAAATACAGGCACTTATGAAAAAATTTCAAATTAGTACAACAAATATAGGTCCTTTTATATATTTTGTCACTTTAAAACAACTTTATAACTTATATTTTTGCACATTAAAACATATTTTAAGCAAAAATATAAATAAATAAGTGTGCATTTCAAATACAATGTTTAAACATATAGCGTCAAGGAATCCAAGATTCTGTTAGTAGAGTTATAATAAATATTACTTCAACAATGATTCCACATGCCATGGATTAGGAAAAAATAACGCAATTAGAGGTCAGGTTTGGGCATTTTGATTCCCGAATACTCCTTGAGGCAGTACTAATGAATGCAAGAAGATAATGTAAATAAATATATGTAATATAGAAATGAGATTATATATATATACGACTTTCTTTTATATATATAAAAAGAAAGTCGTGTTAGTTACACTATTTATAACTCAAGAACGGCTGAACCGATTTGGCTGAAAATCGGTGGGGAAGTAGCTTAGAACCAGGAGACGGACATCGGATACTTTATCCCGTTTCCGTGGGACGTGACAAAAAACGTGGCATAACAAAACGCAACAGACAGAAAAACGCATTGTTGTCTATGGTGTTTGTTTCGAGTTTTTATTAGCTTATTGTGCCGATATTATCATTAACAATGCCGCGACCAAGACATCGAATCTTTCCCGACAAAGCCGTAATGCAACTAGGATTCGAAACATTGCGAATGAAATTGCACGTGAAGAGCAACTATCCAATTACATTTTTAAACTCCTTGGATGTGCCTGGCTTATCACCGCACAATTTACGACTAAAGGTTGGTTCCGTAGTAATCATGTTTCGAAACATAAACCAACCAAAACTGTGCAACGTAAGACGTTTGGTAGTAAGTAAATTGATGAAAAATGTGATTTACGCGACGATACTCAAAGGAAAATTCGAAGGTGAGGAAGTTCTCATTCCGAGGATCCCAATGATCCCAACCGATTTGCCGTTTGAGTTTAAACGACTTCAATTTCCGATCCGTCTTGCATTCGCCATGACAATTAACAAATCACAAGGCCAATCCTTGAAAATTTGTGGTCTGAATATAGAAAATCCATGTTTTTCCCATGGCCAATTATATGTGGTATGTTCACGGGTCGGAAGATCATCTGCGTTATTTGTTCTTGCGCCTGGTAATAAAACAAGAAATGTCGCCTATCACAAGATGCTTCACTGAAGAGTGCAACCCATGCACCAAAATACACGGCCAATAAGTAATCATTAAAATACTTAATTTTATTGTGTTTATATTTATTATCCTAATAAAAAATTGAACTTAATAAAATCCAAAATCTGCTCATTTATTGCTTCTAAGGCGGAAGAAAGTTCGCCGGGTCAGCTAGTATATATATTAGAGAATGTTAGTATAAGAGAATCAAGATAGGTGAACTGGCCATAAAAGAGAAATCGTTCGCAAGGTTTTTGTGTTCAATAGCCAGGGAGTTGGGGTGAAATGTATAAAAGAATACCCTTGAGCTAAAAAAGACAGCGTAAGCTTGAGATTGTGAAAGTTACTGAGAGTTAGCAGCTAAGTGAAATAGTAGGATAGTTTCTATTGGCTCATGGAAAGAGACGCTACTGGGAGCGGGGAAAACAAGCAAATCAAAGCACAGTTTTAATGTGTAGGCAGAACAAGGGTGTTCGATATATATCTATTCTACAGAGACGCGAGTTCTCACACAGTTCGTCTTCATTTACAGTAGAGAAGGGAGAAGTGTAGTCAGTTGTCTTCATAGTACGTCGGTCCTACATACGTATTGCGTAAAAACTGTGATACGCGACATCTAAGTTTCATTTGTAAATTATCGCGTATAGCACAGTATCAGCTAGGATCTCAGCGAATTATAAAATGTATGCAAATTGTGAATATTTGTGGTAAATTTTAAATAAGTACTCAAAACTAAAATTTACAAATGCTTTATCTGTGAAATAGTTCCTTTTACTGTCCATGCCCTGTTAACGAAGTGCCCACCAGCCGGAACAAATATGAGTAATATATTAAAAACATAATAATAACAACAACAAATTATCAGAGACATTGATGATCAGGTGAGACCGTCACAAAAATTGGCATCAAGCACTGACCGCAACAGAAAGTTATTGACCGCCAATCAAAGTCGCTTTATAATTGATCAAGTTTGATTTGCTTTTCTGCAATCGGATTACAATTAAATTTCGCGCTCTGAATGGGTGAGTCAGCATTGACAACATGCCTGAGGAAGTTTGTAATCCCGGCATTCCATTAGCAGTTGCATTGTTTGGTGTATGAATAAAATGGTGGCTACTTAACACAATACATGTATGGTAAAAGATCACCTACAAAAACAATTGGTTTACGGCTCTAAAATCGATCGTATTAACTCTCAATTTATTCATGAATAAATATGCTTACTTCCTACGTAGGTGAAAATTCGGTACTCATCTAAAATAATTCGATTAATTCCAAACGAAACAATAGCATGTTTAACAATAATACCTACACATATGACAAACCTAATAATAATTGCAAACAATCATGAGAGTGTAAAGCGTATTTAAGAGAAGCATTACTTACACTCTGATAATATGAGTTTCCATAAAAACCCCTCATTTGTTTCAATGTTTGAATTTTCTAAGTCCTTTCAATATCATTATTTTAAGTCTATTTGTTCTTCTGCACAGTTATATTTCATAGTGGCAAAAAAAAAAACAAAAAAAAAACAAAAAAAAAAACAACAAACACGCTGTGACAATGTTGCATTTTCATTTATTATCGGTGCTTGCAATAAAGACCTACTAATTTTAAAAGGAATACCTCTGTCAAACAAATGAATTTATATTAAAATACACTAGAATTACACATATAATAATAAAAATATAATAATAGGAATGTAATAATAGAATATTCAAATCCACAATGCTCCCAACTTGTGACACAATCTGATACAGAATATTGACATCAAAGAATAATCAAATTGAAATGTTTAACTTTACTCGATTTCCATTATTTGGCTTCTGTAAAAATGTTTAAAAATATGAAGTTAGTAAGTATGAATTTAGCCTGATTTAAGGGGGCTTGATCGGACGCCATAGCTTTTATTTAAAAACCGGGCAGTTGGCAACCTTAGTATTAAGACGTATGCCTCACCAAATGCAGTAGTGTTGGAAAGAGTTCCTGTTAAGGGTTAAATGACTGCATTTTGTGAAGCATTCTATACACAGACATCTTAATACTTTTCACAGTAACATGATAAAAATCTTAGGTAGGTACTTAATTTATCGGGGAAGGTTAGACCATCGAATGATACCTATTTATCGTCCAGATATTAATAAATAAAATATAAATTTAAATTCTATATCGCAAAGATTTGACGAGAAAATGTTGAATTTTATAAAGCAATAACTTGGCGACACTGACTAGACAAGTGATAAATGGTACAAAACAAAAGAATGACCAGGCAGTAAATCGTATATGATAAACCAACGCCTCTATATATGAAATAGTCGATGTAATTTATTCCTACATACAAAGAAATATTTAAGTTCTTTGTAATGATATATGAAGCTTCCGTTGATCGCCATATTTCAATAACCTTGAAACTAAGTGCATCCTTTTATCCATTACGGAAGTGGTCATTCGAATTTACAGAAAACCAATTGCTGAAATTGGATAATAATCTCTTATGTAATCACTTAATAACCGGAACTTCATGGAGAGAAGGCAAATTCTATTATAATAGCCTTGTTGATGGTATTAAACCAGCCCAAATGCAGAATAGGAAACTGCCTGAAATTGAAGTTACTGGCAATCCTTAATGCATGGTTTTAAAGCTACCTTTTCGTAGGTAGGATTAATATAATAATTATATAATTATTATTATTTCATCATTATTAATATGAAGAACGGCAATGTGGTAAAACTGTTGGAGACTGATGGAGAGACTATTCCTAGAAAATTCAACATACCTATACATTTTATTTTTCATGTAATTATCTTTAATGTACGGCATTCAAATCAAAGTCTGAGCCATTTTTGAGAAAATTAAAAATGTCGAAGATTTAAAGCATAGTTTGGGTGGAAGATTTTCTTGCAAATCTTTTTGTCTATCCTTGACAGATGCTGAACTTTAACATTAAGTTTGGTGTTTAAACTGACTTCAAACACACACACACACACACACACACACACACGCACACACACACACACACATACGAGAATTTTTTTCCAAAAATGTATTGTTTATAAGCAATCCTGAAAACATGTATTTCCGGTGAAATATCGGTATCAAATTTTTGAGTAGACCTTCTCTACCTAGTATGTATGTACATAGTAATTAGCAGAGAAAGTAAAAATCCAGTCGGGTTGGTGAACCCACGGGGTTTGAACCCGATACCTCCCGGATATGGTCCACAGACATTACTACTGAGCCATTCCACTTCTTAAGATTCACAATTATTTTATATTTAAATATCAATTTTGGAGAGCCGTTACAGCATTATATTTACCACATGCATCGCAAAACCCGATATCTGACAATTTGTATTGCAAAAAAGCCAGTTAGACTGGAGATTATTCTCCCGTTTTGATCAGCAGTTTTCTTGTATTCTAATGCCGACTCTCTTTATAGAGTGCCTTTGTTGCACTTACTGCCATTTTTCTTCTTTGATGGATTAAAATGTATTCACAAGATTTCTATGTGTATTCACAGAGAAATATGATAAACATAAATTTCTTTAACCCTTTGAAGCACGCATTTAGGGAAAGGGAAACTAAAAGTAAGTTGAACTAAAATAAATTCTATTTTCATCTAAAAAGGACATTCAAATAGCAATCTTTTTTTAAAACAAACTACATTTTGGATTTTGAAAAATGGTGGTTTTATGGTGAAACCACTATGCAACATAACATTATTACAAACATATACTCACTTTGAATGGTATAGAAGGAAACAGCTCTTTATGTCATTTAGACACGGTGCTACACAGGCCTATTTCGTCCTGTGTGGTTCAGCTTTAGTGAGTGCTACACTGAGCACAGCACCTTGATGATTCACGTAATGGCATGTGTGACGCTTTATCGAATCTCTTCTCATAGGGAATGGATGGCTTGAAGTAACTGACAGGTTTTGGTACAGGTTTTCTCCCTTTACGTTTGCTCCAATTAACCCATCTGCAATAGCTAATCTGAATTCCTTTAGGGCTAACTTTGCACCGTCGATTTTTTTAATCTAAGATGTAAGCATTAATCATGGTGACATCAAAAAATTACAAATATGCGGTGCTATCATTTTCTACATTTTCTGCCTATTTTGTACAATGACTTTAACATGTTAGCCTTGTCCACATATCTCATATGTTGATTGTAGTCCCTGACGAGTTGTGGGCACATACTTCGGTTGCTACAACCATCTTTTCTTCTCTCGAGACAGTTGTGATGGCAGAGGGATCACAACTGGGGTGTAATGGTTACAATGCTGACTTCATATAACCAAGGTCGCGGGTTCAAACCCGGCGGAGGACGATGGATTTTTTTCGGGCGTAAAAATCCTTAGCATGGCTTCCTTCGGAAGGGAAGTAAAGCCGTTGGCCCTGTGTCGTAGATTTACGGCACGTAAAAAAACCTCAAGCCTGATAGAGCAAAATTAAGCGGTCTTTCACGCCCAATTTAGAATGGGACGCTGAGAACCATAACAGTTAAACAGCGTCCATAAATAACACGCCATTTATATTTACAGAGGAATCATGGCAATTTGAAAGGGAGAGAACGGATCTCCTGTCCTTCCATTTCAACCAAGACATACCTACATAGGATGTGCGACTTTCATGTTCCTCACCTTGCATTTTGCTGTCTTTCTTTTCTTCCTTTGGCAGGCCTAGACGCCCACGTCTGACTGTTCCACAGGCATGTATATTTTTCTGCCTCAGAGCGATCATCAGATCCACACTGGTAAAAAAATTGTCAAAAAAAAAAAAAAAAACAACTTTGATTGCTACCAATTAATTCCTGAGTTACTACCCTTTTACCCAGGTTCAACTCTCTGGCATTTTCCACTTTCCCGGAATAAATTTGAAATTCACAAACAATCATCAGCACGAATCCAAACTTTGTAGCCTCTCTTTATCGGCTTGTTTGGCATATACTGTTTGAAGGCACTACGACTCTTGAATTTTATCATGCTTTCATCACAGATTGGTATTGACCTGAGATGCAAGATTGCTTGAATGTCCTGCTGAGGGTATCTAGAAGTGGTCGAAGCTTGTAAAACTTATCGTAAACTGATTCTCCTGCTTTTGGCTGCAGGAGGTTATTGTTAAGATGAAGATGGGTAAAAACCCAGTCAAATCTATTTACTGACATTAGGGATGTGATGTATGGATCCCGAAGCTGTGAATTACTGGATCAGTAACCTCTATGTGAGGGTAGTTTTTTTATTCCCATGATACTGTTAATACCTAAGAAAACTCGAATTTCGTTCAAAGTGGCTGGTTCACATTGCTTACCAGATTGTGTAGCATACAGATTAGTACAATATGTTAGGTGCTCAAGCATGTCCTCAGTAAATAAATGCAAACATATATAAATAGGTGATTCCACAGTTACAGGAATATTGGGACCACGTGCTTTCACAAATGCACCAGTGTCAAAACTCCTGCGCTTTTTTCCCCATATTCCATCCATACAGGACAGCCAGACATTCAGTGGTGTCTCAGCGTTACTCTTTTCTGCATTCCCAAAAGCATCTGAAACCTCTTGTTCACTTTCTTCATTTACAGAGACTGATTCGTTGACTAACTCCCTGACTTCTACTTCTTCTTTGTCTAAGTTAAAATCATCCAAAGAATCAGCATCACTGGGGATTTTATCTAATATCTCATGTATAGTTTCGTCTAAATGTTCCATAATTACATGTCCATAAACATTCCATTTCTTCCTCATAGCCATGGTGCACGAACTGAAACAAATTGTACAGTTTGTAGGTTATGTACTACCTGTAACCTACTTGCATGGTGGTTATGCTCTGAAACCGCTCAATTATTGCAAAACTGTAAAACATAAAAAAGGCGTATGTTCTTTTTATCATTTTAATGCATTAGAAGTCCTAGGTATGCATAATAAAACATAAACACATACGAAGTTGTGATACCGTTGTATAAAACTCAAATTGTAATGCTTAGCGCTCCACTCTCATGACAATGTATCTATCACCACAACAACATCCATCTTGATATGCACACACTATAGGTGAAAACTTGAAGAAAACAAATTTCCCTCTTTTCACCTGGGGCCCAATGGCTGCAGGGGAGTATCAGCTGTGTAACCCCCGTGCAAGTGAGCAGAAACAGAGGTTTGAAAGGGTAGTTATGTGTAGTAACCACTATGCTGAAAGGGTTAATGCGCAATAAGAAGTTTTGACAAAAAGTTTTTTATACGAAAGAAAGTGTAATTTTGAGAAAAAATGACAACCAGTTTAGGATGACCCACTTACTTTAACTCCTTTGACATGTGAGATGCGCATAAAATAGTATTCTTTAAAATATACAGGTGTTAATGAACTGCAACGAAATATTTTCCGAGAGTAAGGAGCTGTTTTAAACAAGTAATTTGAAATAGGAGAACTCTAGTCTGTCTGGTCAAATTTTGAAGTTACGGATGTTTCTAAAGTACTAGTCCGCCACTGGCTGACGATGATACCATTCGAGAGCACAACAAAACTAAGGACCGTCGGAGAGCGTACCTTTCTGGTGCAATGGTTGGCACAACAGGCATTATATTTTTTTTTTCGAGTTCGAATCTATCCACCAAACAGCACTTATTCTTATGGATTTAAAAGAAAAAAGATTACATTCATGGCAGTAATCGAACCGTTTACTTTCATAGCGTTACACATTAAGCTAGAGGTGCAATTAAATAAATGCAAATGGAGAATGCTATATAACGCAAGAAGGAAGCTGGACAGTGTTGCACTGTGAAGTGGTCTGTTCAAGATTTGTGAGAATATGTCAGTAAATCTTGAGAACGCGAATAACGAATTGTTGAAAATCAATATTTCTGAATTTGCGTATCAGTTTTAAAGACATCCCAAATCAATTTTAATCTGACTTTGATATAATATCAACTTATCTGCATTTGAAACCAATTTGTTTAACACTTTATAACTGCGTTATGTTTAGCCGTAGATTATACATTTCTTATCTGAAAATACTTATATCAGACATGTGTATAATCTCTTAAATTATTACAGAGTAGTTCATTAACTTTCTGCATGAGATTCGACATAAAATGAACAAATAAAATAAAATCAAGTAAGTATTTAATGCATCAACCTGGCTTTTGGATATCTAACCCAGGAAGTATATATATGCAAAATTCATAATTTATTATTTAATTATTTGCAAATAGTTGGTTTCAACATTATTATACCAGATGATTGGTTGCTTACCAGTTGGCATATATTTCCCCTTGTACTTTTAACTTGTTGGGAGCTACTCCCAACCCAGAAAGTTGCATTGAACGCAGCAGTAGGTAACAAAAACGCTCCTTTTCTTTAAAAACAATTCCTAATTCCTTCCACAAACTGCTCACAAATAACTGTTTCGTAACAATTCTGCCGTATAGTTTCTTTTCGATGTTCGCTGCGGCGACGGTACGGCTCGCTATGAAATTCCCGTCGAACTCACTCAACTGTTGAATGCATTCTCAGTGAAAAAGGAAACATGTACAGCACTTCGTTGCCCTTTATATACTTGCTGGTCACGTGACTGAAAATTTCCAGCAGCCGTCGCACGTTCAGTACGCCGTAGGTGTTCATAAACTATCTCTGGTGTAACAATGTGGGCACCTTAAAATTTTCTCACTATCACAAAGTAATCTTCCACATTAACCACTTCTTACCACTTTAATAATCCCAACAATCACTTATCGTTTTTCATTTTACAAATTTTTATGATTTTCAGCTGTATACTATTAATCGCTTTACGTTTCATTAATCACTTTAATAAATATGTATCCCCTCATTTTACTAATTTGTATTAATAAATATTTATTTTCCTCTTTAAACTACAGTTCACCCCCATTAAAACTCCTTACCCAAAATTTTTTCTTTTTCTTCCCCTTTCATCTCTCATCTTCGGCTACTCCTACTCCTATCTCCCCCAACTCTACTGCCTCTTCCTCATTCCAATGCTGCAAACAATCCTTGCTTTCTCTTATTACTGTGCTATGGCTCCTTCCTCCGCCATCTTCTCTACCGTCTCCTCCTTCATACTTACCCCAGCTCTTCCTGCCTTCTCCCTCCGCTCTTCTTCATCAGTCTTGTAAATTATAATATCTCCTCTTTCATCTTCTAATCTTCTATGATATTGGAAGTTTGTGTATGTATTTTTATTAATTCTTCTACTGTCTTCCATTGTTATATTTGTAATATTTTGATGTCCTAAGTATTATTTACGTCATTTTAGTATATGCCTAAAATGAAAAAAAAAATAAATAAAATAAAATAAACTCTATAATGTAACATCTGGCTTCTATTTCCTATACCCGGATATAGATATATTTGCAAACTTTATAATTTATTTACCATATTTAATTTTTTATCATACAACATTATTTTCAGTTATAACATATATTGATAACTAAAATAAATGAAAAAATAATAAAGAAAGAATAAAACATATAAAATAGAATAGCGTAAAATAAAAGTAAGCAAAATAAATTACCATAAAATATATGTAAAGGTAAACAATAATTTTCACTTAAATACGTTAACACAAGTAACTAGTAACCAGTTATTTACCTATGTAACCATTTCTAAAATTAACAAAATCTAATAACCTACACTGCTGGTATGAAATTTGCAATGAACAGCCTCTTAATCCTTAGATTTAATAATATAGAAAAGAAGAAAGAAATTAAAGACACAGATGCCTGTGTTGAACCAAAGAGTAAAATATGTCTACTGAATGTTTCAGTATGCTGGCCATGGAGCTGGTGGTGCCCAAGGGGTGAACTCCCTGAAGAAGAGGAACGCCTTATTCGAGAGTCAAGAGCGAAACGTTTTGGAGTAGAGAGTAGTGATGATGAACTGCTCAGCGACCATGTTGTGTCCCAAGAAGACATGGCTGCGATTTCATATCCTCCAGAGCCAAACTATGTAAGTGTACATATTTAAAGCCAAATATTTCATATGCATAAGATTTGTATATTACGTGTCCCATATTTTAAATCTTAGAGCAAGATTTCAATCGCCTATTCTTGTACATTGCTTTTCTTTTCTTTTTTTCTGTGATAGATATTGCTTGCTTTACAACTTGTACCCCCGCTTTTCTGTTATTAGAAATGATTATTTTCCAGCACACGTTTTTAACTATATTGAGAAAAGCTATATTAAAAAAAAAGAAAAAAAATAAAGAAAGGAAAAACGCTTCACTTCTATTTAAGTTGAATAATAAGACTATATTTTCCGATGATCAGATCCTGCTGGAGTTCAACTTGTCGATGGCACTAGTCTTCTAAGCAGCTGTCGCAAAACTTACAAGCTCACACACATATAAGACACAAAATTTTCTTATCTGAATTTCATTGAAAGCACACTTCCGAAATATACTGAATATTAACTGGCAAGCACAAATGTGGAGTAAAACACTCTACTCTTTTGTTACATTTTGCGCGTACTCTGATAAGGCTACTAGCATGGATTTGTGTGGCAAGACTCCCCGATCACAAGTAACGATAGTAGGGTTTTCTACAGCTTTTATACTGTTTTCTTTGAATCTTGCGCCCTCACTTCATTTGCTCATTTTAAATTGGTGAGTAGGAGGATCACGTGAAAAGTTATGCTGTACCATTTTTACTTAACCACGTGATGCAAGAATACAATGAAAAATACCTAGTTGTGAATTTATAGGGATTTCCTTAGGAACGTGTACATGTATCCTTATTGCATGTAGCATAAGAGGAAAATACAAAGGATTCGAAGTAGCACAGTAGTCCCTCTAACAAAGGATCACTTGGCCTTACTGCAGAAAAACAATTTTTATTCCCCTTATAAGCTAGAACGTGAACATTTCATACGCAAGATAAAATTTAACTTAAATGCATAAATTATATTAAACTAGAATTGTTTACATATATGGGACAAGAATTGCTTCTTCAACATATTTTATGAAAGTGTTCACATTATGTAATATTAATACAACATACAATTTTTCGCATTTAGAAGTTAATTTTATTTTAAACTAAGAATATTCTGCTTACGTCTTCTGCGTAGTTTTAAAATTTCCTATTTAATGGCGACATAAGGACAGGTCAACTTTTAGGCCCTTCACCTTAGTAACAGTGAATCTGTTGCAATGTATTTATGTCATAGGTTTATGACTTAAACATTTGAATTTTGATAAGTAATAATAAGTAATCACATGCATATATATACCTATTCATTATTCTCATGTTACAAAATATTCCAGCTGTGTACCACGCGTTTCCTTTTAGCGAATAATATTTTATACCTTGTTTCTAATATGTTCGGCTATCTTTCGGTTATGGATGAAAAATCAAATTATGGCATATAGCGTGTACCGTCATTGATTCAAACGTCAAGATCTTCAACTTTTAATATAGAGTTTTGATGATCTGTTGTGAGAGGGCTGCGAGTTCGACCCTCCCCTAGGTCATGACAATGTTTTACAGCTTAACGTCCTTTAACCTGATTGGTCATATCGGATGTTGAATGATATGGGTGAAATGATAGAGCTTAAAGTTTGTTACTCGACATTCCTCTTCACAGGATAGGGGAAACCCCGAAAAAAACCATATCCAGGTAACTCACCCTAGGCCAGTTTCGAACTCGCTGACTCACAGACACGCTACCCCTCCCACTGGAAATTTGTATACGTGTGTACCGAAATAAAACAAGAAAAAAGAGAACAACGCAAAATTAGAAAGCAAACGAACAAATAAAGATAGTATAGACGTGACGTGTTTGTTCCTATCTCATGAGGTTAAAATTGCTTTATTGATCCCGTTCATGGCTCCCAACACTACTCTGACGCACACTTAGCTCAGAAATGTGACAATTCTTCCTTTCCAAGTGTTTTTACAAACTGGTCCTACATATAACGGTGCAAGCTTTCCATTACATTCAAAATATTTAATTTCTTCCTCATGTCTTCATTATTACGTTCCCTGCCACCTATCTATAATAGGTAAAAGAACTTATTAGGCGAATATTTCACAAAAATGCTCTCAATTTTTGATGCCACTGAATAAAGTGTGTTTGTGTATCTGTAAACAGCATAACACAAAACAAAATGTTCGGAAACACCAAACTTAGTATTTAGATTCCGTACCAAAGATTCAATACGAAGATTTCCAAGAAAATTCTCTCTAACAACTTCCTATTAACAACAACATCAATAATAATAATAATAATAATAATAATAATAATAATAATAATAGTAATAATAATAATATAATAATAATAACAAAAATAATAATAGTAATAACCTTCAATCCCAATGGGGCAGTAATTACTCTCCAAAGCGGAGAGTAATTTCCCATTACATGGAAAAAATTCTGATATTTTTAATTTTCCTAGAAAGAACGTTAGTTAAAGTGGAGAAATGTGTAGATTTTATTAAATACCACTTATTTAAGATATCTATATGACAAATAAAATATACGTGTTGAATTTTTTAAGAATATATTGCAAAGCCCTCCTCATGCTGGTGTTTTGTATAATTTTATACCATAACTGGTACACCATAAGACGTAGGGAAAATCAAACTCTTTAGTCTACTTTTGCCCTTTCTTCCTTTGGCCTCATATTTAAGGACCCTCTTTGCTATTCTATCCTTTTCCATTCATAGATCAGTTTATTTTCGTAATTAATAATACATTATATATCTTTAAGCATGCACTAAATAATGATTAATTAATAATTACGCACATTTCTAATTAATAATCACTTTAATTAATTATCTAAATACATTTAAATTTAAGAAGTCATTCCCACTTTTGAAAGTGTATAACAAACTATTTTAAGACGCTTCAGTGACCTTAATAAATTTATCCGTCTGCGGAACAAATAAACTAGCAAAAGGCAAAAGAAGAACAAAAGGACGTAAAACAGCAAAGTACCTCAAAATAAAAATTGTCATAAAATTACAATGAAAGGCCTAGCAAATATGCATTTTTCAAAATCTTAATCTCATGATAAGGAATATCTAGAATTAGCAATGCCTAGGATTTAAAATTAAAAGATGACGTTATTAGAATCGGGAGGTGGTGGCGGCGCGGGTTTGGTAGTGGTGGTGATGGCATTGGTGATAAACAAATTGTCGCAATTTTGTGACTATTTAAAATGTGAATTCCAAAATGTTGCAGGATGCTGCTATTCTCCGAGAAAGAGTAGATCAGCTGGAACATCAGCTGAAGCGGGAACAGCAACAGAAATATTGCTATGAAGAAAAAATAGAGCAGTTGAGGCAACTATATGAATCAGCACGCGCTGCTCAACTTCAGCAAATAAAAGAACAGAACGTGGCGCAACAGCAGGCACTACAACTCAAACAACTAGAGCACCAACTGCAACAGAATGTAGCGGTAAGATTTTTTCCAGTTCTTTGCCGCTGCAGTTGTCTTATACCAGTGTTTTTCTTTTAATTACACATATATCCTAATTGGCCATCAGGAGAGAGAGAGAATGACTTAGATAATACACAAACACAGTAAACATCCATGCCTTCAGCGGAATTCGAACCCACGCCCTTTTCGCGGCAGATCAACTCCCAAATCGCCAACGACCAACGCTACCAGGACCAGTAATAGGTTATATTCATCGATTTTTTTTTTTTTTCGAGTGGAGTGGAAAAAACCCAATCTACAGGTGACAGAGGGGATAGCTCTGCCAAGTGTGGGAGTCGCCCTAAACTGGCAATACCCACTAAAAAACCACTCCACCGGAGAGAATTCGGGTGTAGGAATGCTGCAGTACCGCTTGTTGCACCTGCGGATTCAAGGAGCGGGTGTTATGGCTAGCCAAAGGCCATAGCCAGGAGAGAGTGAGGGCCAGGACGCAAACATGACCGGAGCCCTGATTGCGCCCTTGGAAGATTTGTGGTGAGGAATAAGTACATATTGTGTGTGTATATATCTGCAGCCCTGTAACAAAAGGACGTAGTCAGTATAACATTTTCTGCCCTTTCAGGTAAAGTCGTTGGTACATTTCGTATGTCTGCAGCCCTGTAACATAAGGACATAGTCATTTAGATATTTCAATTTGGTATAAATTCTAAGCTAGTTATATTTTTACAACTACTGCTGCCCTGTCTGGCGAAGTCATTAGTTATTAGTTGTGTTTAACCCTCTAACTAGAGAGGGCGTTGTCATTTAGCAGAGACATCATTGGTTTCTCATGGACTTAGTGGTCACCCATCCAAGTGATGGCCATGCCCAATGCTGCTTTACCTGTAATAAAACACTTATTCTTATTACTTACATTCTATTATCTAAATACCAGAGAATGTCCGTTAGTGGTCTGCCAGGTCGCTGTAGAGTGGGGGTCCCTCAAACCCCCGGATCCGCCTTGACTCAGAAAGTAAGGACTTCAAGGGCCACCAAACTAATGTCGTAGACACATTCATGGGTAATTTTATTATGGAATTCTTACTAGCGATTCTAGATATTCTTGTATATTTAAATCGGGTTCCCCCAGGCCGAGGGTTCTGTCAAATAGAGAGAGCGGTCTCTTGTGTTTGTTATTTTCTGCTTCATAGGTGCCTAGTTCTTGTATTAGTTCATTGTTGTTTCTTGCTTTACACTTATACAGGTTGTAATTTTGGCTTTTTATGAGCTGCTCAATTGAATGCAGTTTTAGCTCCCCATGAAGGAGATAAGCCGGCGCTACTGGGGGTTGTTTGGCAATTATTCTAATTATTCTATTCTGGAGTGTTTGTAATTTATGTATGTGCGTTTTTGCAGCGTAGCCCCATACAGGGGATGCGTACGTAATGATCGTTCTTATTAGCGTTTTATATAGGGTAATTCCCATGTTTAATTTTAATTGACTGTTGAGATTGATGATGGGATATAGTCTGTTCAGTTGACCATTAGCCTTGGCTCTGACCTTAGCTATATGCCTACTCCAGGTTAGGCCTTGGTCCATGACAAGACCTAAGTAGGTCACTTGGTCTTTCCACTCGATAATTTCGCCTTGGTAGTTAAGTGGTTGTAGCAAGTTTCTGCCTTTACGGTGCTGTATTCTTTTAGTGAAGACTATAGCCTGTGTCTTCCTCGCATTTACTTTAATTCTCCACTTCTTGAACCATGGTTCAAGTGAGTCTAAAGCATTTTGTAGGCGTAAGTGTATTATTCGTGGCTGAGTGGATTGTGTGGTTATAGCAGTGTCATCTGCGTATATGTACTTGTTGGTTCTTACCAATTCTGGCATGTCGTTTATGTATAAATTGAACAATGTTGGTCCCACTATACTTCCTTGTGGAACTCCTGCTCGGATTTGTTTGGAGCTTGAGACTGCGTCTACTGAGGTGTGAAATCGTCGTTCATAGAGGTAGTCCCTAATTAGGGCTATAGCAGTGTCAGGAAACTCGTAGACTTTCAGTTTTCTGAGTAGCCCTGCATGCCATACTTTATCGAAGGCACGTTCAATATCTAAATAGAGGGCACCTGTCGATTTGTTTGTGTTGAACCCTTTGGTGATTTGCTCCGTCATTCTTAACAGTTGTAGTGTAGTAGAATGGTGAGCTCGAAATCCGAACTGTTCGGGTATAAGTATATTTTGTTTGTGCAGGTGTGAATTTATTCGCTTCAGTATCACTTTCTCTAATACCTTGCTCATCGTATTTAATAGGCTGATCGGCCTTTAGTTGATTGGTAGTGCTAGATTTTTGTTTACTTTTAGGAAAAGTAGGATTTTTGCCTCTTTCCATGCAGGTGGAAACCTGCCATGTTGGAGCGTGTAGTTGAATATTTTGGCAAGCAATGTTACTGCCCTTTTGGCTAAATTCTTTAGTACCACATTTGGTATTTTGTCTGGGCCTGGTGCTTTTCTTGCTGGCAGGTGTTTTATAATCCAGCTTATTTCTCCAGCATTTGTTTTTCGCAATTTGTTGTGTGTTCTTCTGTGACCTAAGATTTGGACTTCATCTTCGACTTCTTGAATGAAATCGTCTTGCCCGTTCGCGGGATTGGGAGAGAATACCTCCTCTAAAGTGACCGCAAACGCTTCGGCTTTAGCCTGGGGGGGGGTCTCTGCTACGGTGTTATTAATTTGTAGTGGCGGTATATTTGTGCGTGTGCGCGTTAAGCATTTCGCAATCCGCCATACTGTGTTTTGTTGGGGGTTGAGATTTTCGAGTGTGTCGTTCCATTGATTTCTAATGTAAGTCCTGGCCTTGTTAATTGCTAGTTCGCGCGCATGATGATATTCTGTTCGATGTATTAGATTTCTAGTTCTCTGCCATTTACGCCTGGCTTTATTTTGAGCTTTTTGCATCTCTTTTACATCTTGGGGATATCTGGCATTAATCGTGAATTGTCTTTTTAAGGGTACGCATGTATTAATAGTTGTGTTTATGGCCAGTTCTAGTTTTTGGATCACTTCGTCCTGTTCTTCGTTCGTGTTAATTTGGAGTTCTGGTAGGCAGAGATCTACCGTAACCTTGAACTCTTCCCAGTCCACCTTATTGAAGTTGTATCTTAAGGGTTCTGGTTTTGGCCTGAAGGGAGCATTGACTGTCAAGAGTACCGGTAGATGGTCTGATGTCAGCTCCTGCAATACGTTTACATCCAGGTCAAAGGGGATGCTATTTAATAGGGCAATGTCCAGAATGTCTGGTGTATGATTGGGCATATGTGGTACGAATGTTGGCTCGTCTGGGCCTGTGATTAGATAATTTGTGTTATTTATGTGGTTAAGTAACTTAGTTCCTTGTGCATTAGTATTTGCGCAGTTCCAAATTTGGTGTTTACAATTGTAATCTCCTGCTGCAATTACTCTATGCCCTAGTTGCATGATTTTGTCAATGTCATCTGTGTCTACCTCCCCTGGGGGATTGTATACTGACACTATGACAATATTCATCGAGTTATAATAGGATAGAGAACTAACAGGAATGCACAGTGCATTACTGGATGGAGACAGCATTGGACCCACGTGACTTGTTAGAGTGAGCGGAATCTCAAAGCTTTTAAAACGAGTTCATTGCAACATGTCCCAAGAAAAGTTCCTTTAAAGCGTTTTACCAATCAAGATGTATGTAAAGTCACAGATTAAATGTAATAGATGATTAGAAGAAAGAGAAACCCGTAAAGTTGTTGCGTTTATTTCCAAACTGAATATTTTGTGTCTGTTTTAATTACGATTGGACATTTACCCATTGGTACAGTCGAGCTACTAATCGGCAGCATCCTCAATAGCGACATTTATCATTCTTTGCTCTAGTTCATGTGTACAATCCTTGTAATACTGATGGTACATTCCATATAAGGCATTTAATATCTTATTGATTCAAAAGCTGTTCACAAATAAAGTCTTATATTTACTGCTGCAAATAATTCACTCTTCGTTTCGACGCTGTGACAGTTTACGGCTGCACGCCCTCCATGGCTCGCGCACCACTGCGCACTAACACTTTAGTCTCCCGCGATCCAGTACAACTTACATACACACACACACACACATACACACACACACTCGCACACACCTCCACCACCACCACCAACAACTACAACAACAACATTGCACTGTCACACGCGGGTAGAGTTCTTGGGATTTTAGTTAACTTACTTGCATCCTTTTCCTACAAACTCAAAGTGATATAATATTATTGTTTAATAAATGTCTCCGGTGGTTGCAGCTGTTCTGATTCCTTAACAATAAATAAATAAATAAAATTAAAACAAAGAATCTAAAAATGGTAAAACTCCCAAAGACGATCCAAATTTAAATGTGTTGAAAATATTAACATATCCATATTTGAAATAGATTACATTGCAGGTTTTGATTTGTTTTTTTGTATCATTGTAGCTTTAGCTCCACACATCGCGCGGCTACACGGTCGAAGGGCGTGACTACTCCAATTCTCTGCTTATAAAACAATCTCTCAGTTATATTTTCCGGCTTAAGGCCATCCACCTTGAGCTACGCTTTGCGGTGTAGGACCTTAAAAGTTGATAATATGCCAGTAAGTAACTCCAAAGCGGCTCTAATTGTAAAATACTAAAAGTACCAAAGTCGGACCGCGTATGGAATTGAAATAGCATTTTTAATGCATAAATCTAAGTTTCTCATGAATACCTTCTTAAGTTTCTTTTCATCTCACAGTCAAAGTGATTTACACATTTGAAAATCAGTAGCCGCATGCAAACATCAGTGGGCGTTCATGCAATATTTACGAATAAAAAGTTATCCCTTCTCCTTCCGCGAATTTCTCATTATAACCAAAGCAGCAATAATGCACCATTTCGCTTGTTTTAATAGTATGAAACGCTTAAAAACATCATAATATACGTCACTGGTATATCGTTGTGTATCACATATTTCAGTGCTCAAAAAATCACATAACCTACAAGTCACGTGATTTTCAGATTCGATGTTGACCTCCTGCGCAGTGAACCATTTTTCTTTCCGTCTTATTATAACTCTATGATTACATTAGTTCCTTCAAATAGACGGAAAATAAGGCAATAGATTAGGCTAAAGCAATAGTCAAAACTTTTAAAAATCAGGTCGCTATGTGAAGCAATCGGTATTCGGTTCGCTTTGCACGGACAGACACACACTCCAAAACACACACACACACACACACACACACACACACACACACACACACACACACACACACACACACACACACACACACATACACACACAAAACAGCAAAAAGATGAAATGAAAGATGACCTGCTGTTTGAGAAAAGTTTAAATGGAAAATGCATCCAAAATGAAGAAGTCTTCAGATATATTCGTAGAACATTCAAGATATAATTTTGTTTTTAAATTTAAATATTTTTAATACACAGTATTTTCAAATCGTTACAGCCTTTTTGAGAAAAACAAACTTTTCCAAAATATACTCCATGCAAAGGGTAGTTTGGGGTCGGGATTTTCTTGAAAATGTTCGTGTCGTATCCTTGGAAGATAATAAACTGAAATACATTTTGTATTTAACGGTCTTTTTGTTTCTGAGCTATGTTGTCCACAGACACAAGCACAGGTGCGTGGTCCTTTTTAAAAATGCCTTTTGGATCCAGGGTACCTCAAAACATACGACGGATGATCAGAAGGTTACAAGGCCCATATTCTTGGTGTTTACTCTTTCACAGCAAACTTAGCAGTGTGCGGTAATAATAAGCCATGCGGATTACAATTATGCAGAGTTTTCAGTTAACTGACACTACTGCAAGGTAAATACAAATGTGACTCGTTTTGAAAGCTGGTCTTGCGAAGAAAATATGTCGCTGTTTCTCGTGTGGCGCCAGTATGTCATGTCGTGTTGGTCTACTGCGGAGTTGGTCAAGGATTAGTACCTGTAAAATTCTCTATAAACAATTGTGTACATACCTATGAAGAGTCCAATGTTGCGCCGGCTATGCTCGTTCCTGTAGAACACAAGTTGTCTCTTACTCAAGGGAGAAAAGAATGACTGAGATATGTAACACGGGGTAGACTCACTAATTGAATACTTTTATTCTACCTTGTTGCTGGTTGAGGCACTAACCCTACGAATGACTCCCGACAAAAAAATTCGTGAAAATAATCACATAATCATTCTGAGTGCTAGTTTCCGCTCTTGCTGAGTTCTTATTGTCGACGGTCATCACACTGAATACGTTGCACCAGCAACATTAATCACTATCACCTTCAGAATTGCAGTAAGAGTAACAATACGAGTAACAGTTGCAGTAACAGCAACATTAAGCTTCGCAGTCAGCGTAACATTTACGATAAGAATTGCCGTCAGCGTAACATTCACCATATTCACAATAACAATCCCAATAACAATCACCTGGTTTCTTGCACACGCATCGCTTAAATACCTAAAACCTCTAATATTGCACTCCCTTCTGATTGGCTAAAAAGAAGCGCGTAAAATAGCGTTGTCACGTGACTAACTTGGTAAGTTCTTTGTATTTCACCCCCGTGACCATTCTTTATAATGAGAAAGCCCCGGTTTTCAGAATATTCGGCGATAAACCTTCCTTTAACCTTCAGCCTGTTACTTGTGACTCTGATGCTCTAAAAATCTTGCTCTACAAAGGCAATTGTGTCTCTAGCATTAACAAAGCAAGTAACCTTGGCGAGCATAATAGAAGCTTCTACACCCGAAGGTTCTGCGTTCTAATGAAGCAGATATTTCTTATATTAAATCTATACAAAACTAATAATTAAACTAATAAAATACACAGCGGACTAATATACTGTCGCAAAATGCTCGTGACGTATCCTTGGAAGATAAAAAACTGAAATACATTTTGCATTTAACCGTCTTTTCGTTTTTGAGCTATGTTGTCCACAGACACAAGCACAGGTGCGCGGGCCTTTTCTAAAAGTGCCTTTTGAATCCAGGGTACCTCACAACATACGAGGGATGATCAGAAGGTTACAAGGTCCATATTTGATATTTACTCTTTCACAGCAAACTTAGTAGTGTGCGGTAATACTAAGTCATGCGGATTACAATTGCGCAGAGTTTCAGTCAACTGACACCTACAGCGCTACTGCAAGGTAAATACAAATGCGACTCGTTTGGAAGGCTGGTCTTGCGAAGAAATCCGCTCAGTTATTCGATTTCTGTGGGCGAAACATGTAACGCAGCTGACATTCACCGACTGCTGGTAGAGGTTTATGGAGAGACTGTAATGCCTTGATAGCATGTCGCAGAATGGTGTCGAAAGTTTGTTGCGGTAGAGAAAACGTTGCCGATGAGCACTACATCCACAGATTTGAACACAGCTCGCGTAGAGGAGTTGATTGGCCTCGTCATGGCCGAGTGGTTAGGCCACTCGCCTGTCACTCGATCCCAAGTGACCGCATGTGAAATTTGTCGTGGACAAAGCGGCGCAGGGGCGGGTTTTCTCCGAGCCCTCCGGTTTCCTGCGCCATCGCATTCCACCCGTGCTCCATCTTCATTCATATATCATCAGTGTCATCACCTGCGGTGCCACAAGTAGTTAGGCGGGCGTTAAACACTACCAGAAACAAAAGAGGAGTTGATTCTGGATAACGGGAGGATCACATTACCACCTATGACGGTAGAATCAGGAATGTGTTTTGGAAGCATTCATCATATATTGTTCACAATATTCTGCAGTTTGTTTCTGATGGATTGTTCCATGGGTTCTGTCCAGTTAACACAAGGCGGAGCGCTTAAGGGGCAAGACTGCGACTTTTACAACAGTTCTCCAAGGAAGGGAACAGTTTTCTTTACCGCGGGTGACGAAACCTGGATCCACCACTGTACCCCAGCAGTAAGCGGTCGTCAACAGAGAGGAAACACTCCTCGTCTCCAAAGACGAAGTTGGAGGTGGAGCCTTCTGCCGCGGAGAAGATGACCACAGAGTTTTGAGACAGCACGAGTGTCATACTCGTGGAGTTTTTGGAAAGGTAACCGCTGACCGATACTGCGAGACCATGACACGATTACGCAAACAATCAGGAGGAAACGGCTAGGATTCCAAATCGAGAGTATCATCTACCTTCATGACAAAGTGCGAGCTCATACAGCCCAGAATACCATCACACTGTTGCAGCAGTTTCGCTGGGATATCATTGACTACCCCTCCCTACAGCCCGGATCTCGCTTCAAGCGACTTACATCGTTTTCCCTACTTGAAGGAACACTTAGGAGGCAGATGACTTGCTTTAGATGAGCAACACTTGCAACGCTTCATGACAACGCCGCTGAGCACTCAAGGACAGGATTTTTACCAGGAGGGAATATTCAAACTCATCCCACAAAGCCACCAGTTCTCCAGTTGATATGGAGAGTATATGAAAAAATAACCTAATGTATGTACTATCATATGGTTGTATTGGTTGAACGGAATAAAATATACTGGTTTCACTGCAGGCTTTGAAACCTTAGTTTCTGATCATCCCTCAGTATAAAATCACCACCAGTTCCTTATTATTTTTGGAGATAGGCACCAGTTCCTTATTATTTTTGGAGATAGGCAACACCTCATACTCTGTAAGTAATAAGGTCGAAATTACCGTGCTTTTCGGCCATTTAGTAAGCATGCAAATCTAGCCTGCTCTTCATCGAAAAATAGACAGCAGCAGTAGTTACGTCCATTACAAACATATGCGCTTAATAGCTCCTGTTATACCAATAGGATCGCTGTTATACGATCTGCAGCGTAAATTATAATGGATTAAGGCTAAATGAACGCTTAAGCTTCAAAAAGGGGTCCACAACAGTTACAAAGAGATCAGAGGGCGGAGAGGGAGACAGGTGTGATACTATATTTATAAGTTTTAATGAAACAGGTGGGCGCATTTATTGTAGCTCAAGGGTTAATCTCATGTTCCCTCATCACCTCCAGCGTGTCAGCGGTTCGAGTACCATAGTCTGCGTTAACTTTTTTTCTTCTTTATGTATTATCAAGTCCCTCAGTCTGCGTTTACTTTTTTTCTTCTTTATGTATTATCCATCGAGGTGCAAAGTGTTTGTCACTCTAATACATTTAGGAGTAAACAAAAAGGTATACGAATGAAGAACAAACGATAGTTTATTTTACGTATTCTTCAGTTTTCGATCCTTAATTTTCTTTCCTTAGTTTTATTTTGAAAAAGAAACTTCACTAAGACTTTAAATAATAAAGGAAGTTTTCAAAAGTATAAAGTTAATAAAAACAATTTCAAAATACTAGAAACATAACATGTTATAGATTGTTCTTCGTAGCTACAGAATGTTCTCTACAAAATTTTGGCAGCTGGAACTCCCGGTGGGTTAGCGAATACTACCGGAAGACACTTTAGGTCTAGACATGCCCCATTAGATACAAATACACGAGGTAATATGTAGGTATGGATATTGAAAAGTTTAAATTATGGGGATTAAACCTAATTTTCTTTTCAACTGAAAGTATTGGTGAATACCTATGTATTTGGAAGAGTTTGTGATTGTCAGCCTACGTATTTTGTGTATTTTTCGTTTAGAGGTACTTTAAATGGACCTGGTTCTGTACTATTATATGAATTACCTATGTTAGTTTTAAAAATTGTAATAATCCCTGCATATTTAGAGGAAACTGAATGAGTATGCCTGAGAATGTTCATTTTAATTTCCTGTAACTGTACTGATGACGTTAGAAAAAACATACATAAAGACAACTTCAAAAAAAGAAACAAATAAGCAAATTAAAAAAATGTTCCGATATCCCATCTAGCTTTGTGTAAAAACTAGGAAGAAAAAAAGCGGGGGAAAAATTGTCAACGTTTTGATAAGATTCGAACCTGAATCGAGCATCTTGGAACTCACACTAACTCCGCGCGTTAATCAATTATGCTACTGTTTAGCTATAACTTGCAGACCCAAAGTCTGTATTGTTGGTCTGCAGAAGATGAGTCTTCGGAACGATGTTTTCAGGTTAGACTGTAATCTGCGGGTTGCATAAAACCAGAGAATAAGGGACAGGTGAACCACCTTGTATATATAATATAGGTTAGTTTTCGGGTATCTCGCTTCCTGAATACATTCGTAATTAGCAAACATTTTCTATTTAACGTTTGGATGCTATCTTCTGTCAACTATTTTACTTTCCACAACAGAATGTTACTCGCCCATTAATTATGATTTATTTTCCTGCAACCGGGCACTTTAAATTTGGACTCATTAATTTCAGAAAATGTGTTTTCTAACCATGGGAATGTCTCTGCTCTTTTATGACTTTTTTCGCCGTTCAGTTTTCGTTGGTAAATTTTTTTCTTATAATATTAACACTATGTAGTTTCACTTTTGAGCTGAGTGAAAAGATCAACAAGAGCAGTTCAAATTAAAATTCTTAACAGATATTCATTTTGTGGCAATTCGATGATAGGCTTAGAAATTAATTTACTCTCCTTAATTCCTTTACTTTCTTCCAAAAAATTATTAAAATTATTAAAACAACAAAAATTACAATAAGACAATTAGTTTTATATACATTGTTAAAAGCTAATCATAAAACAAGGCTTTAAAATGGAATTCAAAGAAGTAATAAAGGTAAAGAAAGGAATAATGGATACAAATGATGTACACATTTAACGTTAAAATCCTTTATGTTATGACTTCCAGTAATATTTGTTATAGTGCTTACTCTTGTAATTGGTTTAGAATGAATTAGCAAATGTGTTTGTCTTTCAGGAGAGAACCTCTTTGGAAGAAGATCTGTTAAAGGAAACTGAAGGACGCCAACGTATGGAAAATTTGTTTCGAGTTCAGATATTGCACAAGGAACTACAACTGCAGAGCCATTTGGAGGAAGAGGAGATACAGCGTCGAAGGCTGCAGCAAGATTTCGGTTGTGAGCAGGAGAAGAGGAAATCTGTAGAACACATTTTAGAGAAGACAGAACTGCAGAAACAGATCCTTCTGAAGCGGTGCAACGATTTAGAATCACAATTCAATGGTGAAGTGAGACGAAGAGTAGACACTGAAAAAGAGCTCCTCAGTGTCCAAACTTCAGAACAAGAGCTACAACGAGAACTGGGAGATATTAGAAAGTATCCTAGCAAAACTGGTAAAGCATCAAAGGTGAATTCTAAGACACAACCTGAGGATAAACTATTCCTAAATGATACCGCTCTCTCACAAAAGCATGATTACTCTTCTGAAGAGATATACTGGTCCATCCCAGAGAATGATGGGATTTTTGGCGACGGAAAACAAACAGAATCTCAATCGATGTCAAAGAAACGAGAAAGTGAAGAACTGCGAAGTATGTTGGAAAGAGCAGTTGAAGAAAAGATTCGATTACAGCGGTCATTACAGAAAGAGACAACGGCACGTCAGCAGATACAAATACGGGCCAAAAAGGAATTGAAGATACAGAGGAAGATTATGGAAAAGGAATTTAGAAAGGAGCTCAGTAGAATCGAACAAATGCTTTCAATTGGTGTCTGTTTTCAAAATGATGGAAAAACCAGACTTCAGGAGGACAAGAACAAGACCCTTAGAGGTGATGGCAATTACAAAACTAGGTCCTTAAGCATTGGTAGCATCAGCATTACATCAGATATAGACACAGAAGAAACTGCTTCAACGGAAGAAGAAAGTGAAGATGAAGCAGCACAAACTGAGGCAGATGTCATTAGTGACGTGATTTCAGAATCTATGGATGATGAAGAGAAACAGGAAATTCGTCAGTTGTTACTCGAGGAGTTACAACGTCTTCAGGCACACGTAAAGGAGGAGCAAGAGTTGAAGGTAAAGGCTGTAGTTATAAACTGCTGCATCTCTTCTAAACTGCTTCTATATACTTCCAATTTTTATTTGGTAATTATTCCATTTTCCTAGGCATAATAACTGATAATGACAGAGTTTTCACACTTAAAAAAATGTAATCTTTTTACATTATGAAAGGGGAAAGAAGGATTAGAGAAGTACTCTAGCAGTGCCCAATTGGCATAATTAATCTTTAGGTAGCGAGTGCATGTACGGAAATTTAGCTGTTGATATACCATCTCTGTTTCCTTTAAAGCTTTGTTCATCAAACAAAAAGTAGATGGTGATAAAGTTGATTATAAAAGACATGATTATTGCTAATCAGCATTATTACATTTATGGGACAATCAAGTCTTGTTTGAGTACGAACGTGTTGAACTCGAAATGCTACACGACTGCAGATGTCAGAATATGAATCAATATAAGGTGACTTACAGGCAACTAGCTGACTATAGTTTACGGAAAGAAGGGTACAGGATAGAAATTCTATATTTTATGCCATACCTTAGAAAGATGCCTTTTTAGAAGATTAATAGCCGATTGCATTTAAGAGGATCTCTTCGTAGCTCTGGTACACATGGTCAACTTTCTCAAATATTTGCTATTTACCGAATTTTTTTTCTGCTCCATTAATCTTATTGCATCTTCCTTCAGCAAAAGTCTTAAAACTAAAAATTTGGTCAATTATGCACCATCATTCTTTTCCACTCATCAGATTATTGGTGTTCTAAATCCCCATCTAAACAGCTGAAAACATTATTAAGTGTTTCAACATGCATACTAAACTTAGTGTTTGCTTTTTTTCAGCGACAAGACGGATTGAAACAAGAGAATGGAAGCATGATTAATGATCACAAATCTGAGGACCTAGAGAAGGAGAACATTTTAGACGAAAATATAGAAGCAATTCTCCGAAAACACTCCTTTAATTCAGAAAATGAGGAACTATTTAACGATGATAGTAGAATATCTGACAGTGAAACTCTCACAAGAAACACTCAGGTAGATGAAGTTGTTCCGTTAAGAATTAGAGAGGTTGAAAACAAAGTACACACATTTAGAAAACCACCCACGAAATTGTCCCAAAATTCCCCGTCAGTGGGATTAGAAGTTGAGCCGTCACCAATCCTGCATCAGAGCAGCCAAAATAAAGGTCTTCATTATCTCAAAGTAGTGAAAAATGCTCTAAATAAAGAGGAGCACAATGTAATTTCGTTAGAATCACATGTGCTTGTAAAGGGACAACTTCTAAAGAACTCTGAACAAGAATTTGGATTATATAACGAGAGAAACCTGGACTCATGTTCGCCAAGATTGACAAATACTCTTGTTTCAGAGGATGTCAAATTTCATATAATTGGTACAAAACAATATAGTGAATTCGATGGTCTAAATGAAGAAATTATTTCGAGAAACAGAACACTTAAAAGATTTGAGTTTGACAAACCATGCGTAAATGATCAGATTTTCCAACAAATATTTGAAACGTTGGTTAATTTTCAAGGCCATCTTGTTTCTTTAAAAGCTTTATTAGGAGACAATAATCCCGACCACGAATTGCTGAGGCTGTTACATCATTGTTCAATAGAGGCTATTTTCTTACCCCCTTTATCCTCAGTAGTACAACCAAATAAAATAAGACGTGCTATGGAAAGAAAAATATATTTGAAGGAAGATATATTGAAGAAAAAATTCAGCAAGCTACGAACGACATTTGCTATCAGTGGTGCTTCCAAGGAAGAACTGCAAACTCTTCTTCCTCCCGGAGAAATTGTGGAACAGTTAAAGTATTCGGGTGTTGAGAGTTCGGCGAGAACATTAGTGATCCTTAACACTGTTACTGCAGAGAAAGATTACGAAGAGTTATGTGTAAAAGCCAAATACCTCAGGGACGTTCATTGGCTCCACAGAGATCTCGGCCAAGGAATACTTACATGGAAAAAATCGACACATAATATCAGAGACATACGTAAATATCTTGACACACAAAGAAGCAATGTATATGCAAGTCTTGCTAATGTAAATGAGAGGTGCTTTATAATATCCGCATCCTGTGGACAGGGCACTTCAACTTTTTTAAAACAACTTGCAATCGACTTTAAAGAAAGAGATGCAACATTTTGGATGGTTAAATTAGAAGTGCCTAAGATAGAAGAAGGAGTAATGGAAGCATGCTCTACTCAGGAACATATCCTCGAAATGCTATGGAAATATAATGGCACAAGTTCAGCTATAGAGAAGAAATTGTTTGAACATTGCTTCTATCGGACTGGCAAAATTATTTTATTTCTAGAAGACGTTCATAAAAATATAACTGGGTCTCAAATATTCCTTAAAGTGCTTCTGGAAACAAAACTACGCAAGGTTGTTATAACTACACACCCACATTGGCAAAATTTAATGGAAGACAGTGTTTCAAGCTTGGCATTCACATTCAGGCCTCTTAACGATTGTGAGCAAAAGGAGATTTTAATTCAAAGGTGGAATATCCCTGATGGAGATCAGAAACGTACAGACGATTTCTCTGTGACTGTACTTCGGGCAGCGGCTTTAGGCAACCTTACACTTACCCCTCTGCATCTAATTATTCTTGCTGATAGCTATAAAGTCCCCTTGGAAAATTATCTCACAAAAAGCTACATAGAAATTCCCACAATAATAGATGAAAATTCGATTTATGAAAGGTACATTGAAATGTGTTTTGACCATGAACCATTGGAGAACAGTCAGTTTGAGAATCACCATCTGAGGGATATGGTTTTCAGCTCGGTCACTTACTATGCAATGAAGATATTATTTCCCGAGCATAATCCTGCATTGCTCGTTGGTGAAGAAGGTAGAGATGTTGATAAGTCTAAAGCGAAAATATTACATTACTGTGTTGCGGAATATGTATGTGCTAAATGGTTTGGGAAACACTTCCAGGAATGTAGATCGCTTATCCGAGAGAATTATTTCAACAAAAAACTGAAAAGACTTTGGTTTCTGTTTGACAAGGTTTTATTAGGAAACTCAGAACTCCATATAGCTGCTCTATATGGCGATACCAGCAGAGTCGAAAAACTAATTGAAGCAGGAAGTGACATACATGCATTGGACTCTGGAGGTAGAAAAGCAATTCACATTGCTGCAATACATGGACACGTGTCAGTTGTCAAGCTTTTGATGCAAAATATGGAAAAACAATCTGCTGTCAAAGACAGAGTTTTGGATTGGACTCCTCTTCGTTATGCTGATGAAAGTGGAAACTGGGAAGTGGTGGAAATACTTCTGGAAGGCGGCGAATGCCCTTCGGACATAGAAAGAGGAAGGGAGTGCCTTCATCATGAATGTTTATTACAGAAGCTTTTAACTAAGGCCGCCTCAGCTGGATATAATAATCTATTTCGTAGTCTGTTAAGTTCATCGGAGTTTTCTGTCAATAGAATCTTACGTTTAGGCATCTATTCCTATCAAAAGTACACGCTCCTGCACATAGCCGCCGAGAATGGTCATCCTGAAATTGTGGACTATCTAATGAGAATGCCTGTTGTCAGAATCGACCTTGAAGCCTGGGACGGAAGTACACCACTTCACCTGGCTGCAAGACACGGACATACAGAAACTGTGCGAAGACTGATTTCTCGAAATAATTCCGTTGTTTCCAACAAGAAAGGGGACACACCGTTGCACGAGGCTGTACGAAATGGGTATGTGAATGTGGCGACAGTTTTGTTAACAGAAGGTGATGCAGATCCAAATTCCAGGAATGTGGCGGGAGATTGTCCGTTACACATTGCTTGCAGCAATGGTGATATTACGTTTGTATCGCTTCTTCTGGATAATGGAGCAGAGAAAAATTTGACAAATGGAAACAGCAGAACTCCATTAGATTGCGCCATTATGTGTGGACAGTCTACGGCTGTCAGGTAAGGTGAAAGTGTTGCAAATCTAAACAGGTTTTAAGGTAATTACTGAGCAAAATGTGTATTAAAATCGTAATATATTTCACTGAACACTGTTAATTCTAAAATTGGTAAAGGTATTACAAAATAAGATTTTTAACTGATGCTTATTGTAGTGCATTTCTTTATTCTACGGCATACCTGTGGTGAACATTTGCAATGATTATATTTTAGCATATTTTAATTCATTGGAAATCTTTAGATATTAATACATTCTTAAGATAATGAAAATAAAACTGTTGTGCTTATTAGCTTGCATGAATTAATTTTAGTGTACACCGTTTCGTTGTTCTTAAACATTCATTTTATCAAATGGATTCAGAAAATTCCAAAAGGTGTTAATAATAAAAAGAGAAACAAAGCATCTCAATGTGTATTTGAGTTTAGAAACTTAAGTAGGTTGTTTTTGCAAATACCTACCAATATGATGCTAACATGAAGCAGAGTATCATCAACTGATCTTGCTTCATCTTTCAGGTACCTAATTGAGAAATGTGGTAAGGACATTGTTATTGACGCTGGAGAAAGAAAATGCCCTGCTCAGGTTACTTCCCTGCACGTGGCTGCCAGTATGGGAGACACACTCTCCATGGAGTATTTATTGAGAGCTGTTGGCAGAAATGCTATTGACATTCCCAATGATGGTGGAGACACTCCTTTGCACTTCGCAGCTCTCCATGGATGTAGCTCCATGGTAGAATATCTCATCTGCAAATGGGGAAGCAATCCAGCTCGGACCAACAGATACGGTAATACTGCTGTCCATTTAGCCGTAATTCGAGGAGACTACTCCACAGTGCGAGTGCTTTTAGTCAATTCTCCAGCTCAGCTAGACATCCCCAACTGCGAAGGAAATGTCCCATTGCATCTTGCTGCTTGTCGAGGCAACGTCCAGATGATTCGTTGTCTTCTTCAGTACGATCAGGACAAGCACACAGTGGCAGTGAAAAATAGGGAAATGAAAACTCCACTTCAACTTGCAACAGAGCGAGGTGATGTAGATATAGATGTTATAAAGACTTTTGTAGAATCAGGTTCCGATGTGAACGTCCGGGATCGTCATGGAAACACCTTACTACACCAGGCAGTGCTTATAGCCAGAGGAGACATTGCGAAGTTGCTCTTGGATACGGGATTGAGTTTTACAGAACTAAGGAATTCTTCGGGATATACGGCGTTATTGACAGCAGTGAAAATAGGGCAACCCGAGATGGTATTTGTCTTGGTCAAAGGAGGAGCTGATGTAAACGTCCGTATTAGCGACGGCAATCCGGCCCTCCATGTGGCAGTCGCAACAGGCAATCCAGAGACCGTCGCTGCTTTGCTAGAACATGGAGCCTATCCTAATGCACGCAATGCTGAAGGAAACACTGCTTTACACCGCGCAATTTATGTTAACAATGTGGACCTAGTACGTCTATTAGTACAGTATGGTGCTGACAAGAATAATCGAAATATGCGAGAACAGTCTCCCAGAGACCTGGCTATTCACCTGAATGCCAAGGAAGATATACTACGCTATTTATAAAATTGTTTTTGTTGCGTTAACGTTGTGGGTATATGTTTTGAAGGACGCCGCGGTTGTCTACCTGTAACAGATCTCTGAGGACTGATAGATATTGGAGAGATAATATTTATTTAATAAAGATCGTGCGTTCCCTGACAGTCTCTTAAGGGGCTGTGAATTCTAAGAGTCAGATCTTCGTTTTTTTTTCTTTTATTTTTTTTTAACAATTCAAAATACATGAAAAGTAAACATTGAATATTCTGTTGTGTAAAAGAAATTAATGGTTCTCTTAACACGCCCGCTTCTCTCCAAAATAAAAAGATTAAAGGACACTAAATTGGGTCTCGAGTTGGTTATATATAAACACCTCCCTCACTTCCTATCCAGTGCTCCTTCAACTGGTTAAATAAAACGGGAATGTGGTGAGCTCCATCATTCTGCTACCATGTCTTTCTGGCTCAGCTAACGGTGTATCGTTGATTAGAGCCGGAAGTATGTTGTGTTCTGTTGCTACTTTAGATTGACTAGCACAAACGCTGTGACACTACTGCAGATATCTGCATCTTTTATAACAAATTGTCATTCTTATGCACTTTCATTTATAAATCACGGCCACGCCGTGGCCGAGTGGTTAGACCGCTCGCCTCTCACCAAGGTCCAGGCGACCGCATGTGGGATTTGTAGTGGACAAAGCGGCGCAGGGGTGGGTCTTCTCCGGTTTCCCCCGCCATCGCATTCCACCGGCGCTCCATATTCATTCTACGTGTTATCATTGTCATCGTCTATGGTGCCAGAGTAGTAAAGCGGGCGTTAAACACTATACAAATTATAAACCACAACCCTCTCAAGGCTACGTCTATTCATTATTAATTCACACGTATCACTGCATTATACTGGCTACCATAGAACGGAACAAGACGTTGAAAGAATAATGAAGTGTTACACTCACATGACGTCCTCTACATATTTTGCAACAAGCCATTCATACATTTTAATTTTCCATATATTTCCGGAAAATTGAGATAAACATTAATAGGATTTGTTTTACTATATCTTTGTTTGTGATACAAGGAGAATAAGGAAATATATCAGACTAAAGCGATAGTCAAATCCTTGAAATTAGGAAATTGAAAAGCCAGGATAAAAAAAAAAAAAAAAAAAGAGAAAAAAACAAATGACTTCTACGCTTAGAAAAGTATAGGTATTGGAAACTTTAAACCAATAACAAGGCATATCTTAGAAATGGTCGTTTGTCATGAAAATATCTTAAACATATAATCAAAATCGTTAGAGCCATTTTTGAGAAAATCAGAATTTTTGAAAAGTTACATGCAGAGCTTGTTGGGGTGGTAGAATTTACCCAAATATCTTCGTGTCACATCCTAGGAAGATATTGCACATTTCGTTTTCAAGTTATTCTGTCAACGCGCACACACACACATACACACACACACACACACACACACAAGATAACAGGGATCTATTTTCTAAAATTTCTTTTTGGATTCAGAGTGTCTTAAAACATATTTGCGGTGAAAACTCGGCATCAAATTTCTGGGAGGAATGCAATACCTTATATACCTTCAATATACATTACACGTCCTGGAAGAGGAAGTGTTTTTTGATTTTTGCTTTTTAAGTTGTGAGTAGCCTAATTTATTCACTCGCATCTAGAATGTAGCTGTCCAAATATGGTGCACAGTTACATGAAATATGAATAGGAGTGTTCCTTTAAAATCTTTTATTTGCATTCAAAAAGTATTGAATTATCCATCTTCCTTAAATTTAACGTCAAAAATTAAAACAACTCTGATGTGTTCCATTCACATGACTGCAACAAATCAATTACATCTCTGCAACAAATTTGTGTTAAAAAGCTCTTGCTTCTATTTACTTCATGCTAATCGAGAAAAAATTGGCAGAAATAGTATTATTACTTGTTTCCTTGTAAGTATAAGAGAAATAAGGGAGTACAATTGGTTAAGATGATAGTCAAAAGCTGGTTGGCATGTGACTGATGTTCCTTTGTTTGTATGGACACGAGTTGACAAATTTCTGTACGAGAAATGTGTAAGTTTTTCAAAGCTGAATCCAAAAACAAGGAATATCTCAAAAACGATCATCTCCACGAAAAAAATTATTATAACATAAATTATGTGTTTTAACGTGCTCTACTTCTCTTGTCCATTTCTTACGATTTAGCAGTTATGGAAAATCCCGTAAAATTCATCCAGAAGAAAGTAGTCTTCAGAGGCTATTCCCTGAAAATTCTAGATATACATTTTATTTGTCAGGTAAATATAGTTAATATAAGATATTTTAATCAGAATCGTTAGAACCATTTTTGAGAAAATGAACATTTTCCAAAAAAGTTCCATATAAAGGGTAGTTGCGGATGGGGGATTTTCTTGAAAGTCTTCGTGTTGCATCCTTGGAAGATACCAAACTTAAATACCAAGTTTTAGTTTTAATAGACTTTTCGTTTTGAGCTATGCTACCCAAAGACACACACACACACACACACACACACACACACACACACACACACACACACACACACACACACTGACACACACACAGACAGATACTAGAAGGAAATTTTTCTAAAACATGTTTTTTCTTGGATTCAGGGGGTCCTAAAATATGCACATAGTACGTGTAGGGAAAGTATAAAATAATTGCAAAATTATACATAAAAGGCTGGAATTATGACTAGGAGGGTTCTTTTATAACCCTTTATTTGCATTCAGAAAGTATTGAATTATTGAACTTCCTTAAATTTCAACATCAAAAATTAAAAAAGAACAATAGCAATTGATAAATAAAATTATTGATCCTATCAATGTGATAGCATGAAGAATTGTACTCCATCTATACACACAAACACACACACACACACACACACACACACACACACACACACACACCTACACACCCGACACTCACACCCATGAGCTGTTTTCTGAAATTGCTTTTTTTTTCTTTTTCTGGATTCGAAGTGTCTCTAAACGTGTATTTTCATTGAATCCTCGGTGTTGAATTTTTGGGTGGAATACAGCACTTTCTCTACCTACTATGTACACTGTACACACGTGCTAGAAAAAGTGAAACTTAGAATAAAATTAATACATATTATTAAAAGCTATCAGCCGGAAGTCTATTTGTGTATTTTAAAGAAATCTGGAGTAAGTGTGTGGTTATTTCTTTTTATTTCCCCAGATTATACACGTTCATCCGGAATGAAAATTACTTCACAGGCTATTTACAGAAAGTGGAATATGAATCACACATTCTTTATGTCCACAACTCAAACATATAATTCTTCAGTTCACATCATAATATTTTGAGAATATAAAACTAGAAAAGTTTTCTATGTAAAGAGTCGTTACGGTGGTGTCTTTATTGAACTTCTATTTACATCCTGGAAGGTTGATGAATTTAAATATGAATCATGGTATTTACTCTGACACATTCTTTTGAATTCATGGAAATGAAAACATACATTTCCAGGGAAACCTAAATTCTATTTTTTTGTGGAATACAATAGTTTCTCTACCCAGGATAAGTACCAATAGTAATAACCAGATTCGGACTGCTCATTAGTGCTGTTCCTTATGAAAAATGTATATCCCACTCTGTGACCTAACACTCCGCAATGTTTATCGGCGAGATCCTATCACCTTTGACCTGATATGCAAAGACAATGCAATGAAAGTGCAGCAACAGAGGGAACTAAGCGAAAATTTGAATAGGTTATAATTATGACGTTAATTCTTTATGTATTAACAACTGATTCTTTCAGTTGGCCGGCGTCTTGAATAATGAAACTATTTTCCGGGCTTGTAGGTCCAGTCCAGTGTGATTGGCAGGCTGAGGGCAGCCCGAGGTGTGTTAGACGTGTCCCTGTTCTCAGAGAGAACTTAACCACGTTCTGACGGGATTGTGGGTTTTGTAGGATGGCGGGTGTGTATTGGGGTTGTGGAGTGACAGGAGGATGCGAATATTGCTCCTCGACGGTTGCCTTGATGGTGCAACGGCCCTTGTGCACCGCTGGTGTGTTTTTATCAAAACGTTTCTTGAGGTTAAATTTTGAATCCAAGCAACTCTTGAAGGATAATAAGGAGCTTAGCCGTAGCAGCTGTTGGTGGTGCTCCTTCGTTACCGGGGATGCCCGCAAGCCATGCGGGGAAGCCGGTATCGCCTGAAGCGGCGGTTTGTGGGATCGTAATCCCCAAGAGACCTAACGAGGGCGCTCCGATGGAATGGTAACCCTTCGTTGAATTTTGTTGCCCGACGCCTAATCTCGTCCTCCAGGTATGGTAGACCAGAGGCTTCGTGCAGGAGTCTCGTTGGAAAGCCTCGAGGCACAGAATAGATAGCCCGGAGACACCTATTCTGTACCCGTTGAAGCAACAGCAGACTGGAGTTGTAGGTCGTGGTCCATTGGGTCTTGAAGTTCCCGACGTTTCGCCCACTAATGCAAGCGGGCCAATCACAGCACAGAAAGCAACAGGCTCCGCCCACCGGCCATATATAAAAGCGCGCTCTCCGCCGCAAAATTGGATTTCCTACGAGACTCCTGCACGAAGCCTCTGGTCTATCATACCTGGAGGACGAGATTAGGCGTCGGGCAACAAAATTCAATGAAGGGTTACCATTCCATCGGTGCGCCCTCGTTAGGTCTCTTGGGGATTACAAACCCACAAACCGCCGCTTCAAGCGACACCGGCTTCCCCGCATGGCTTGCGGGCATCTTCGATAACGAAGGAGCACCTCCAATAGCTGCTACGGCTAAGCTATTTACAATCCTTCAAGTGTTGCTTGGACATCAACATTTAAAACCCCCAAAATAAACATTTTTGCAAAACCATTACAACAGCGGTGCACAAGGGCCGTTGCATCGTGACTGACAACCGTTGAGGAGCAAAACTTGCCTCCTCCTGTCACTCCACAACCTCATTCTCACCCGCCATACTGCAAACTCCACAATCCCGTCAGAACGTGGTTAAGTTCTCTTAATGAATAGGAACACGTCTAACACTCCTCGGGTTGCCCTCAGCGTGCCAACTGCTCGTATCATGTGCAAAATTCATTCGAGATCTGACCAGCCACCGGATCATCTATGAATATGCCAAGCGCAGCCCTTGGCGAAACTTCAATGCCCGATGGACTAAGGCCTACAAGTCCGGGAAATAGTTTCATTCTTCATTTAGTTCTTTATGTCTGTCATTATATGAACTTTCCAGTAACAGTTATGAGATCCAGGATATTAATAAATCAGCTGTATTTGGAATACTGATGAGTTTGAAACAGAATACTGATAAGTTCCGAAGTTTCTCCTGTAACCCAATATATCATTTATAAACTAATCGTAAGTTTAAAAACTAAACGTATACATAGGTCGAGTCAGACTGAAAAACGCAATGCCTTAGTCGGGATTTGAACCAAGGATCTTCATTCAGTTGATCTTAGTACTGAGCTACTATAGCAACAAGTCGATATGGCATTAAATTTACCAACTGACTCGTATGTTACCCAGTAAATTACAAGGAGAGTCCATACAAGCAATTATCATTGATTGACATAGTTGTTTAAACTATGAAGTTCGGGACTTACGACATTGTAAGTCGCCACTCGGGTATATCATCTCAAAATAATTTGAGAGCTCCGTTGTTTGCCAAGAAACAAGCGAGCCAGTTGGAGAATCTAATGTCATTTCAAGTTAACATGCAGCACAGATAAGAGCAACCAGATGGAGAGCGGGAGAACCTTGGTTCAAATCCCGGCTATGGCATTGAGTTTTTTATTCTGACATTGCCTTTCCAAACCTTGCCTGTACACTTCGTTTGTGGAGAAAAAAAATTAATTACCATAAACGCAAATAGTTTATAAAATAGAGGAATAAAACTATTTCTGTAAATAAATTAATTGTTCCCATAATTATGTAGTTTCATACCTTTAGTTGCACATTAAGCGTGTACTTTCGCTAATTATAAGTCAATCGTAACAGTTATTAATATTGATCTGAAGGGGATTCCAAACATTTACTGTCTCCCATAATTATTTAAATACACGCAGTAACATGTTTATGATACGAAGAGATTTTCCCCTATCTTCACTATAATATATGAGATTATGTTGGATCACAATAATCGAGAAATGTAACCAGAACGAGAAAGAAAATGTTACAATATAGTATAATAACGTGAACATTCAGAATTAACGGAAAGCTTTTCCGAGAGCTGGAAATAAGACATATACCTTTAACTTTCTCGTTCTCGGGCACGGCATATTAGTTCCGATTGTGCACGCTGGAATCCTCATTGCAAGATTTGATCCATATAAATTTATCCCGCATCTCTTATCTGTCACATACATTAGTTGCCTTTTATTGGTCGCTGTAATAAATAGGTTGTTGTGCGGTACAAAACAGTTCTGTGTTTAATATGATTATTTATCTTAATATATTCGAATATTGTAAAAATTATATTTTCATAACTATATCAATTAATTATATACGTAACAGGGTTAATGTACCTAAATGCATCTAATTTATTGTCAATAAATACATAGGAATATACTTCGTTTGGAACCTGGTTCTCAGGAAGACGAAAGCCCGTGATGTATCATGACAATGATATCGCATAATGCTTGTGTATCGCCATTCAAAAGTGTATATTAAATAATCAGGGGAAGGACATAGATGGAGGAAGAAAGCATTTTAGTGGATCAAGGCTATAAGAAACAAGGTTTACAGATTTATTCCTGACTCCCTAAGATCTATTAAGCTTTGGTTCTGCAGTAAAGGACCCCTATAGTTTGTTTATATGCACATGAAAACTGTTTAATGTGTACTGCCTCATAAACTACAAAGAATAACAAATACCGGTAGAAATTAACAAAATTAATAACAACGGACAAAAGGAATTGGAAATAATATCTAATGAATCTGCATTTAGAAAAGTTCACTCCATCGAATTTATTTTAATGCTGGAATTTGAATCAGGCGAATAATATCATTGATCAGTGAGAAACAAATGAAATCCCAATTCACAAAATCAACTTTCCATTTTGCTGTCAACATGGATTCCCGTTGTGGTTACTGGTTTTCGTGAACGAATATTTGCACTGTTCTCCTTCTGTACACGTTTCCGTTCTCGGGATATTGAGAACCAGCCTATATAGGCTGTTAGGAATATAAGTACAGATATTTGTATTGGTAGTTAATAAAAGCATAATGAACAAGAATATACCAATATTTGCTTCATTTGCCGGTTGTAATTTTACTTATTAAGAGTAATATGTTTTCAAGTTGGTTAGTACACCTAATACCTCCAAAGAGGTACTAACCAAGGAAGCATGGCGCATACAACACATATGTACCTATTTACTTTCCTGAGACAGCGGGTCGGAAACTGTAACCTTGAGTGGGCGGACGTCGCTATACCGAATGTATCGGAACTAAGTTTCAGTGGTTTCTGCCCAGCATAGAACGGGACGCTGAGAACCACAGCAGTTAAAGAGTGTCTATAAATAAAACGCGGTTTCATTTCATATCAGTGGTTTCTGCGACGCCAAGGCTGTACACTACATAGACCATCAGTCACGAATCGAAGTGTGAAATCATGTAAAAAAAAAAAAAAAAAAGCAATGGATAGTCTATACTGACACGTGTTGTTCATTTCGTTGCATGATAAGAACATGTAAAACACATCAGGTAGTCAATTATAAGTGTTAGACTAAGGGCCGGTTGTACGAACTCGGAATAAATCTTGGAATAGTTATTCTTGGAATACACTATTCGCGGTATAAATATGGTGACGAGTTGTACGATGCAATTTTATTCCTTAGATATCTATTCGACTGTTTGCAGATTTAAAACTAATGTTGGCTATGCTGCAAGTCATTCATGGCCAACTTGATCGTAATTTCTGCTTTATTTTGCTGAAAATTTGCATTATGTTCACAATCAGCTGTTCCTAAAATATGTATTATTTCTTATTTTAACTATTTACGATACTATGAAATAATTATAAATTTTCACCTGCGTATTCGGATGCAGAATTGCTATATACTTTACAAAACATAAACACATATACTGTGACTTCTTGCGATAGGTTAGGAGTATGGGAATGAAACCTTACCGTATTGTAAAGTTGTATCTTGTGCTGATATATGGCATCTTTCCGTTTCTGTGCTCAAAACAGCTAACGTACTTAATGTGGATTCTGTAACCGAATCAGTAAAATACTAAGTAATCGAATTTTGAAAAATAAATTTTAGCTGTTGCCAACGCTACTATCAACTTAAGATATGTATAATAGAATCGTTGTACCAAGATCAAGTACATAAACAATTTGCTCTACGGGTATTATTAACTAACAGAAAAATTAGTAGCTATGTCGAATAGTGCATTAAACCGTTCCCATTACAGCTCGCACTTTGTTTTGATGGCAATATTTAATACAACAGTTTAAAATGGTCAACCAAACTAATAAAACTGAGAACATTATATCTTATGGAAGGTATCGTCTATTCAATCAAAATTGTTTCTAATATTTTAAAACCACAGCATATAATACGAAAAATTATTAATTTATTGTAAAATAATAATATATATTATATTTGAGAGCTCTGAAAGCGTCTTTTAAGCTGGGCATCTCTCTTTATTAAAAAACTTGTAATGTTATTGTTGTTAAACTTGCACCTAACCTCCAAAATATGATTATAGCACAGAATGTCGCTAACATTAATATTTGTGGCTATGTTACGTTTTGAAACATATCACCCTCGAAGTAACCAATTCTTTGTATTTCGTCAATAAAACGTAACCTCGTTCTTTACAACGCTATGCATTGTACTGGTGAATTGCTATATACTATTTTATATTTATCTTGGGTAGGATTAAATTTAATTGTTTCCAAAAAATAGCGGTATTTTGATGGCAATAGGTAAGTTTTGCTGTTTTATAAATGCAACTTTACTTTAACTAACTTCTTGTCTTGTGCCTTATAGCCGCCAAGTTATCTCAGTGTGATATACTTCCTCAACTTTAATCTCATTATAGCAGTCTTCATTTATCGGATCACCTCTAATACAAATTGTATTTAGCTATAATAAATCCTTAAAAACATATAATAAAGAAATTAATCGTTTACATCGGTCAAATATGGGTCAAAATTGTGTCAAGAGCAACATTTTTGTACTCTGTTCTCGGAATAACAGCTTATCCCCGCAAGGATTCACGGAATACGTTATTCCATGTTTATTCCCTTGATAGTCTATATTCCGTTGTCGTACAACACAATTTGGTACATAACCGTGGAATAACGTCTAACAGAGGTTTATTCCGAGTTCGTACAACCGGCCCTAAGAGGAAAAGCAACTAACACACTGAAGTGAATAGATATTAAGGCAGCACTTATCAAATTATCTGTATCTGTGGATACCCCCTACATACTGTATTGTCGGGTTATTAGCAACGCTATCCTATCGGTATTCTAAGTTGATTGTCATTTATAGTGATGGGGAAGGAAAGATTGGTGGCTCATTAATAAATGGTCAATAAGTGCGTTAATTTGGGAGAGAAGTATTGCTTGGATATTCTTTTTCAGTAAAAAAGAGACACGATAAGAAATTTCAAAATTCGAAGAAATTCTAAAAAATAATTTATTTTATCGGTATTTTCCGCACGCGTCTTGAGTGTTACCACCGAACACATTATGGTAAATTGAAAAGAAAAAAATATGTTCTTATTATACAGAGGTGTGAAAATTAGATACGTCCTTAGTTACAGTATAATTGACTTTCTGCTTTTCCACCTGCTTACTCTCCTCATATAGAGGACTTACAAGCAAATGTCTGTGGTCAGATGCTGTTGAGAAGCAGAGCAAAAGACATCCGATAGAGTATCCAGGGATGAGGAACAGCCCAATTTCTGGTATGAAGGGAACTAGAAGTCATGGAATTGAAATGGATGGTAGGAAAGATGATGATGGCGTAATTTTGGCAATGAATGGCGGAGGAAACTGGTGGACCCGGAGAAAAGTCGTCCTTGCCGCTTCGTCTACCACAAATCTTAAATGCGGGCATCTGGGTTTGAAACCGGGTCATGGTAAGAGGCTAGCGGTCTAACCACTCTGCCACGAATAACTCACACATGTTTAAAATCAAATCAAACCTTATTTTGTATTGTGAACGTTTCCTTATCTCCTGCAAATTTTAATTTTTGATGAAAGTCATTTTTCCGACCACGGACTCAAAAACCTACACAGGACAGAAGGTCACCGTAGAACAAATATTTACTAAATAGTAGATTAGTAGAGCATTATAATTTCCACATATAATCTGGTTTTCAAATATAATAGTGAGTGAAAGAATGAGTGAAAACGGTGAAAGAATTACATTTAAACAATTTTGACAAACAATTAAAAAACATATCTTTGCTTGTTCACTAATACAAGATAACTTGACTCTGTAATTGTATTATTTTTTATGTAATTCTGATTTATGCGGATTCTATAAGTATTTATCACACTATGCTTTAATAGCTTGGAGACACAATTCTGGGTATTATTAACCATAACTTTACTTTCAGTCTGATAATTTTCATAACTCTATATGCTTTCTGCTCTGGGCATGACCACAAATTTTCTTTTCTTCACTTCTATGTTTATTTAAATGATTGCAAGCTGCATTTCCCTTATGCATGGTAAGCAGAATTAATCTGTCCAGAACAATCTCATTCATAAAGACTGTGTAGGCTTGAGATATATATGATATATATATATATATGATATTTTCAAATGTTGCTGCTTTTATTTGTATTAATGTATAACACATTAGTGTGAAGAAAGTAAATATGACATTATGATAAATACATAAACTGGTTATTGGCTACTCAACTGGCAATTCAAAACTGGCTATTGGCTCAAAATTACAAAGATCAACAAAAACCGACAGAATTTAACAAATAACAACAAGCAATTTAAATGTGTGATATTAATAAAGGCATGAAACTTGGATTAGAGCAGGCTTGATTTTGTGAAATCTAGTGAGATCGCTTCATGTTGTTTTGTATAATAGTTGTGTGAATGCTTAATGCACTCATAATATACTTATAAAAAGTGATGTTCTTAAATTATAACCCATGCTTCTAGGTCCGTAGAAAACTAGTTAATGAAATTGACATAGTTGTAGGCGCAGAGTAGCAGCAGCATAGTGTGTACATAGAACCAGTATATTTTTGTATCTAGTGAGCAGTCTCACGAAGTATCTACATAGATTGATGCGAAATCCTCACTACTCAAAGTCAAGATTTGTCGGAAAATAAAATGGTCTTATTTGAGGCGCTTCCACCGAAAAAAAAACAACAAAAAAACAAAACATGATAGGGTAGTTTTGTGAAATTCAATTCTTCACCTACTTCCTTCACGTAGTAATGTAAAAAAGTAGTGTTGCATACAGATGTTGCACTCACGCTTCGGCAAACTATTCTTACAAAAGCTTAACAATTTAATCTACTTTTTGTTAATCCAGATAAATCTTCAATGACAATCTACGCCTTCCTTGTGCACTCGATAATTAGAGTTTTAAACATTCTATGGCTAGAATAGGATAGTTTTGAAAATCCATATTCTTTGCATGACCGTGAGAATTACGTTACGTAGTCGACTTAACCCTCCCCGTATGTAGGACTGACACCTCCTAGGACTTACAAGCAGGAGCCTAGGGGTCAGAAGTCTGTCGGGGAGCCAACCATAAAATGAAGAACCTGGAACGAATGGTCGACCCGTAGTCAGGCAGAAAAAGCTGATGTGTTCCATTCACATGGCTTTCTCTGCATCTCTGTAACAAAGTATTTTAATAGCTTATTCTTTTTTCCACTTCATGCTAATCGAGATAAACAACTAGCAGAAACGGTCTTATTACTTAGTTCCTTATAAGTAGAAGGGAAATAAGGGAATACACTAGGCTAAACCAACAGTCAAATGTTTTAAAATGTAATTGCTATGGAATTGAAATCCATTTCTTTGTATGTTGAGATATATATTTTATTTGGCATGTAAATATCTTAAATATTTGCTGAATTTTGTATAACTGGCAAACCGCAAGAGATAGACAAAAACTGTAGATCCCGTTAAACCACTTATATACCTTTTCTACTTTCTCTACACGTACTATGCACGCATTCCACCCAAAAATTTGATAACGAGATATCACCAGAAATAGACGTTTTAGGGTCTCCTGTATCCAAAAAAATTATTTTCAGAATAAGGTCCGTGTGTGTGCGTGTGTCCGCGCGCCCTTGTGTCTGTGAGAACACGATATCTCAAAAACGAAATACCAAACTTGGTATTTAAGTTCCAGGATTACGTCACGAAGATTTTGAGAACCCCCCCTCCAATCTACCTTTACATGGAAATTCGAAAATTTTCTGTTCTCTCAATAAAGGTTCTAACGATTTTGATTAAAATACCGTATATTAAAGATATTTATATGGTAAATAAAATGTATATCTTGAATTTTATGGGAATAATCTCTAAAGACCTCTTTATTCTGAATGAATTTTGCTGAATTTTGCGTAGCTGGTAAACCGTAAGGGATAGACAAAAATTTACTACACAAAAAATGTAGGTCAGTTTAAAACGCACAATTTATATTGTATACTTTTTCGTGGAATTGACTATTTCTGAAATATTCCTTGTTATTTGTTGCAGTTTTAAAATACTTAATTTTTTTTTTCCCACGGAAAGTTTTCAACTCCTGGCCCTGCATAGAAACGGATTTCAACCACATGGCAACCAAATGATTTGCCTATTGTTTTAGACTAATGTATTCCATTATTTCGCTTCAACTTACAAGGAAGCAAGCAGTCGAGACAATTTTTATCTCGATTATCATAAAGTAGATAGAAAAATAAGCTTTTTAATAATCATTTGTTACAGTGATATAGAGAAAGAACACAGATTTTTACTTTCTCTACACATATATGTGCATAGTGTATAGAAAATGTATTGTATTGCACCCAAAAATTCGATACCGAGCTTTCAAATAAATACATGTTTTGAGACCCTCTAAATCCAAAAAATCATTTTTAGAAAAATGTCCGTGTGTGTGTCTGTCTGTGTGTCTGTGGGCAACAGCTCAAAGTTAAAAGACCGTTAAATACCAAACTTGGTATTTAGGTTAGGTATCTTTCAAGGATGCGACACAAAGACTTTCAAGAAAATCCCCTCAACCCCAACTACCCTTTACATGGGAAGTTTGTCGAAATTTTGATTTTCTTAAAGACTGCTCTTACGTTTTTCATTAAAATACCTTATATTTAAGATATTTTTATATCAAACGATATGTATGTTTTGAATTTTCTGGGAATTTTCTTCAAATAACAATAATTTATTTCAGAGATGTAAAAAAAGTCATGTGAATGGAACACATTTTTTGTAGAATTAAATTAACCCTTTTCACGATATTCCGATATATAGTGGCCGAGCATACTTACCAAATCTGGCTCTAATTACGCACTATATCGGAAAGTTTTGTTTTATTTCTTTTGTACTTACGTATTTGTCGGAATACAGCCGGTCCCCATGGCTGCGCTCGCCAAGGCGTCCCGCTTTGGTGCTTCGTAGCGCATGGGGATCGTGGGTTCGAGTCCCGCCTTGGGCATGGGTGTTATATGTTTGTGTATATGTGTGTGTTGTAAAAGTAAGAAAACATTAATAACACGGCAAAACAAGGTAAAAAGAAAAAGGTAAATAAAAGTAGGGTATACAGTGCCGGAGTGCTAGTCAGACTCCGGTGCTGTATTTAAAAAAAAAAAAAAAAATACAAGACGATGTTGTCTGTTTTTTCCCCCCCAAAATATTAATGCTCAGAAATGGGGGTGGGGTTTTCTGGGATTCGCGATACGTTTTTACCATACGGGGAAAAATAAGTTTCAGACTTGGCGGGTACGGCAGTGTCAAAGCCTGAGGGAAATGGCCGCCAAGGTCGCTACGTAGCCGGTATATTTCGCGCCAAAAGTTAGGTGTTAACGGACTTATGAGTGTTCTCATTAGGAAAACGGTTACTCTTCAGGAGTAAAATAAAATGAGAACACTTCTAAGTATGTTGTCTTATTAGATCCAATATCGTGGTTACAGCTATGCTCCCGTCACCGCCGCACTCCATTCTCCGTCTCTCCCGTCAAAAATATGGATTTATGCGCAAATTCGAATTACGTAAAACGTTTTGCAATATATTATATTAAGTATGTTGTCTCAGTTGAAAATCGTATTTATAATCGTCATTACATCTGCCGCCATCACCACCAAACACAGACATAACTGCTGGTATATTTCCGTTCTCTCTTCTCCGTCTCTCTCCCGCTCGCAATGTACATTTCAAATTAGGTAAAAAAATATACGTCTTATAGTAGGTAAATTGTATAAATAGACAATGGTCGCCACAGTCGCCGTCACACATACCATACGTTTCCGTTCTCGCTTCTCTGACTCACATTGTGAATTTCTGCGCAAATTCAAATTAGGTAAAAACATTAAATTTTATCGAAATACAAAATTATATCCATCATCGTCGTTACATTTACGCTGCCGTCACGTTCTACCATCGCGCCTATACCATACATTTCCCTACTCCCCTCTTCGCCAACAGCTGAAATTCAAATTGAGTTAAAAAAATAAATAAATAAGGGACCTCACCTAAGTGTCCATTAATTTTTTTCAAAATATATTAAATTTCATTTAAAATCCTTCTTTTTATCTATGGCTTTTAAACATGTTTCCTTTTTCTATAAGTAGATGATATGTTAAATTATCAAATTATTCCAAAATTAAGTTCTGAAAAATAGAGTTTGTCTTGTATTCGAATGGCCTTGTATTCGGATAAATACGCATGTTGTAATCCAGTTCATTAGAAGAAAATAAGTGTACACAGAGAGAAAACTGCAACATTAGAAATAAATGAACAATATTTTATATTAACTGAGAAGATTATTTTTCTGGATGGTTGCAGACTATGTGACGATTATGATTCAACCCAAAGGATGGCGAATTGTCGGGACGGAATTTATGACAGTATTAGGGGCAATAGCCAAAGAAAATGTCAAATATGTTTTTAAATATCTAAATTTATACATGTTTAAAGAAAGGAGAAAAACGGCAAGAATGCGTGGGAATCTGCATAAGGAAGTGTATATACAAAGAAAGAAATACATACAAATTTGTAATTTTCCCGACATTATTGCAGGGTAGTTAAAGTCTAAATAATTGTACTGAATATGTAATATTAATAATTGCGATTTGTCTAAAAGGTAACTTCAAGTAGTAGCAGCCTGTTCCGTGTGACAAGTTAGACGCGTCGGGTTACTCATGTAAGTAAGCGAGTTTCTCTTTATTGATTTGAAGTGGCATTTCAGCTTACTCATGGTGTTATTATTTTGTAATATGTAACACAAATATCCTGTCTCCGAGACCGACAGCTGAGATGAAGACGAGGACAATTATTCACATTATCCTACACACTGTTGTTTGTTTTACACTACAGCTAAGCCGCAAAATATTAAAAAGATTATCGCGCGTCACAGCGCATGGCACTCCGCCTCACTACTTGAAAAATCTGTGTTCCATTCACATGACTTTCTCTACATCTCTGCAACAAATTACTGTTAAAAAGCTTATGCTTCTATTTACTTCATGCTAATCGAGAAAAAAAATAGCAGAAATGGCCTTGTTACTCGCTTCCTTGTAAGTAGAAGCAAAATAAGGGAGTACCATAGTTAAAGTGATAGTCAAAAGCTGGCTGCTATGTGACTGCAGTTCCTTTGTTTGTATGAACAGCAGTTGACAAATTACTGTATGAGAAAAGTATACGTTTTAAAAGCTGAACCCAAAAACCAAGGAATATCTCTAAAACTATCAACTCCATGAAAACAAAATGTGAACGTGTGTTTTAACGTGCTCTACATTTTTTTTTGTGGTAAGTTTTTGTCCTTCTCTTACGGTTTAGCAATTAGGCAAAATTCCGTAAAATTAATCGAGAATAAAGTAGTCTTCAGAGGCTATTCCTAGAACATTCAAGATATACATTTCATTTGTCAGGTAAATGTCTTTAATATATGATATTAATCAAAATCGTTAGAGCCATTTTTGAGGAAATCAAAATTTTCGAAAAATGTTCCATGTAAAGGGTAGTTGGGGGTGGGGGAATTTTCTTGAAAATCTTTGTGTCGCATCCTTGGAAGATACCAAACTTACACATGCACACACGCGCACACACACACATACTGGCCTTATTCTAAAACAGTGTTTTTTATACAGGGGGAACCAAAACATATATTTCCGGTGAAATATGGTATCGCATATTTGGGTGGAATACAATACCCTTCTCTTTACACTGTACATGGTACATATAGACAAAGTGAAAATGTGAAAGAGCAGTTGAAAGACGCACGCCCGTAGACAGAAAGCAAAATGGAATCCCGATATCAGAGAAAAGGTGTTACTCCGTAACAATCAGCTGTCCCATAAGAGAAGCATGGAATTGTTATACATCGGACCATATAAGTTCCTTCAGAAATTTGCCCTACATTCTTACGAAACTCAGTGATGGAACCAGAAACAAAATTATTGGGAAGTATCCTTGAAATTCTTAAAGCTCTTTAGAGCACCCACCAAAGGAGGAAGAAAAAGAAGAAGATGAAGAAAAACAACAAGTAATAATGAGCAAATAAAAAGACGCAAACATGGAAACTTTCGACTTATTTCGGACTTTAGTTTAAAGTGAACATTTTATAAATATTTAATGTCATTATGCCACTTGGTTAGGTATTCATTGTATGTATTCATGTTTATTTGTGAAACTCTTCATAGGCTAAGGATAATGATTAGCGAATGTCAATGACTAAGAAAAAAGGGGGGGGGGATATGTGTTCCAAAACAGTTTTAATAATTAATTAATAAGCATATGCAACACTGGAAACAGCTAGAAATTGTCGCTGTTTCCGGAAAAGACGCGTATAATCCTTCAAAAGTAATTTGTGAAGAAAATTTGTTATATGATGAAGTATTACCACGAAGGAAACAAAGCTAACTACTGTTTTGATGTTTAAGGATATTAAAAAAGTCGCGTACAATTCACGAAAGCACTGTGAAAGCACGTTATATGTAACAGTCCTTCCTAAGTAAGGGCAGCTCATAGAGGGAGAGCGCTTCAAACAGGTTATCTTGCCTCTCCGACCACTAGGGCACTGTTGTGAGAGGGGGAGGGAGGGGAGGGAGGAAAGGGAGGGGGGAGAAGGAGAGAGATGGAGGAGGTGAGGGGGAGGGCGAGAGAGGGGAAATAGTAAATAAACAAACAAAACATTTAGAAACTATCAGTTACATACAAGTGAATTATGTTCTCTGGTCGGTTTCCTTTCATGTGTGTTAGTGTGATTTATTCTATATTCTTTATCATTTGCTATGTTAGTATCTAAGTTGTAATTCCTTTCAAAAAAAATTGCCCTGTGGTGTAATGGTTACCATGCTAACCTTATATACCCAGGTCGCGGGTACAAACCCCTCGGACGATGGATTTTTTCGGGTGTAAAAGTCCTTCCTTTAGAAGGGAAGTTGGTGCCGTGTCGTAGATTTATGGCACGTAAAAGAACCTCAAGCCTGATAGAGAGACCTCTGAGCAAAATTAAGCGGTCTTTCACGCCCAATTTAGAATGGGACGCTGAGAACCACAGTAGTTAAAGAGCGTCCATAAATAATACGTCATTTACTTTTACATTTAAAAAAAAATAGTCGCATTACCATAAGTCAAAGTTCGGGCAGATATGCCGACCTCAAATTTCGATCCAAGATCACCATCGGGGGCATTTAGGTGATATATCAGACCGACCAAAAAGAAGGAGTTCACTAATAATAATTTAGCAATAATTAAAAACTAACATCCAAATTAATATACCTATAATTTTTGGAATACAAGCAATATAAACATATCAGTAGAAAGCAAGTGCAATGCTAGTTTAACTTTTAGTTATATTGATAAATAAATAGCGACGTAATCTAAGATTTATTTCTCGTTAAAGTTGTATCTATGTACAGGCGAAATTTAATTTTCACGAAGAGCCGATCCCGGTGGCCACGCTCGCTAAAGTGTCTCGCTTTTTTTTTTCTTCTTCTTTTTTTAAAACAGTAACGGAATCTGATCAGGACTCCGGTACTGTATCCCTATTTACATTTCCCCCCGTAGGTTTTACTGATTACTGGTTTACTGGTTTTACTGTTACTTTTACAAACACATACACATTGCACAAACATATAACATCCATGCCCAAGGCGGGACTCGAACCCACGATCCCCTGCCCACTAAGCACCAAAGCGAAACGCTTTAGCGATCGTGGCCATGGGGACCGGCCTCTTTGGCGCTTCGTGGTGCACAGGATCGTGGGTTCGAGTCCCGCCTTGGGCACGGGTGTTTCTGTGTTTGTAAATGTGTCTATGTTTGTGTACGTATATGTAAAAGGAAAACGTTAAGAATAATAAGGTCTACTAAGGAAATATAGGAACTGAGAAAAAAGGAATACGCGCCGGAGTTCTGACAAACCTCCGGAACTGTATTTTTTTGATAAAAAAAAAAAAAAGAGCGTAGCACTTTCACATCTGTACGGCCGCCACAGACACCACCCCACTGCACCACGATTAAGGCCCGTTGTAGAAGGCGTCCTGACGCCAGTCCTAGACAAGCATCAGCTTTTCCAAACTGGCAAAATCAGCGTGTGTGGCTGTTAATATAAATAGAATTCCTCAGAACTAGTTCATCATAACAGGCGCATATTACACGTCGCTCCTAGTCAACTTTGTACCGACAAGAATCTAAAGTTACTGTATTATTGTTGACTCAAGCGCTAGGAAGTGTAATTCCAAATACGTATATCAGAAACCAAGAAATTGTAAGATTCGCAAAACTAAAGACAAAGCGAAACAGATTTTAAATTAGTCATGTTTCGAAACAGTCAATTTTATATTATTTAATATTCACCTAACAACATTCTAGTTCCCACATATAGCTAGCCGGAGGACGAGAACGACAAGATATCAACGAAGAAATTCGATCCTGAGATTGCCTGACTCCTGAACCTACGCGAACTTAATTCGACAAGGTATCAAGATACAAAAGGAGGTTGCTTAGCATTCACCCTCCACCTGGTCGAAAGAACACCTCATAGGCATCACCTCATACTTAATTATATATTTGGGATACTTGGGGAATAATTTGGAATATTTTATGATTATTTTAAAAATGGCACACACCTCTAGCTTCCTTTCTCTATCATTTTCCAAAAATTTTGTGACTTACAAACAGCTAGGTTTGCTAATAGGTAATATATTTATAGGCTATACTATTTTGTATCGATCTGCAATGGTCATTTTCTGCTCTTTTAGCCAAAAGTAAGTTAGCAAAGCTTCCTATATTCATATTTCTGTGTCATGTAGTGTTAATTAACATTCTTTAAGAAATTGTCTTATTGAGTTTAAATTTTAGGTTAGGTTATGCGAAAATGTGGCAGATGAATGTGATAGAAACTTGAAATAAATCTATTTATCAATATTCAATATAATGACACAACTAACGTTCTAAACGAACAAAATAGGAACCATTATTACAACTCATGGTGTTAACTGTTAGATATCCTCTTTAAAAATTTGACTGTGATAAAAGGTTTGACGTAATGTAATATACTCGACAGCTTTAATGTGATCACATGTGATCAAAGGTTTTATCACATTCTGTGACAGAGAAATGTGATATGTAATATCCATTATGATGTCTGCCTGACTGTCTGTCTGTCTACTTATATGAATGAATATATGCATGTAATTATGTATGTATGTGTGCGCGCGTGTGCATGTGTGTGTGTGCATGTGGTGTACATGTGCGCGTGTATGTGTATGTGTGTATACGTCGCCCTCCGTGGTGTAATGGTCACCATGCTAACTTCATATACCCAAGGTCGCGGGTTCAAATCCGGCGGAGGACGATGGATTTTTTCGTGCGTAAAAATCTTTAGCATGGCTTCCTTCGGAAGGTAAGTAAAGCCGTGGGTCCCGTGTCGTAGATTTACGGCACGTAAAAGAACCTCAAGCCTGATTGAGAGGCCTCTGAGCAAAATGAAGCGGTCTTTCACGTCCGACATAGAATGAGACGCTGTTAAAAAAAAAAAAAAAAAAAAAAAAAAAAGAACCACAGCAGTTAAACAGCGTCCATAAATAAAACGACATTTTTTTGTATGTATGTGGTGTGCGCGAGCATACATGTACGTATAACTGTAAAGATTCTAGTTAATCTGAAACAAGGTTATGTAACAAAAATTTTATGCATAGCTTTTCTGAACTGTTTCGTTAAATTTTTTAGTTGACTTGCAACAATATACGGCTCTAAAATCATTTTAGACCTGCATCAATATGAGCTCTAGGTTTTGTTTTCCTCTTTTACAGTAGGGGGTTTAACAGGAATAATTTTAGCCAATTCAGCTATTGATATTATTCTCCATGACACTTATTATGTCGTAGCCCATTTTCAAATTTCAATATGAAATTAAGCCAATTTATTATTATTATTATTATTATTGTGCTACATAAACCAGCTGTTTGATAAACTGCTTTCCAATAGAGCTGCGATAGCTATTGGTCCAAAGAGAAAAAGAGAGGCAACAGGGAGAAGAAAGGAAAGGGTGAGAGTGGTGAAGGGGAGAGATGTGGGATTTAAAAAGAAGAGAGGGATGCGAAGGTTGGGAGAGAGTAGGAGAGGTATGCTAGAGAAGATAATTAGCAGTGGGGGAGAAGAACAAAACGAGAGTAGGGCTCACGCGCGTGCGTGTGTGTCCAGTTACAGAAATAATGCGGGTGCATATTTTATAAAATTATGCATACACATGGACAAAAAAAAAAAAAAAAAAAAAAAAAATCGACAAAACGACTGTACCAAAACTAGATGATGACATCCCTTCAAGGACCATACTTTTTAAAGCCACGTGGTTAATGTAGTGGAAATGTATTTTATTCCATTTGTATAACTGGATTTCATTAAACAATTTTATTACGCAACCTCCTATTACAATCGAGAAATTTTGGAATTTCAATGGCCTTAAGGAAGCACATTCTATAAAAATGTATACCAGAAAAATATTTCATTTATTTTATGCCGAAGTTCTGCTCTGATGCTAGCAAGCATGATTCAGTTACTGGGATTTATCATCGTCGCCTTAGCACCACTATCTGTTCAGGTAATGTTTCTTAGATAGCTTTTGTTTTTGTTGTTTTTTAAAAGGATTTTCATCATCCGCTTTGCATACTCAGCAAAGTTTTAAAAGTGTTATAGTGAAAAATCATTTCTTACATAAAATTATTATTTTATGTACATCATGCAAGTCAAGATAAACATTACCAGAAAGTTTCTTATTACTTGCTTCTTTGTAAGTAGAAGGGAAATAAGGGGATATAGTAGGCTAAAACGACAGTCAAATCTTTTAAAAGCCGGTTGCTAAATGAAACAATTGAAATTCGGTTCTCTTTGCTTGCTAGGAATAAATAAAAGAGAGACGATGAGGAAGATGTCTTCCCATTTGAGAAAAGTTTAATGGACTTAAAACGGAACCCAATAACTCAGATTATGTCGAAATCGATTAACCTTACAAAAAAGTGTGTGAGACATAAATTTTGTTTTAATGAGCTCTTCATTTTCTGTGTTCTAAGTTTTTGTCTATCACTTTCAGTTTATCAGTTATGCAAAAGTCATCCAAAATAAAGAGGTCTCTAGAAAATTCAAGACATATAGTTAGTTTGTAATGAATATATCTCAAACATATGGCATTTTAATAAAAATCGTTTGAGCCATTTTTGAGAAAATCAAAAATTTCAAAAAATGTTCCATGTACTTGGATAGTTGGGGGTGGGTGCATTTTCTTGAAATTGTTTCGTGTCTTATCCTTGGAGTATACTGAACTTAAATAGGTTAAATACGTATTTAACCGATTTTTCACTTTTAAACTATGCTACCCACAGACATGTTTCTACATAAAATGCTTTTTATGTATTCTGAGGGTCTCAAAATATGTATTTCCGGTCAAATAGAAATTTTGGGTGGAATAAAATACCTTCTCTATCTGCCATGGAATTGTACATACGGGCTGGAGAAAGTAAAAATAATGAATGCTGCTCTATAAGGAATGACAAATTGTTATCATTATAATGGCAATGCTCCTATCTTGTGTACGAATTGAAAGGTGCACAGGGTAATGATTAGTTATTATTGGAACCAGCTGAAAAACTCAATGCCACAGCCGGTATTTGAATACAGTTCTCCGGCTGTCTGTGCGGTTGCGCGGAGCTACTGTAACAACATGACAGTATGACATTCAATCTTTCAAATGATTATATATGCTTTACCCGGTTCAACTAATCATTACCCTGTGTACCTTTCAATACAAGGTGGCTCACCTGTTCCTTATTATTTTTGGAGATAGGCAACACTTCATACTCTGAAAGTAATAAGGTCGAAATTGCCATACTTGTTGGCCATTTGGTAAGCATGCAGATCTGCCTGCTCTTCATCGGAAAATAGTCCTAAGCAGCAATAGTTACGTCCATTCCAAAAACATGCTCTTAGTAACTCTTGTTACAGTACATGCTATATCAATAGGATCGCTGTCATGCGTTCTACAATGTAAATTATAATGAATGAAAGCTAAATGAACGTCTTAAGCTACAAAAAGGATTCCACAGCAGTTATAAAGAGATCAGAAGCGGAGAGGGAGACATATACCGACAAGTTTTAACGCAGCAAGAGGCTACAATGACGGTAGCTCAACTGGCTAATTGTAGGCTCCCTCCAGCGTATCAACGGCTCGGGTCCCACAGTCTGCGTGCACTCTTTTCTTCTTTAGTATTATCCATGAAGGTGCAAAGTTAGTTCAGTATTTGCCACTCTAATCATTTTAGATGTAAACTAAAAGGTATACAAATGAAGAACAAACGACAGTCCATTTTACGTGTTCTTCAATCTTTAATTTTCTTTCTAATTATTTTGAAAAAGAAAATTCACTAAGACTTTATAAATAATACTGGACTGATAAAGTTAGAATAAACATAAATGAAGAGAACAACAATAAAAGAAACAAATAAGTAAGTAAATAATACTGGACTGATAAAGTTAGAATAAACATAAATGAAGAGAACAACAATAAAAGAAACAAATAAGTAAGTTCTGATATCCCATCTAGTTTTGGTTCAAATCACGACATCGATTTTTGGCTGGAATAGAATTATCTAAAATCCAGTCTTTAACAACAATTATGACACACATAAAGTATCAAGCATTTTCTGGGAATTAAGAGTAAAGTTTCAATTAATTTGTAAAGAATTTAAATATCATAAAATAACGGATAGAAAAAATCTAATACTACGTGTAATGCTTCTTGCGTTCCAATATTTAAAAGTCCGATCTTGATAGTATTGAAGAACTGCATAGTTTTCTAGGTGTTTATTCATTTCCACATATTGGCAACACAGTGGATATAAGCAAGTATTCCAATTCTATGCAAATGACTTCCCAGACTTATAGACTGTGGTAATCCTCATGTTAGCCATTGCAGACTTTTATGGTAGATCCGGGATTATAGAGAAGCCTTCTAATAGTATTTTTAAATATCTGATTCCCATTTTCCGTTAATTTTGAATTATATTTATCATTGATTTTTATGATTCTTTTATTTACTTTTATGGAAAAATATTTTGATTCCTTCTGCTTGATTCTACTTCCATTTTTACTTTCTCTACAATGTTCATAGTCGATAGAAGAGGTGCTGTATTCTACCCAAAAACTCCATACCGAGATTTCAACCGAAATACATGTTTGGGTTCCCCTGAATCCAAAGAAAAAGCATTTCTAGAAAAACGTGTGAATGAAAAGTTGGTTACATACCAAAATTGGTATTTAGTTTCAGTAGTTTTAAAGGATACGACACGAAGATTTTCAAGAAAATCGACCCACCTTCAACTACCGTTTACATGGAACATTTTTCGAAAATTTTGATTTTATCAAAAATGGCTGCAATGATTTTGATTATAAAATGCCACATGCTTAAGGTATTTTCACGACAAACAGAATGTTTATTTTGAATTTTCTGGGAATAGTTTCAAACCTCTTCAATTTGGATGACTACTGTATAGCTTTAGTATAATTGGTAAACTGTAAGAGATAGTCAAAAGTTTACTACACAAAAAATGTTGATCTCATTAAAACACACAATTTGTCGTATATTTTTTTTTCGTACGGCTAATAGTTTTCAAGATATTCAGAATAATTATTTTCAGTTTTAAGGTACTTAGACTTTCTCAAACGGAAAGTACGGCGATGGGGTTGGATCACATCCGAATTTTTGCGAATATATACATATGTCAGCCCTTTCATTCCCCTGAATTCCACAATGGACTGAAACTCATTGTTTCTCGTACAAAATACCTCGCAATTTCGACATCTTCCTTATTATTGATTTGGATGTTTCAACACTTTATCATGTTTAAATTGCGGTCGCTATTCATCAACGAAGTGTGCAAAGAAACTATTACTGTAAAGGTTTGTTTCAATTGAGATGACACATAGAAAAATCTGATGTGTTACACTCACATGGCTTTCTCTAGCCGTTCTACAAACTTCTTACATAAGATTATTCTTCTTTCTGCACCTTGCTAATCGAGGTATTCAGCACAATGTTCTTATTACTTAGTTTCTTATAAGTACGAAGAAAATAAGGGAATACACTAGGCTAAATCGATAGTCAAATGTTTTAAAAGCTGTCTTATGCAATTGTCATTACAAATCGCTTCTTTTCTTGGCCAGGAGTAGAACAAAAGAAAAACGGACACTCCCGTCTGAGAAAAGTATAAGTACTTCACAACTGAAACTAATAACAATGAATACATCGAAAACGGTAAGATCCACGAAAAAAATGTATATGACGTAAATTGTATATTTTACCAAGGCCTACCTTTTTTGTATAGTAAGTTTTTGTCTATCTCTTACATTTATTAGTTATGCCAAATTAATTAAAATTCATGCAGAATAAACAGGTCTTTAGAAGCTATTCCCAGAAAATTCAAGATATACATTTTATTTGTCATATCTTTAATATACGATATATATACGATATTTTAATCAAAATCGTTAGAGCTATTTTTAAGAAAATCAAAATTTTCGAAAATAGTTCCATGTAAAGGGTAGTTTTGGGTCCCCCACTCAAAAGATTTTCTCAAAATCTTCGTGTCGCATACTGAACTTAAATACCAAGTTTGGTATTTTAGCGACTTTTCGTTTTTGAGTAATCGTGTTCACAGACACACGGACACACGGACACACACACATGGACCTTTTTCTGGAAATGCTTTTTTTTAGATTCAGGGGGTCCTAAAACATATATTTCCGGTGAAATCTCGACATCGAATTTTTGGGTGGAATGCAATACTTCTCTATCCCTATGTACATTGTACATACGGGGCTAGAGAAAGTAAAAATAAGTTTGTGGTGGCCAAACTGCCCTGTATCTGACGTGCAGAAATCTCTTCGTGTGTTGCAGAACTTAAAGGGGCTATTCAACTTAAAACCCGTCAGTGGAGAACTGGCGAAAGCGACCTTCGTTTTACCTCTCGCAATGAGGCCAACCTGCTCACCATCTCCGCTGAGGAGCAAGACGGAAGGGGAAAGTTTGTGTGACCTATCAATATGTCTAACCGCGCCTCACTCGAAATCGCGTGGGAGGTGTGTACAGTGTCAGCGTAATGCATCGACGTCATTTTATCGATCAAAACTTCAGCGAAGGAAAGTACACGTGGAACATCTTCTAGATTGCAACTGCGTTATCCTTCATTTTGAGTATTCAAACTTTGAAATCACCCACCGGTATCAATTCTCCTTTGAAACAATAGAAAAAAATCTGATGTGTTTCATTCCCATGACTTTCTCTATATCTCTGTTACAAATTATTGTTGAAAACCAATAGCAAGGAATATCTCAGAAATGGCCAGCTCCGCAAAGAAAACAAAAACGTATATGACATAAATACTGTGTTTTTAACGAGGATTACATCCGAGTTTTTCTGTCATTTACGGTTTACCAGTTATGCAAAATTCAGCAAAATTATCCAGGTCTTCCGAGGCTATTCCCAGAAAATTCGAGATACACATTTTATCTGTCGTGCAAATATCTGTAATACAAGATATTTTAATATAAACCATTAAACACTTTAATCAAATCATTTTTGAAAAAATCGAAATTTTCGAAAATGTTTCCATGCTCTTTAACTGCTGTGGTTCTCAGCGTCCCATTCTAAAGTGGATGTGAAAGACCGCTTAATTTTGCTCAGTGGCCTCTCTATCAGACTTGAGGTTCTTTTACGTGCCGTAAATCTACGACACAGGACCAACGGCTTTACTTCGCTTCCGAAGGAAGCCATGCTAAGGATTTTTAAATCCGAAAAAATCCATCGTCCTCCGCCGGGTTTGAACCCGCGACCTTGGGTATATGAAGTTATCATTACACCACAGAGGGCGACCAAAATGTTTGCATTTAAAGAGTGGTGGGGGTGGGCATAATTTCTAGAAAATCTTCGTATCACATCCTTGGGAAATACTAAAGTTATATACAAGTTTGGTATATAACGAATTTTTCGTTTTTGAGCTATGGTATCCACAACACACACACACACACACACACACACACACACAAATAAAAATGTTTTTTATTCTTGGGTTTCAAAATATGTATTTCTGGTGAAATCTTAGTGTCGAAATTTTGGGTGCAATACAATGTCTTCTCTACACACTATGAACATAGTACGTATAAAGAAATTAAAAAACGAAGCAATTGAACGATGTTATATCGATGTACAATGTGTGGGTTATTCGGATACCACCTCTCCTCTATGTAAACGTTTCGCTACATACGCATTGGTTCAAAAGGAAACACTAGACCAATGCAATACAATTGGCAGTTAGAGGAATGCGTGAAAAATTATTTGCATATATCATTAAACTGAATGACAGCTAAGATGTTTATATGAGAGCTTTCATCAGCGACATGGAGACGAAGCCAAAATATGGACAGGTAGAGTCAGTCTGAAAAATTCATTGCCATAGCCAGGATTTGAATCACGGATCACCCGGTCTCTAGCCGGTTACTTTACCACTGAGCTACCATGGGAACATACGGACACGGTTTTAAATTTCTTATGCACGTCTGCATGTTCCCCGCAAATCCCTGCTATGGCATTGCATTTTTCAGTCTGGCTCTACCCATTCAACTCCTGTCCTACACACGCTGATAGAGAGGCCTCTGAGCAAAATTAAGTGGTCTTTCACACCCAATTTAGAATGGGCCGCTGAGAACCACAGTAGTTAAGAGAGTCCATAAATAACATTACATTTACATTGCATTTATATTTGTCTGACTTCAGATGTAAATAAACCACGTGAAGTGTGCAGCCATTTCCTTAGTGTTCACCTACCTGTCTGTCTACCTTTGCTCGCTGTCAAGTCAACCTATGCTTTTTTTTTTTTTTTTTTTTTAGGAACTTTATTTATTTCAGGAGAAGCAAGAGCTCTACATCACAACAGGCCAGCATAAAGAGGAATAATGCATGCTATTGCATCCAAGATCATTCCGGATCGATATAGAATCAATCAGGTGCTCATACCTTGTATATCCAGGGTTTAAAAGCGTTGATTCTGTTGTCTCGAATCATCCGCCACCTCTCTGCATACAAAAAACTGCGTAAAGCTGGAACCACACAGTCAGCTGGCGTGTCCAAGGTACTAAGCCAAGCATAGGTACCCATTACTGTCCAAATAAGAGCTCTCCACAATGCAGGACGCGTCCAGGGAAAATTCAGGTGCAAAATATCCGTTGCTGAAGGCTGCCAGGTGTCACCAGTCCACCCCCGACATCGGCTCAAGAGCCATGTCCATATTACTCCTTTACCTGAGCATTCCAAAAGTCGATGTGCGAGCGAATCCGGGGCTTGGCACGTTGGACAAGCGGGAAGAATTGCCAGATGATGTCTATATAATTTATCTGCAGTTGGTAGGATTTCATTGACAATCTCATATGCCGCCGAGACCCATTCCGTGTTGATTTCTGGTATAGCAAAGCCAAGCCAAATTTGCCTCTAGCGCAACTGTGGATACTTAACTTGTATATGTGGAGTAGTAGGTTCCTCCGTTGAAAAAAGGCCTATACTTCCTTAGCCGTCCGAAAACGGCCATTAGCCACTTCTGCTGGAGGTAGTGTGCTCAAGTCACGTAGGAGATCACGTAACATTTTAGGAATCTTTTGGAGTTCTCTCCCCTCCCAAAACAACTGATAACGCCGTTGTACTAGCACCTCTACACTATCACCCTGTCCATCCAGTGCTTGCAGAATCATTTTTAACGAAAGTGCTTTACATTGCATCGCCACATCCAACAACCCCCAGCCACCTTTGAAGACGTAGCTGCGTACGGGAAATGTGATATAATTTCCCTGTCCATATGAAGTATTCGATTATTTGCTCAATTCTTTGGCTGTGCCGTTTTGTTGGAGGCAGCACGTGTGCTAAGTACCATATACGACTCAACGCAAAGGCATTACAAAACCACACACGTTGTATCAAGTTCAGCATCCTCGACTTTTGACCGTATAGTACACCACGTAAAGTATTAATGCATGCCGTCCAATTATAGTGCCGGAGGTCTTCGTCGTCTCCACTGAAGTATATCCCAAGAATTTTTGTGCGTTGCACAGTGGATGTTCCTAACACCGTGGTATCCGGAGGATGCGGCCCAATGGGAAGACTTTCAGATTTCTTCAAATTAAACGTCATCCCCGCACATTGGGCGTATTTCTGTAAACATCTTCGTAGATACGTGGCATTCTGCTCGTCGGTAACCATCACCGTAAGATCATCGGCATATGCCCTAACGGCTAGTTTCTTTCCATAGACCACCAGACCCGTTATCGTAGATTGCAGCTGTCGGAGCAATGGATCGATGTACACAGCAAATAACAACATTGATAGGGGACAACCTTGGCGGACGGATCTGTTGACCAGTATGGCGGCAGTCAGAAACCCATTGCATTGAATCCTAGATAACGCAGTGCCATATAGTGCCCGAAGGAGGTGATACAACTTTTCCGGCACTTGCAATAACTCCAAACGTGCCCAAATACCCTCGTGAACCATATTATCACATGCTTTCTCAAGGTCCAGGTTTACCAGAGCAACAGATCGGGTTTCTTGGCGACAATGAAGAATACAGTCTCGCAAAGCTGCCACGGTATGGTGCATAGCCGCACCTCCACGCACCACAGCCTGCTGCTCAATAAGCAAGGACACTAGCCACACTTGCAGCCTACGGGCGATTATTTTTGCAAACAGCTTATAGTCGCAATTGAGTAAGGTGATGGGCCGATAATCTGCTGGCCGGCTGGGCGTGGCGGTCTTTGGGAGTTGTAGAACCACCCCATCTCCAAATGCAGGCGGCGGGTTTTCATCCCTCCAGATTTCTTGAAACATTAGAAGAAGTTCTTTCTTAATAAACCGCCAACAATGTTTATAGAACTCATACGGCAGCCCATCTGGTCCGGGCGCCGCATGAGGTTTGGCTGTCTGAATCGCAGTGAGCAACTCCGTCTCCTTCAGCGTGGGAGTAGGCGACCGTTGTAAACCTCCCTGCACAACTGGCACGTATTCGGACATATACGACTGGATTGAATCCACCATATCCAACGGTCTGGCAAAGCGCTAGGTGTAATAAGAATGCAATACGCGAAGAATCCCTGTCGTGGTCGTAACCTCTTGACCATCATCTATCAATTTGGTAACAAACGCTCTGCGACCTTGCCTACGCTCCTTCGCCAGGAAGAAGAAACTAATTTTTTCACCATAAACCATTTTTGCTGTACGTATTCTGGCTATGGTTCCCTGGAGCTCTTGCGTTTTACGGTGCTGGATATAAGCCTTGACCTCCCGGAGCTGACAGTGTACGTCCTCCTTACTGGGAGAGCGCCGAAAAGACTTCTGCAAATTGGACCAACATTCTTGGAATTCTATCAGAACCTCGGCATCTGTAAGTGAGGAGCAATTAAGCTTCCACAACCCTGGACCACTACGACGTATCTCCGCACGACCTACAACGGCATGTAGCAAAGCATTGTGATCGCTAAAAGCTGCTGGCACTATCTTTGTGCGATGTATCCGGGATGCCATCTCCGGTAGAATGTACATCCGGTCCAGTCGAGAGGCCGACTGGCCGCGTACGAAGGTGTACATCACATCATTACCGTGCTTGAATTCCCAGCTATCCACCAATTGAAACTGGTCCACTAACTGCTGCAATGCAATACAACCATTAAAGGCTCCTCTTTGGTCCTTGGCTGCTAGCGTACAGTTAAAATCCCCAACCAATAAGAATGGGGAACTCCGAGGAATATGAGTTAAAAGCTCCTGTCGAAAAAAATCCTCTCGCTGTTTTCGCTTGTTGCTTCCCGCCGGGGTATAGATATTCACGAAGGTAACACCATCATACTCCGCGGAGAGGATTCTACCTGAAGGATGATAGACAAAGCCGTGTAGGGGCAATCCCTGGCGGTATACAATAGCCGGGCCTAAATTAGTCTCATAGTCTTATCCATATAAAAATTCCATATTATAATCATTCACCTCTTGAAGAAAGCAAACATTGACATCATTACTACTCAAAAAATCTCTAAACAGCTGTTATTTAACTGGTTGACGCAACCCATTCACATTAAGTGACGCCCAAATTTGAAGCCCAACTGGCATGCAGGTCAAAGAAAAGTACTCACAATCTCAGGACCAATGTCGTGATACCAAACAGGAATTAGGTCACGTGCCAGTTCAATCCGGGGAGTAAAACCATTAATTGTCCGCACCCTCATGAGGATCGTAGCAACGCCGTAGGTCCTCATCGGCGTCATTGGTATCTTCAGCCGGCCTCTTACCGGAACCACTGGCCTTCACTACGCGACCGTCAGGAAGATCGTGAACAAATCGTTGCACACCCGCGCCACCAGCTGGCGAAGACGACAACAAACAGGCATCAATATGGCGGTCTAGCGGTTGGAACTGGAGGCGAGGGTCGCGAGCAGATACAGAAACTCTGGTCGGCGCACCCAAGTTTGGGTCGCATCTTCAGACACTTCAGAGACGTCGCTATCATTCGCCCTGCGGTCAGTATCCTGTTGTACGGTGTCCTGTACATGCTGGACATCCTCAACAATCTCCGGCGTCTCCGGCATCACCACACTGTCGCCCTCTATAGGTAACTCCTCTCCCTCATCCAACTTCGTTGTACAGTCATTACCTCCACTTGAGGACCCGGGCGTGAGCATAACACCCTGCTGTTCATCCACTAGTAAGGTAGCGGGAGCACCTACTGCCTCGCTGAAGGTTGCCGGACGATTTCTAGGTTGCATAGACAACCGAGTACCCGCCTGCGGTGCCATTAGTAGTTAAAGCGGGCGTTAAACACTACCAAAAAAAAACAAAAAAAAAACAACCGAGTAGCTCTAAAGGGACAATCCGCTTTTAAATGCGTCGTCTCACGGCATAAATGACAGGCTTGCTGCTGTCCGGTATAAGCAATAGATGTCACATAAGTATCAATAACCAAGGTAGCCGGTATATTGTACTTAATACCCATTTTCACCGTACACACGTCATTGTTAGCCGGAAGCAGATAATGAGGGTGCCATTTCTCACGTCGTATATCAAATACCTTACCGTATTTAGACAATTCTTGTGACAAAACTGCGCTGGGCTCCTCCGGTGGGAGGTTGAAAACCCGCACATTAACAATTTGCTGGACACCCGGCGTGATTTTTACTTTGGAGATTTCCCCAGATTCATATGTAAAGTTTTGTTCTTCGGTGTAACGTTCTAAAAATTTATCATATAATAACGTGGAGATTAACTTGACATAAATAGCACGTTCACGACTGTTGAGCTGAAGCGTGTCCACTTGATCCGGTTTTAAAGCCAGAAAATTTACCAACCATTGATGTATTTCTAGTGCAGACGGTCTAGTTGCTGTGTTGTCAAACTGAATTTTAAGAGTATTTACGCGCTTATATACGGCCATTTTAATTCTTTACCACCTTCTCGGAAGAAGAATGAAGGTGTCCAATTAAGTAGAACGCCTGCCCGCTTTCACAACCGGCCGAGACGCCGTAACAAACAAACAACTCACCGCAGTGAAGACTGATTCCACTAGCTGTACACAGACAACCTCGCGGTACGCCGTCCAGCGAGCGACTGGTACTTCGTGCCATCTTTAGTCATTACTAAAACACGGTCTTGGGTTCCGAAGCGCGCACAGTTATGAACATACAGATGAGTTAGCGGTATATAGACTAGTGCGGAACGATCTGTGAGGTAAACATGATACGTTGAGATATGATCTGTTCCAAAAGTAGCTCATTACTTGTATTGGCATTATATGCATAGTCATAAAGTAACACAATAAAACAATATTTCATAATATGATTAGTAAATAACAATTCCTTGTACTTTTACAAATAAAATGTAAAGCTTGTTACAAAAGTATCCAGGATAATAATGTGCAGAGTTTTGAAAACACAATGATAAATCAACTAAACTGACTCACAGTTTACTGCAGCGAATTACAAGGTACAACTTTACTGTATCGAAAGAAAAGGCTCTCCTCCTGTACTGGAAATATCACCCACAAATTTATTCAGTGCCGAATGCCTACCCTTTCGGATTATCGACATCTTTCAATCTGCACCCTCTTTCAGTGTTCATTGGTTAATATACTAGCACGAACAGAACGAGGCCAGGCAGTGAGCAATGCTAGATAATGCAACACGTTTCGAGAAGGGGCTGTGGGGACCAAACATAAACCATTATGTTATAGATATATTCTGTGCACCGAACCTCTATCCGGCTATTTCACAACCCCCGACTGAGCTCTTGTCACTAGCATCTAGTAAACATAGCATCTAATATCTAAGGTTGAGGGTGAACATTTTTTTGGATATAAGAACACGTCTTCGGAAGAGAAGTAAAACCTTAGGAAATGATCCCCATTACGTTCATGTTCACTGTTTTCTCCAAAACATTATGGCCCTCAAACAGGACCGCTACACCTACCACTGGACAACAGCCATTGGCAAAAAAGACGAACCTTTACTAGGGGCGAGAGGCAACATATTTCCAGCAAGTGTCGAGAATCTCGCCTGTGTTAGGAGGCCAGTAAGTGGAAGACTTAGCAACAGCGAGGGGTGGTTTCCAACTGCGAACCCCCTAACCGCAAACTTTGCAAGAAGAATGGGGCAGCGTCATCATTTTCTGAAAAATATCGTATTTGCATGTAAAACAACCCCACACTTTGAGGAAAAAGGTTCTAAATTCCGTAAGACTTCAATATGGTGCCACCTATGGGCAGAGAGTGTGCATGTGCGCATAGTGGTGAACTCACGAGCTAGATTAATAAAATACCGTTAAGGTGTCCCGATACCCCGACATAGCGGGGTGGAAATTGAGTTGAATGAATAAATTGGATTCTTTAGGTGTTCTTATTGAAATATAGATAGTACACCTTATATACATTAATTATTAAGTTTCCAACTCTAATTCCAACAGCTCAGTTTTCAGTTATTTTTTGTAGTTATCACCTGATTTATTAACATGTTTATAATACTTTTATAGGTGATTTTTCAAAATTTTAGGTCATCAAATCCGGGCCTCGAGCATTACTACGTATCCTTCGTTAATATAACAAGACGGACTTTATACTGCATAAGAAGAAAGCCAATAACATCCTTACAAATGGTTGAGATCAGAAACATATCACATCATAGGAGCAACAGCATCGGTATCATCATCATTAGGGTTAGCATCTTGGGGACCGATAGTGGGACAGAATCGAAGTTATCGCAGCATGATGTGTAGTTGTGCTGTGTTGACATGCAGTGTGCACGTAGTGGTACTAATAGAAGGAAAATGGGGCAGTGTTTGCTTGGTAGATTGTGATATTTTCACTAGCAGTGGAAGGCGATTGAGGTAAAGTGGTGGTAAACATAAATACCAAGATTTATGGGAACTAACAATTTCAATATTTACATACATTCAATTGTGGTTGTGCAACAAGTCACCAGCATTATTATCCGATTTATTTTCTCTCAAGACACATTGATTACAGTGCACAACATACAATCGTAAGATCTCAAATGTGAATAGCCTCCGATTGGCACGTAAACAAGCTTTATATTGTGAAACATTTCACTCCACATCAGAAGATGTGTTTGGAGCAAAACGGAAATAGGGCACATCATCGAATATTATTTTCATAGCAACACCTCGTAGTACATTTTATATTTCACGCATTATTGAAAATCTGACTTCTTTTCCAAACACTGTCTTCGGTTTCTTTTTCACAGGTGTCACAAATCTCTGATAAACTTGCACAAGTTCATCGACAGCTTTCAGGGCTCGAGGCATTTCAATGTTCGATGTTTCCAAATATGTTTTAATGTCGTAGATATATCTGCGAAGTTCTTTTGTATGAATTGCAAATCTTCATGCAATCCATTTAAAGAAGTTTACAATCTTGATTGAAGGGCATGCACTATATCAAATGCATTAATTACCTATAAAACATATTGCCATATACAACATAATATACTGCTGTGTGGAGCCAACGCGTTACCACAGGCATTACATGCGACACGTGCAGTCGCCAATGCAGGTCCGTCTTTACTCGGTAGCTATGCTTACTGGTATCCGCATATGCCCCGTTATCGGTCCCCAATGATCATCATCATCATCATTATCATCAACAACGTTAATTTACATTTATTCCACTTCCCTATTTTCTTCCCTTAAGATTTCTTGTTAATATTACGTCTTTTCTTTATCTGTCCCCTTCTGTTTTACAGGCAGAGCCTAGCAAGCTGACGATATACTATCAAACTCTTTGCCACGAAACAAGAGTCTTCTTCAAGGAGCAATTGGTACCGACAATGATGAAATTAGGCTCTGATGATATGAAAGTTGAATTTCTTCCTTTTGGTAATTCAACGGTAAGTTATCTTATTGTTTGCGATATAATGAATTATTGCTTCATTCCAACGTACATATTAATATTTATTTTCAGCTGTCAAAGCTTGTTATAATAAATACAATGGTGTACTACAGTGTCTCAAAATAGTGCACACAGTATATCAGCATACAGCAGTAATTAAATATAAATGTCCCTGAGTCACACTCCAGGATTCCGTTCTATCTACAAATTGGGGACAAAAATATATGTTCTAAGTTATAAAAGCATGTTCCGAAAGTATAATAGTAATAGTTCTGAAGTTATAGCCGGGAAAGGCATTGCATTAAGGATTTTAAGAATTGTGCTGTAAGTGGAAACCACACATAACTATTCTCCCATGTTCTTTAATCCTTAAAGTACATGTTATTATGCATTATATTGTACCCTCATTTGTATAGTTCTTCACATTTCCAATCACCTGTAAGTATAACCCCTTAAAATTGCTTGGAACACGAGGAATAACTGTGAGCAAGCCGCCATTACAACGACAGGTGATACATATGCATGCAGAAGTGAAAAAGGACTTCACTAAACTGACTGTTTATTTGTTTAAAACATTGCCACATGAAGGTCATAATTAAAGCTAGAATTAGGTATTGGTTAACCTATAACCCTGTATAATATAAGAGAACATTTTGCATAACTTGTAAATGTTATGTTTTAGTTGTTCTCTTGGGAGAATATTTATCTGTCTTCCCAACACTATGTTATTTTTATGTGATTAAATCGTGTTTTAAAGATTCTGTGTCCTTTGGCAAACTCTCCTCTAATGGTTGCCACGGAATATTTTAATACGTTTAAGTCAATATCGTTTTGCCTCATATTCAAGAGATCGCGAGTTCAAATCTCATTTAGGGTCAATTACCCAAGTTTTTTCGGGGTTTCCTCTTATCTGGAGAAGACAAAATGCCAAGTAGCTTTAAGCTTCTTGGGCCCCGAATTTATTTGAGCATCATTTCACCGATTCCATTCGCCGTTCGATATGACCAACCAGGTTAAAGAACGTTAAACGGAAAATAATCGTCCTGTAGCTTTTAATTATTTGTCCATATATCCATAGCACAAATGCTTTTGGGATTGTGTCGCTGCCTCCAAAAATCGTCTTGTGACCATGATGTTGGATATGTTATATTAGGCATTGAAGAATGGAATTGGAGGCGCGTTTATGAACATCTTTTTCTTTATCCACTTCTGCTGGCTGGCTTAGGAACGTCTCATATCTGATTGTGGGACCTAAGATCTCAGTTGACCTTTTCTTCCTGTTGATAGCGACTATATAAATTCGAGGTTATTATCATAGTCAGCTACACAGTGCACTTATTCGCGATCTTCCAGTCCTGTGTTACACAAAGCATTGGCAATCAGTGAAGTTACTGTAACTGCAGCTTACAGCAATGAAAGTGTGTGGATGTGTCCGTTTGCAAAACCAATGGCAGATCAGAACCATACATTAGCGAATATCTCATAAACATTTGCAAATTTGATTTATAATGTTGCTTTTACTATTGTGCACCTTGAATCGCTTCGGTTAGCCTTATAAATTGTAATACATTGTGTAAAATATGTAAAATGTCATTGTAAATAATAGTAAATATTAATATTAAATATTTTATTTATGAACGTTTTAAACGTTTGTTTCAGTACACATATGATGGTAATGAGGGTTATACATTTACCTGTCATAATGGAGACGACGAATGTAAAGGAAATATGGTTCAAGCTTGCGCACTGAAAATGCTCGAGAAAAATGAAGTGCTTCAGTTTGCCTTCGTTACGTGCATTATGACGGATGCTGATCCACCAACAGCAGGACAAATGGTAAATCTACATAGTAGCCATAATAACATTAAAGCATATTGCGGGATTTTCTAGATGTGCACACCGATTAACATATAATTATTTCTATAAAAATTAGGATTTAAAATTCTTATTGCAAAATTTCAACAGTGCATATATAATTTGAAATAATACACTGCATTTAATATCCATTTACTCTTAACGCAGTGAAGGGAAAGAAGGTACATTATTTTTAAGAAAATTTGATATTTGTTTTATATTCCACTTTAACGGCTAAGGTCTTAACAGCTTCGCCGTCTCAAATGCTCAACAGTAGTAAAGTTATCATACTGGTTATGATAATTGGATTAAATGAGCTGTACACATTCTCGTTCTAGCTTCCAAGATCTGGGAAGGGTGAGGAATAATTCCAATCAAAGAAAAAGTCGCTTCCTCTCAGATAGTAGTGCAAACTGAGACCGTTGGATTTAAAACCAAGCATACTGACCATTATACAATGAGGCAGCACTGCAATATACTGTCGGGTAAAAAAAAACAATACTTTCAATTTCTTTCAAAATGACTTTGGAATTTATTCTACTAAATGGATATGCTTTTCTGCTAGAGCAAAACATTCTTTAGGGAAAATAAACATCTGGTGTAGAAAGTTTACGTACAATTGAAAGTAACATTAACAATTTATTCATTTATTTCGTTTCCGTTTAGATCATTTTAATACATAAAGATTCAGAATTTTTTATTTTATTTATTTATTTATTTTAATATTTGTGTCCTTCAGAACACAACATCTCGATTATAGAGAATAATAAATGGACATTCACTACGTGTGATATGCTGCTGAGCGTTGACAGGCTAAGCCACTTGTGTAGAGGTTATAGGTGAGAATAAGGTTGATGGAGTGAAAGAAAATGGCAGTATTGCTCTTCGATGGGTGCTGTTTCAGAGAGTACGGCTGGTGTTAAGTTTTCCCAAAGTTTTATATCAGGGGCTCCGTTGTTAATTTTGAGTCCAAGAACCTCTTGAGAGGATTGTGGAGGAGCTCAGGGTTAGTTCCTTTGTTTCCGAGGGTGTCCCCATGCCATGTGTGAAGCCTTGCGTCACCTATTGCGGCGTTGCCTGGGATTGTAATCCCCAAGAGACCGAACGAGAGCACTCCAATGGTGTGGTAAACTGGCGCCTAATTTCATCCTCCAAGTATGGAAGGAACGAGGCTTCGTAAAGCAGTCTCACGGGAAGGTACAATATAAAAAACAGATGGCCCGAAGGCCTCTATCTGCACCTTTACAGACTCAGCAGACGACCGTCTACAGCTATCCTCTAGATCTCGCAGATTCAGATTCTTAGAAGGTGTAGCATTAAGGCAACTGTCATTTCTTACTTAAGCATGGAGTACAATGAGGCAAATGCCCTATTGGCCCGATGCGATAGTATCTGATCTGTTGCCGAAAAGTTAAGACAGTTGTCTAACTTGACTCCCAAGTAAGTGATGAATGATGATTTGTTTGTAATCACAACAACATTCAGTGTGGAATCGCAAACCATTGGAATGGCGAAAAAGCAGGAATTGTAAAATTCAATAAGTGTAGAGCAAATCAGCAAAGACCTTCTAAATGCACCAAAACATACTATTAAGAGCCAAGATTCAAAATTCTTGTTCGCAAATTGCACATGGAAGCTCATTCTAATAATGAACCTAAATGACAACTTAATTCTACTGTAACGAAATTTTCTTAAGCTTCTTACATAATTGATGTGATTTCTCATATTTAAACTCTTCAATGTTTGGCATATGGGAACAGCATTTATAATGGCATAACTCTAATCTCATTGTATACGGGTTTCATTTGAGCATGTCCTTCATTCTGTTCATTCATTTTCCCATAGTGCGATATAACATTCACTGTTAAAGAACGTTAAAATTGCCCTCGTAACATCTCCAATTTATGCAGCAATTGACTTCAAATTTGCCTTAGATGTTTTGAATGTGTTGTTAAGATAACTTCAAGTTAGCTATACTGAAACTATCCCCAATACATATAACGTACACAACGACCCTGAGTCATTGACGGCAGGTAAAACACGCTCTCGTGATTCGTCTACATTCACCAACAGACTAGACAGGAATTGGGATATTTGTTTATCTATAGAAGGTTTGGTAACAATTCAATTAGTTTATTTTCGTTCTGGCTTTAATGCTTGGAAATTCCTATACCTGGTAACGAAAAATGTAACACATGTTTTTTGGCATACAGAAGGCGAATGGGATAAATAATGTTGACATTAATTACTATAGTTTTCTCTCAAAAAGTGTAAAGTTAATTTAAAAGGTGGCTGTCGGGTTAATCATATTTAAGGAAATGGTTGCATGTTAAATGTGTATTTCATTTGTATACATATCTTAGTCTATGCTGAAAATTTTATAGAGTAATAAATTAACTAAGGTAAAAACAAATAACGTTATTCAATACAAACAATTCAATAGAGTAGTAATTAACTGAAGTGGTATGATTTAACGGCTCACCCATATGCTTGGTTTTATAAAGGATTATTTCCAAAACCAAAATACTCCCTTCCATGTCAATGTAGCTTTCCTGTCCTCTCTGCTCCGACGTTTTCGGGTTATATTCCGACCCAGGCCATTGTCATTTAAAGGTGTTTAAACCCAAGTGGCTAATATCGACATATTTATTTTTGTGTAAAACGTTACCTGCGGGACTAAATTCCGGAATGCCGTGATAGTTACCAGTACATTAAATGAACATTAATATTATTATTATTATTGTTATTATTATTATTATTATTATTATTATAATTTTGTTATTATTATTATTATTATTATCATCATCATCATTATCATTAACACCCGCACCCATCATCATTAGGAAACCCAAATATTAATTTTTTAGCCCTGCATGTAAATTAGCTTCTTATATTTAAATATGCTGGAGAAAGTCTTCTCATCCCGTTATTTTAATGTACTTTTGAGTGCCTAATTGACGAGTAAACATAAATAGCCTCTATTGAGGAAGCTAATGCTATTATTTTAAACTGAGTCTTATGTCATAGAGATATTTTATTATGTTCTGTGACATTATCAGATGTCGGAATTTTTGTATTCATCCTTACTGTATAATACATTTAAGGAAATCTACAATATTTGCACACTCGCCTATTTCAGGTGAGAAGTTTATTTAAGTGTCGCTCTTACATCCCAAGCAACCTCATGTAGATTTGTGGTGGACAAAGCGGCGCAGGGGCAGGCTTTTTTGCGGGTTCTCCAGTTTCCTCCCGCCATCACATTCGACCGGTGCTTCATCTTCATTCCATGTGCCATCGCTTGCGGTGCATATACTGATTAGTATAAAAACAACAGCAAATTAAAAACTAAAAACTTCGGGAGAAAAATGGGGAAAATATTCACATTTTAGACTGTCTCTTGGAAATAGCTTGCTACAAAGGGATGAGACACATTCATATATACTGTTTCATATCACCGTGCTATTGCTGTTAATCTATTTCATTTCGTTCTTCCTTTCCTTCTCCCTCTATCTCTCACTTTGCAGAAAATTAACTGAACATTTCATCTGCTATTTAAAACAAAATCCCGATGTTTTAAAATGTATTTACTAGTCTTTTGCTAGAGCCCTTTGAGACAGTGCAAAGGGTAAGCGTATAAAACAGGTTGACTTATACTTAGGTCAGCTACGTTGTCCCCCTAACACTGTCTCAACAGATTCTGACCAAAGAACACCTTTAAAATATAATTGCAGCTCAATGTATTTTAAGGATAGTTTTATGTTAGTATAGAAATAAGAAGGCATGTTTAGAAAACCCCAGTTTCAAGATACATTACATTCTGAAATTTAACTTGAGAATTAATCTATTTTATGAATTTCGAAGATCAATCATTAGTTGCTATCTCTGTTGCATAATTGTTCTAGCTTGCCCTTGTAACATAAAAGACTTGAAGTAAAATTAAATCTTCTTCCTATTTTTTATTAAAGCATATGACATACTGTGACGATTATATTTTAACATTAAATTCTGCCCACAATAATGGTTAATTCTGGTAGCAACTTTCCATTGCAGGTAAATTTGAGACACGGAAGTACGGTTTCTGTTGTCGGTCAGACGCTAAATCCGTTGTCTTCGGTTCTGTCTGCGGGGAACCGAATATGTCATGCATCCTATGTCATATCCATTTTGTGTGAACCTATTTGCCAGCTGCTAATTTTAGCTCTGCCTTAATGCAGAACTGATGCTGAGGTCAGATCTAAAAAAAACATAATTAAACTCTCGGTTTTGGTGCCTCAGTCTTTTAGCCATCACCCATAATCAGCATCGCTTTACACCCCAAATGGGATTTAGATATTTTTACACGTGAATTACTTCACGAACTCCCACGATGCCGGGGAACACGTGACACGCTCTCCGGGTCAGAGGTAAGGTGGTAACATTCTAAATTAATTACTCTCAGCATGTAAAAGGCTCATCACCATCTTTATGTAATAGAATATAAATACATTTAGTAATTACCTAGAGTTACCTCCCTCGTAGCGTCTGATTTCAAGTAGGATATTATTTTTTACTACTCCTCCTGTTTCCTACCTTTAAGGTTAAATGAATCATAATTGTAAACCATATCTCAAGCTACGCCATCCCAAAACATCCCTAGCCCCCGGTCTCAATAAAAACCCTTTTGTAACACTTGGTGACGACGCTGGTTTAAGGGTGATAGCTTTTAGCTGGATAAACAATAAAGTGATGTATTTGGTTGAGACGCTAAGCAGCGAGTGCATCGTGACATTATTTGGTTGGAATCTCCGATTTATGGGCGGACCGTACCCCTAAAGTCATCGTGACATATTTGGCCAAAATATAATCGTCACAATATACTAAAAAATTCAGTAACTGGATATTAGAAAGACCTTTTTAAAGAAAGGAGGTATGTAAAATCGATTTAAAATCCGTTATGAAACGGTTAAATACTTCAGGATTCCAATAAACCACAGACATATTCGAACCAGGAAGATCATAAGGTAGTTTTTACTTTATGAAGTTGATAGTTTCCACATTTTTAGACAAGGAACCTAATACTGTGACTATACCGTGAGGCCGTAATCGCCGACTATATGTGTATGGCTCGCTTTGTAAGTCATTGCTGATTGTTGTCATCCATTGTTACACACGTGCATAGGTGAACACCTGTGCCACGGTAAGTTCTTATGACAAAACACTGGGATTGTTACCCTTGGGCGAGTGGACACGTGTTCTTTCGGAAGGTTCTTTGACGTCAAAGCCGCGCATTGTTAAGAATGAATGAGTTTGTGTCGATGCATGTTTTTGCATTGCGGCTGTTTCTAGAAGTTTCCAGAATAGTTTCCTGAAACCAATAGATAAATAGAGAGTGAATTCGAGGGAATTTGTAACGAGCTGTATCGAAGCCACAACGAACGTCGAAGAGAGACTACACGGCAGAGTTGGATAGGAAAGACAGAGCAGATTGAAATCAGTTTGTCGAAAAATAAAGAGGTGTTTGTTGTTGGAAAAAATAAAGAGCTTTTGTTACTATATTTTTTATGTACAATAACAATATCGTTGATATATGTATACAATTCTAGATTTCTTTGGTACGGGGCAATTTTTTTACCAAAATAAATCTTTATTTTTTTAAAAATCTTTTTAGTTACATAAAATATAAAGAACAGAGCTGCGAAACGTTTAAAGATCTAATTTGAGGATATACATTGGCCAAGAAATTTAAGGTCAACCCATTATTTTTTGAAATTATGCATATATTTATGCCGCCTTATCAATAACTTATATATTTAATTTTTTTCCGTTTATAAAATAATAAGTTATCCTAGAAACTGAGACCATTAGTCGGCCTCTCTACTATGATTATTGTTATTTCCATCGATTATTAATAATTAATGTGTTTAAGAGTGTTAATAAACACTTATTTCATATATTTAGAAGTGTAAAGATAGCTTCTAGTAAGCACAGCTCAGAGTTGTTTACCCAAACTTGGCTATTGGAAAGGGGAAGACTCTTTGAAAGAAATTTCTCTTTTGTTGGTCACGTACATGGTGCATGTGCGTGCAATAGAGAAATAAGTGATGATGAAGACCCACATTGTAGTGAAATAAGTCTTTTTCCTTTGTGTAATGTTGGTCGCGTGGGTGTTATGATGCATTCTGGGTAGAAAATGATGCATTATGGGTCACACCAACGCCAAGTCCGCGGTCTTTCTGACCAATCAGAAAGAAGCAGCCATGACAGAAAATCTACAGTATAAGAAGGAGATTGTAGGATCTCAAGACACTCAGTTACGCACTCAGTTACGTACATCAAGACACCCGCAGTTATACTCATCAATGCATTCAAATACACTCAGTCGCTATGTACGGGTACCCATTAAATTCAAGGAGTATACTTGTTATAATATTGTTAATACGGTCTGAGAGTAATAAGTGAACAAGAAATAAGTTTAATAGTGAAATTAATGTACGTCGTTAAAGAAGGAAAGCCTCTAGAAATAATTGCAGTAAGCAAAGTGCTTGTCGACATGTCCTCTAGTCAGGAATAAACGAATAAAAATAAGTGTGTGTTAACTATTTCGTAAGATCACTCCCAAGTTACCCTCATTGCTTCCACCCGAGTGAGTCAAATCTACATGCAGACTGAGCTGAGCCAGAGGCAAACCACCGGTAATGGATCTTCTGAACAAGGTACGTGGAGATCTACTCTTTTGGTAGTGGAGTGAGTCTAGAGGCACCCGTCAACGCAAGAGCAACACCAACTTCATGCTTGGCTCTACAACGTGGTACGTTCTGTCCGCTTCATTCTTGGCAACCATCACGTGGGACAATAAACCCGCCTCAGAGTTTTTACTTATCCTGTAGAGTGTAATGAAGACCTGAAAAAAATATCCAATAGATTTTATGAGTTTAATACCTGGATGACACATTTTATTGTTTTATTTCTAATAACACTTTCTTTAACCAAAATAAGGTGTTGTATTATTTTTAAGCATAAATTCAGAACAAAGAGTAATAGCTCCAGATTAATAGCATAAAAATTGTGGCTTCCTGTAGCATATAAATGCAAGTAAACGTAGTGAAAAATAGAAGTGCAAAAAATTTCTTTTGAATTAATTTAAAACGTATTTAAACTCCATAGGCTAATTCTTTTTTTACGTAATTAAGGATAACCCCAAGTGATGTGGAGCTCTTCGTTTAGCTAGGATATAACTCTAAGGTTACAAATTAATGTAGTATAATCTACGTGATCTTGAAAAAATGACTAAAACTGACTCCGTTAATAAAAGCTGGACTAGCTAAGCATATACTAAATTTTAGCGTTCATTTCATTCTGTATAGAATAACTACAACTAGGTTTGAAAATAAATCTCCGATGTGAGTTTCTCTAACACATAAACTTATTTCAGTGCGCCGTAAAGCTTGGCATGTCTTGGGAGAACCTGGAAAAATGTTCCACAGACATCGAGGGGCAGAGGCTTTTGGCCACATATGGAGCTAGAACCAAAAGTCTCGACCCTCCACTCAAGCACATCCCCACCATTCACTACCAAAATGTAAGTATCCTAGAAGAATGCAGCACATAATATAGTAAAGTATTTCTGCTGCTGTAGCAGAAGTACTAATAATTATTGTATTCCACTAAAAATATTCCTCGTAAGGTTTTGCCGAAAATACATGTTTTGAACCCACTTGTGCGCAAAATAGTATTTTTAGAATAAGGCCGTGTGTACGAGTGCGCGCGCGTGCGAACGCGTCATCTTTGAATAGCATAAGTTAAAAAAAAATCTGAATTTTACCATTCACATAACTTTCTCTACGTCTCTGCAACAAATTATTGCTAAACAACTTTGCTTCTTTCTACTTCATGCTATTTGAGACAAAATTAACACAAATAGGCTTATTACTTGCTTCCTTGTAAGTAGGAGCGAAATGAGGGAATACCATAGGTTAAAGTGATAGTCAAAAGCTGGTTGTGACTCAAGTTCCTTTGTTTGTATGGACAGGAGTTCACACATTCCCATATGAGAAAAGTATAAGTTTTTTAAAGCTGAAACCAGTAACAAGGAATATCTAAAAAACGATCCACTCTACGAAGAAAAGTGTATATAACATAAATTGTTTGTTTTAATTAGCTTTACATTTTCTGTTCAGTAAGTTTTCGTCTATCTCTTACGGTTTGCCAGTTATGCAAAATTCGGAAAAATGAATCCAGAATAAAGTAGTCTTCAGAGGCTATTCAAGTTATAGGTACATTTTATTTGTCAGGTAAATATCTTTAATATACGACATTTTAATCAACATCATTAGAGTCATTTTTGAAAAAATCCAAATTTTAGAATATTTTTCCATATAAAGGCTAGTTAGGGGTAGGGAGATTTTCTTGACAATCTTCGTGTCGCATCCTTGGAAGATACTGACTGAACTTAAATACCAAATTTGGTATTTAACGGACTTTTCGGATTTTGCTGTCCACAGACACACAGACACACACACGCACACACGGACCTTTTTCCAAAAATGTTTTTTTTGGGGGGGGATTCAAGGGGACCAAAACATGTATTTCCGGTGAAATCTCGGTAACGAATTTTTGGGTGGAATGCAATACCTTCTCTACACACTGTGTACATAGTACGTGTAGAGAAAGTAAAAATTAAAGATTCAATAAATACCAAACTTGGTATATAAGTTCACGATGTTCCAAAGATGTGACATGAAACTTTTCAAGGAATTTCCTCTGCGCGAATCTACTTTACATAACATATTTTTGTAAATCTATTTACTAAAAATAGCATGATTTAATTAAAATATATCCTTTAAGATATTTAGATGACAAAATGTATCGTATTCATCCGAATAAAAGACGACCGCAATTTTTCGGATTTAATTTTGGAATTTAGCATATCATCTGCATAAGACATGTTTAAAATACATTACATAAAAAGAGGAACTTTTAAATCAAATTTAAAAGTTTGCCATATATTGTGAGCAAACTAATGGGCACTTAAGCTGATTAATTCCCATATTTATTTAATTACTTAATTTGAATTTGCGCTGAAATTCAGGTTTTCAGCAGTTGTCGGAGAGGGGAGTATGGAAATGTACGGAATGGTTGCGATGGTACAATGTGACGGCGGCGGTTGCGGTAGCGTTACTGTAACGACGATGATGGTTATGATTTTATGTCTAGACAACATACTTATATAGCATATCGTATATGTGCTTACCTAATTTGCATTTGCGCAGAAATTCACATTGCGAGCGGGCGAGTCGGAGAAAGGAGAACGAAATGTATGGCATATGCGATGATAGAGCGTGGCGGTAGCATAATTGTAACGACAATGTTGAATATGAATTTTTATTCAGGCAACATGCTTAATATAACACATCGTAAATGTTTTTACATAATTTGAATTTACGTGGAAATTGCGAGTGAGAAACACGTCGAAGGGAGAACAAAATGTGCAGTATATGCGATGATAAAACATCGGTGGTGGTGGTGGTGGCAGCGTAGCTCTAACGATGCTATGCTATTTTCTGTCAAGACAACATACTTAATATAATATATCGTAAAACCTTTTACCTATAAATTTACATATACGAGGGTGGTCTGAAAAGTTCTCGGTCTCACCCAGAGAACTTGTATGACTTTTTCCCTTAGGTTTGTACCCATGTTAATGGACCCTATGTAAAATTACCAGTCATTTCAGGCAATAGTTGCCTGAAGGCAGTTGTTGGGAACAACGAGAGTGCGTATTGCTTTGAAAATGGAGAAATTCGAGTATCGCGTTGTTATAAAATTCTTCGTAAAAGGTTTAACACCTACAGAAATTCATTTTCGGATTGTAAATGTGTATGGTGACTCTTCACCTTCAGTTTCCACAGTGTAAAAATTGGCGGCCGATTTTAAACGTCGCCGTGAAAGCGCGAAGGACGTCCAAAAACTGTAACCATACCGGAAATCATTGAAAAAGTGCACATCATGATTTTGGAAGATCAGAGTACAAAATTGCGTGAAATTGCTAATGCTCCTGGAATTTCAAAGGAACGCATTGGTCACATCTTGCATCAGGAATTAATCATGAAAAGGCATTGCGCAAGATGGGTGCCGTGTATCCTCACTGTGGATAACAAACGCATTCGCCCGACACTTTCTAAAAAGTGCTTGACCTATTTTCAGAAGAACGGAAGTGACTTTTTGCGCCAATACGTCATAATGGATGAAATATGGATTCACCATTACACACCGGAAGGCAGTGGACAGAAGCTGGTTCTTCAGCTCAAAATAAGGCAACAACGGTGCCATAGGCGGGAAAGATCATGGTGTCAGTATTTTGGGATGCTAAAGGCATTTTGTTGATTGACTATATTTTTTTTGTAGTGTTTAACGCCCACTTTAACTACTTATGGCACCGCAGGTGGTGACACTGATGATACATGAATGAAGATAGAGTACCGGTGGAATGCGATGACGGGGGAACCAGGAGAACCCGGAGAATACCCGCCCCAGTGTCCACCACAAATCTCACATGCGGTCGCTTGGGATCGAACCCGGGCTGTCTAGGTGAGAGGTGAGTGGTCTAACCACTCGGCCATGGCGCGGCTATCTTGACTATCTTGAAAAAGCTAAAACCATTACTGGAGAATACTACTCTCAACTTCTAACCAAGCTGAATGCAAGCATTCGTGAAAATAGACCCGGGTTAAAAAAGAAAAAAAAAATTGTTTTCCATCAGAACAATGCACCTGCCCACAAAAATGTTTTGGCAATGTGGAAATTGAGAGAGCTGCACTATGAAGTGCTAGAACATCCACCCCATTCCCCAGATTTGGCTCCCACGGACTTCCATCTGTTTCCAAAACTGAAGAAATTCGTCCAATGAAGAAGCAATTGCAGCACTACAGAGAGGGGATAAAAGGCATTGGAACACTCTAGGCAAAATGTATGGATATTAGAGGAGATTATATTGGAAAATAAAACTACTTTGAAAGAATGAATTATCGTTTTTCACCATCAAATCGACAACTAAGTCTGAAACTTACTTGCCCCTGTATGGTATTCGAAAACATGTATCGCGAATGCAAGACGACCCTTTTAATTTAAATCCTTGCAGATGGTTTAGCAAACGCAAGGTAGGGTGCAAGCAAACGAGTACATATACTTGGTAATCGAAATTCAAAGTGAACAAACTAATCTAAACACTTCAATTGCGGGAGCAATAAGAGCCTGGTAGCAGCATAATGCTTTTTTAAAAACCCCGATTGCGCGCCACATGCGCTTGTATTCCGATAAATATGGTATAGCTTGGATTTTCTGGGAATAACCTGTGAAATCTTCGTTCTGAATGACTTTTATATAACTGATATAACATCCATTTCTTGCGGTTTATATCTTGTTAAAGCATACATAGTATCTCGAATAAAACTTCTTTATAGAGTTAACCATTTTTGAGATATTCCACGTCAATAGTTTGAACTTTCATTTACTTTTCTCCTCTCCTGGTGAGGCAAAGTGAGCAAAATTTCAAAACCAATCGTTAACACTTAGTTTAGGAAACGCTATGTAGGTATTTCTCACGCAAGCATACACTCCTGGATTATCACACTATGTATAATTTCACTTTACGGCTTATGAAATAACATATTCTTTTTTGGGGGTACTTCTTACGGCGTTGCTTTGAGCTTTCAGATTAACAATCGGTATCAAGAATCGTGAATCATAATTTTATTCTTCTCAACAAGATGGTGCAGTTACGACTTATAGAATACCAAATAGCGAGCGAGCGAGCGAGATTGCTACACGCGGCTCACATCCGCGACATTCCGGGTACGCTTTCCGTGCCCGCTCACTCGGACTCCGTGATTTCCCCGGTTGGCCAAGGTGAATACTGAGTGTATATTCTATCATGGATTTCCTCTGTCTCCCATTTCCTCTCATTTCAATTCCCTCTTTCATTTTTTGGGTTGACTACGGGACTACTGTTCCGTCAATGGGGGCAGATGTTACATAGACTAGTGAAATCTTCCCAGAAGGAAACCTATTTGGGCCGTATTCTCCAATACCACTAGAGGGATCCTCTGGTGGGAGGGCGGTCAAGTCTAGAACTGTTCGGTAACTCTGCGCCGGCATGCACTAATAAATACCCTGAGGTTCCTTCATCTCTCCATTTCTCCCGGATGTGCAGTCACAGATGATCGATTGGGAATGAGGTGCTAGTTGTATTCTACATCAACTACTTATTATCATCATTATCAGTTGGTTAGCGGCTAACATAAGTTCAACAACATTCCAAGTTACAGAATAGGTGTGAACAAGTTGGAAATAGCTGATGCCACCAAAGAGTTTGGCATAAGTTGTGCCTTTTAATGAGGTCTACATTAGTAATATTTTGTCTACCTCTTACCGTTTGGCAATTATAACCCTAGATTCAATTTCCAGAATTTGTAAATAAAATAGAAATGAAAATGGAGTTTAATGGACGCCCTCTAACTACTGTGGTTCTCAGTATCCCATTCTATACTGAACGTGAAAGACTTCTTAATTTTGCTCAGAGGCCTCTTTAAGTGCCGTAAATCTCTGACACGGGACAACGGCTTTACTTCTCCTCCGCTTCGATGAGAAGGATTTTTACGCCCGAAAAAAAATCCACCTTCCTCCGCCAGGTTTGAACCCATGACCTTGGGTATATGAATTAGCATGGTAACTATTGCAATTCGGAGGGCGACTTTCACTGCTGTGATTCACCACAAGGTCTTGAAGCATTCTTTCCGTCTCCGAAGGAAGTTTATGTAACATATCACATTTGACACTTATGCCTTGTTTTGTATACCATATTCTGAAAGCGACGAGCAACTATACACAAATAACAAAGCATATGGTCTTGAAACTTTTACGGAAGTGATATCAATACGCACCGGGTGGGATGGCTCAGGCCTGCATTCTATGGCCCGCATTCGATGGTCCGGGGTTCAAATCTCGTGGGCTGACCCATCTGACCGATGTGTTTTCGTGGTTTCCTTTTGCCACCAAGGTAAAGGCTGGAGTGGATAATAAATACCTCGACCCAAAGTTCCAACTTCAGTCAAAAGCTAGTAAAATTGAAAATAAACGGAAATAACATGCCATCTATCAACGACAGTTAAAGCGGCTAGACTAATGCCATCTGTTTGTCGCGGAGCAAAGTGAGTTGTATGGTTGTGGGGATGTGACCTCGAAGAACTGTCTGATCTCTGTCATCGGACTACGAATAATGGAGGCAGCTAGGTGATGATGTCTGGCATCTGACTACGGATGGCGTCATTTCACTGGACTGTAGCAACTTATTGTCATCTGCTTCGTAGGCAAAGTCGTATGGTACAGGGATAGGTGTGAAATAATATCATGTCGCGTTATGACCTAGAAGATAAAGCGGCGTAAAATAAAAAAGAAACACATCACATTACTTACATTATTCGTTTCGGCTTAAAAAAAATACATTCCGGAAAATTTTTGAACCTAGTATGATAATTAAGAATGAAGAGGATTACGAGGGGTGAGATGAGGAAGGAGGATAAATATAATTCCCATGAGAGGAATATGTATGGCAGCTGCGATAGGTTGCCAAGGGCCGTCACCTTCTAGCAACAGACCATTCACAAAAAATCTGATGTGGAACATTCACATGACTTTCTCTACATCGCTGAAACAAATTATTGTTAAAAACATATTCTTCTATCTATTTTATGATAATCGAGATAAACATTAGCAGAACTTGTCTTAATTACTTGCTTCCTTGTAAGTAGAAAGAACATAAAGATATATGCTAGACTAAAATATTTGTCAAATCTTTTAAAACCTGGTTGCCATGTGGATGAAATCCGTTTCTATGTAGAGCCAAGAGCTTACAACTTTCCGTGTGAAAAAATCTAATGTGTTACACCCACATACTTTCACTAGCTGCTCTACAAACTTCTTACAAAAATTCTTCTTCTTTCTACACCATACTAATCGAGATAAACATTAACAGAATGTTGGTATTACTTAGTTCCTTATAAGTAGAAGGGAACTAAGGGAATACGCTATGCTAAAGTGATGGTCAAATGTTTTAAGAGCTGTGGTTATGCAATTGTCATTGTAAATCACTTCTTTGCTTGGCCAGGAGTAGAGCAAAACAAAAACGGACACTTCCTCTCTAAGTACCTTATAATTGAAAACAATAACGAGGAATATTTCGGAAACTGTTAGCTCCATAACAAAAACGTAAAGGACATAAATTGCGTGTTTTGACGAGATCTGCATTTTTTGTTCAGTAAGTTTTTGTCTATTTCTTACGGTTAAACAGTTAAACAAAATTCAGCAAATCCATGCAGAATAAAGAGGTCTGCAGTGGCTATTCCCAGAAAATTCAAGATATGCATTTTATTTGGGATGTAAATATCTTCAACTAACGGTATTTTAATCAAACTCGTTATTGCCATTTTTGAGAAAATTAAAATTTTCGAAAACTTTTCCATGTAAAGGGTAGTTTGTGGTAGGAGGATTATCTTGAAAATCTTCGTGCGCATTCGCGGAAGATACCAAACCTAAATACCAAGTTTGGTATTTAATAGTCGTTTCGTTTTTGAGTTATGCTGTCCACACATACATAAACGGACCTTTTTCTAAAAATGGTTTTTTCGGACTCAGGGAACATATATTTCCGGTGAAATCTCGACATCGAATTTTCGGGTAGGCTACAATACCGTCTCTATCCACTATGTGCATTATCTATGCGGGTTAGAGAAAGTAAAAAGCATGCACAACAGCCAATTAGAACTTAGCAGTCCAATTACTCCCCTCCCACTACCTCTACAGTATATATTGCCTCCCATTGCTCCATGAATCTGCAGTCACTAGTCGTTCCTGCCCAACTTCAGTTTTGAAGATGTCCTCCATAGCTGAGGACGAAACGTCAACTTTTAATTATTTTAATAATTTTAATATTCAGCCACGGCCTACAAGCCCGGACATGTTATATTTTACCAAAGTAAAAAGTGTTTCAAATCTGAAACAAATAACATGGAATTGAGATATTCAATTGGTCAATTCAACGGAAAAAAAAAAGAGAAAAAAAAAAAAAACCGTATATGACATAAATTGTGTGTTTTAACATGATCTACATTTTTTGTGTAGTAAGTTTTTATCTATTTCTTACGGTTTACCAGTTACGCAAAGTTAGCAAAAGTCAGAGGTCTTTAGAGGCTATTCCCAGAAAATTCAACATATCGTTTTATTTGCCATATGCGACATTTTAATCAAAATCGTTAAAGCCATTTTTGAGAAAAATCAACATTTTCAAAATTTTTTCTATGTAAAGTGTAGTTTGGGGTGAGGGGATTTTTCTCAAAGTTTTCGTGTCACATTCCTGGAAGATACTAAACTGAAATACCAAGTTTGGTATTTCACCGACTTTTTGTTTTTGAGTTATCGTGTTCGTAGTCACACGCACACGCGGACACACGGGTACGCACACCCACACACACGGATCTTTTTCTGAAAATGCTTTATTTGGATAAAGGGGACCCTAAGTGAAATCTCGATTTCGAATTTTTGGGTGAAATGCAATACCTTCTGTGCACACTATGTACATAGTACGTGTAGAGAAGTTAATAATGTGTAATATATTTTTAGTGAAAATATTTTATGGCAATTCAATCCAACTCGTTAGAATCATGTTAAAATTAAAAAAAAATTGAAGGTTTTTATTTATTTATGTTTTTCATATAAGGGTAGTTTAAGGTAGTGGAATATTTATTGAAAATCTTTACGTTGCAACTGTATACCAAATTTTATGTATAACTGACTTTTCGATTTTGTGTTATGCTGTGTTGTGTTATGGATATTTTACGAAAATAACCTTTTCTAAAATTCAGATAGTCTCGAATTTTTAGTGAAATACATCACTTTCACTAACTACTTACTTAGGTAAACAGTAGAGAATATAAAAATCTGACTATCGCTTTACCTACACTATCCTACAACGAAAAGTGTAAATGGAATTGAACACTTATCTGTATTAACATTATAAGAATAACTGCTAAAAGAGTGAGCAGAAAGCCTATGTGAATACAAAAAATCAGAATTTTCCAATTTGTTACTGGGGTAATTTCAGTTATTTTGCTGCGAAAAGTTTGGTTGGTAGTGTACTGTTGGCTGTATGTATACATGTATTATGTGTATGTGTATTATGACACTAAGTGTTGTTACGTTATAATTTTGACTTTGTATTCTAATTTCATATCTTAAATTATAGGAATACATAGAAGAAGATGACTGGGCAGCGCAAAAAAATCTACTAAGTATCGTATGCAAACACTATACTGAGTATAGTGAGTACATTCCTTCAGCATGCAACTAGAACTCAGAGTTTAAATACAAAGTTTTGGAATCTAGATTAAGGATTAATAACAAAAGGATTCCTTAATGCAATTTCTGATAATTAGGTTCCATTAACAGAAGTGAAATAGGCTTTATTTCAAATGCAATGCTAATCCTTCCTGTGCAAGAAATTCCCCATTTTTCAAATGCTGATTGATACTTTTCATTCCCTTCCGAATCTGTATTTGTAAAACAAACTCTGCCCGAATGTTCATTTAATATGGAAACCCTTCAGAATTGTAGCAGTCGTGTATGTTCAGGATTTCTTCATCTTAAGAAAGACGTAAACTACAAGAAACTACATGGGCGTTAGAAATCAATTTCTACCTGAAAAAAGTGTAATTATACGAGTTTCGTATTACAGTCAATTTTCAAGTGCAGTTCTATAATTTTTTCTGATAGTAGAATGGATAAAGTTAGTGCTAGAACTCCGTCGCTATACGGCCATTTTCCTTAATAACTTTTTAACCTAGAGTTGTCTGTAAAATAACATATGATTATTGTTTTTTAAAACTGTATTGTGTATATCGTGCTTTTAAGAACACGAAATTACGAACATCAGAAGAAAATAAGTATATTTCATTCAAATAAAAGGTAGCATTATTAGATATACATGTAGCTTTCTTTGTCATATATCTAGTTTAAAACCTATTCATAAATGTACTCTCAGTCAAATGTTAGTTCGGGTGTAGTTAATGTATATCGTTTGTTAATGCATTTGAAAATAAATGGGGTCTTTGAATCTCCCTGGCTTTTTATTTAAAGTTTCACTTAGCAATACTTTATTACACTTATTTCACTTAAACCAGAGTCTCCTTATTTTTAATCAGTACTGGGTCGAATAATAGTGACACAGTATGCAGGTATTGGATATTCTTATTTAAATCAGGAATATATGAACCATAAAATTACGTGGCAGGTTATTAAAAATGTTAAGCGTTTCACTCACATAACTCCCTCTAAATCTCAATACCAAATTATTGTTAGATCTTATTCTTCTATTTAATTCGCGCTAATCAGGAGAAAATTAGCAGAAATAGGCTTATTACTTGCTTTTATCTAAGTAGAAAGAAAACGAAGAAGTACCATAGGCTAAAGCAATCTAAATTTTTTAAAAGCTGTTTGCTATATGATTGAAGTTCGTTTGTATGGCCAGGAGTTGACAAATTCCCATATGATAAAAGTACAACTATTTTAGAATTAAAATCAATAACAATGAAACTATAAAACGGTCAACTCCACGAAAAAAATGTATATAACATAAAATGAGCTCATTTTTTGTTAAGTTATTTATCTCTTACGGTTTACCAGTTATGCAAAATGCATCCAGAAAAAAAAATGTCTTCAGTGGCTATTCCCAGAAAATTCAACATTTACATTTTATTTGTGATGTAAATATCTTTAATATACAACATTTTTATCAAAATCGCCAGAGCCATTTTTGAAAAAATAAAAATGTTCGAACATTTTTCCATATAAAGGGTATTTGAGGGTGAGGTGACGTATTTTGAAAACTTGCGTGTCGCATCGTTGGAAGACACTGAATTTGAACACCAAGTTTGGTATTTAATGGACTTTCCTTTTTGAGCTATGCTGCCCTCAGACAGAATCCGTTTCTTTGCATTGCCAGAGATGACAAATTCCCGTATGTGAAAAGTTTTAAGTATGTATTTTCAAACCGAAACCAATAATAAGGACTATCTAAAAAATGGTCAACTCCACGAAAAAATGAGTAGGACTTAAATTGTGTACTCTAACGAGTTATATATATATATATATCGTGTAGTAGGTTTTGTCTATCTCTTACGGTTTACTAGTTATGATAAATCCGGTAAAATTCATCCAGAGGTATTAAAAGACTCTTCCCAGAAAATTCAAGAGATAAATAATATTTGAAATGTAACTATCTTTAATATACGGTATTTTAATCAAAATCATTAGAGCCGTTTTTGAGAAAATCAAAATGTTCGATACTTTTTTTCATGTAAACGGTAGTTTGAGGTTGGGTGATTTTCCCCAACATCTGCGTGTCGCATCCTTGGAAGATACTCAACTTAAATACCAAGTTTGGTAATTTACCGACTTCGTTTTGGAGTTATGTATTCACAAACACGCGGACACACGGACACACACACGCGCACTTACACGCACGGTTACAGGGGACCCTAAAACATGTATCTCCTGTGAAATTCAATACCTCTCTATACGCTTTGTACATAGTAGTGTAGAGAAAGTAATAGAAGAACCACACATTGCAAATCTTTTCTTTTTCAGCGTATTCGAATATTTATCAGTGAATAGATAACATTAATCGCATGAATGCATACCTTAATTTTACCTGGAAGACAACACATAATCTGATGTGTACCATTCACATGACTTTTTCTACATCTCTGAGAAAATGTTATTAAAAAGCTTATTCTTCTGTTTACTTCATTATACAAATTTGCAGGAATAGTGCTATTACTTACCTCCTTGTAAATAGAAGGGAAACAAGCGGATAGTCAAATCTTTTAAAAGTTGGTTGCTATGTGATTGAAGTTGCTTAGTTTGTATGGCCGGAAGTATTTTAAAACTGAAACCAATAACAACAAATATGTCAACAAAATGTCAACTCCAAGAAAAAAGTAAATAACATAAATTATGTGTTTTAACGAGCTCTACGGTTATTGTTAAGCAAGTTCTCTTACGGTTTACCAGCTATGCAAAATTCCGCAAAATTATCCAGAATTACGAGGTCTTAGAGGCTATTCCCAGAAAATTCAAGATATACACTTTATTAATCATGTAAATATCTTTAATATATGATATTTAAATTAAAATCGTTGGAACCATTTTTGAGAAAATCAAAATTTTCGAAAACGTTTCCATATAAAGGGTAGTTTAAGGGAGAGGGATTTTTTTTTTAAAAATCTTCATGTCACATCCTTGAAAGATACTAATCTTAAATACCAAGTGTGGTATTTAACGGACTTCTAATTTTTGAGTCATGCTGCTCACAGACACACACACACACACACACACACACACACTGACAAACACAGACATAGACATTCTTCTGACTTTTTTTTTATTCAGGGTGCCCCAAAACATACCTTTCCGGTGAAACCTCGGCAACGAATTTTTTAATGCAATACAATACAATACAATACAATACCTTTTCTATACTTACATAGCACGTGTAGAGAAAGTAAAAATCTAATTTGCTCTATTCACATGACTTTCCCTAGATCTGTATAAAAATTATTGCTAAAAAAGCTTATGCTTTGATTTGCTTCAAGCTCAGATATACATTAGCAGAAATACTTTCTTGTAAGTAGAAGGGATACACTAAGCTAAAGCGATAATCAAATCTTCTAAAAGGTGGTTGCCATCTGGATGAAATCCGTTTCTTTTCATTGCCAGAAGTTGAAAAATTTCCAAATGTGAAAAGTTTTTAATTATTTTAAAACTGAAACCAACAAGGAATATCCCAAAAATGGTTAACTCCACGAAAAAAAAATGTATGTGACATAAATTGTGTGTTTTAACGAGGTCTACATTTTTTTGTAGTAAATTTTTGTCTATCTCTTACGGTTTACTACTTATGCAAAATCCAGCAAATTTCATCCAGAATAAACAGATTCCCTCAGACCAGAAAATCAAAATATACATTTTATTTTTCATATAGATATATCCAGTTTACGGTATTTTAATCAAAATCGTTGAAGCCATTTTTTTAGAAAATAAAAATTTCCCAAACTTTTTCCATGTAAAGGGTAGTTTAGGATGGGGAGATTTTTTTCAAACTCATCGTGTGGCATTCTTGGAAGATATTAAACTTAAATACCAAGTTTCGTTTTCGAGTTATGGTGTTCACGGACCAACACACGGACACACACCGGCGAAATCTCGGTATAGAATTTTTGGGTGCAATGCAATACCTTCTCTATACTCTATGTACCTAGTACGAGTAGAGAAAGTAAAAATCTGATGTGTTCCATTCACATGACTTTCTCTACATCACTCTAGCACATTATTATTAAAAAGCATATTCTACTATTTACTTTCAATATGATAATCAAGATAAACAATAACAGAAATTGTCTTAATTACTTGCTTCCTTGTAATTTGAAGGAAAATAAGGGAATGCACTAGGTAAAGTGATTGTAAATCTTTAAAAGTTGGTTGCCATGTGGTTGAAATGCGTTTCTATGCACGGCCAGAAGTTTACGACTCTGCACGTGGGAAAATTTAAGTATTTTAAATCTGAAACAAATAAATTTAAATATTTCAAAAATGGTCAATTCCACGAAAAAAACATATATGACAAATTATGTGTTTTAACGATATCTACATTTTGTGTAATACGTGTTTGTCTATCTCTTACGGTTTACCAGTTATGCAACATTCAGCAAAATTCATCCAGAATAAACAGGTCTTTAGAGGCTATTCTCAGGAAATTCGAGATATACGTTTTATTTATGAAGTAAATCTCTTTTTAATATACGGTGTTTTATTAAAAATTGTTAGGGCCATTCTTGAGAAAATAAAAATTTTCGAAATTTTTTCCATGTAGTTTGGGTGGAGGGATTTTTCTCAACATCTGCGTATTGCATCTCTGGGAAATACTCTACTTATATATCAATTCGGTATTTTGCCGACTTTTCATTTTTGATTTATTGTGTTCACGGACACATGTTTTTCTAAAACTCTGATGTGTTCAATTCACATGACTTTCTCTACATCGCCGTAACAAATTATTGTTAAAAAACATATTCTTCTATTTACGGTGTAATACTTGAGAGATAAACATTAGCAGAAATTATCTTAATTATATGCTTCCTTGTAAGCAGAAGGAAAGCAAGGGAATACATTAGGCTAAAACGATAGTCAAATCCTTTAAAAGCTGGTTGCCATGTGGATGAAATTCTTTCCTATATAAGGCCAAAAGTTCACAACTTTCGGTGTAAAAAAAGTTTAAGTATTTTAAATCGGTAGCAAATAACAAGGGATATCTCAGAACTGGCCGATTCTACGTAAAAAAGTATATAACATAACGTGATCAATATTTTTTGTGAAGTAAGAGTTTATCTCTTACGGTTTACAGTTACGCAAAATTCATTCAGAACAAAGAGGTCTTTAGAGGCTATTCCAAGAAAATTCAAGATATACATTTTATTTGGCATATAAATATTGTTAATATACGGTATTTTAATCAAAATTGTAAGAGTCATTTTTGAGAAAATCACTTTTAGATTTTTTTCCCATGTGAAGGATGGTTTGGGATGGAGGGATTTTTCTCAAAATCTTTGTGTCGCATCCCTGGAAGATACTTAACTTAAATACCAAGTTTGGTATTTAACAACTTTTCGTTTTTGAGCTATCGCGTTCACGGACACGCGGACACACGGTCACATACAAACACACACACACACACACACACACACACGTACACAAATATACACACACGAAATCTTTTCTGAAAATATCTCTTCTGGATACAAGGGACCCTAAAACGTCTAATCCGGTAAAATCTCGATTTTAAATTTTTGGTTGGAATGCAATACCTTCTCTGGATACAAGGTACATAGTATGTAGAGAGCATAAAAATCTGATGTGTTGCATTCACACGACTTTCTCTACATCTCTGCAATAAATTATTGTTAAAAAGCTTAAGCATCTATCTACATCATGCTAAATGAGAAAGCTTAGCAGAAATAGTCTTATTATTTGTTTCCTTGTAAGTAGAAGGGAAATAAAGGAGTACATAGATTAAAGTGATAATCAAAAGCTGGAGTCTAGGGGACTAAAGTTGCTTTGTTTGTGTGGACAGGAGTTGACAAATTCCTGAATGAGAAAAGTAAAAGTTTTTTAAAGGTGAAGAAATATCTTTAAAAAACAAAAAAAACAAAAAACAAAAAAAACAAAAAAAAACACGAAAAAATGTATATGACATAAATTGTGTGTTTTAACGTGTAAGTTTTTGTCCGTCTCTTACGGTATGCAAAATTCCGTTAAATTCATCCAGAACAAAGTAGTCTTCATAGGCTATTCCCAGAAATTGAAGAAATACATTTTATTTGTCAGGTAAATATCTTTAATATATCACATTTAATCAAAATCGTTAGGGCCATTTTTGAAAAAATCAAAATTTTCAAAAAAGTTCCATGTAAAGGGTAGTTTGGGGTGGGGGGATTTTTCTCAAAATCTTTGTGTGGCATCCCTGGAAGATACCAAACTTAAATAACAAGTTTGGTATATTGAGTTATCATGTTAACAGACACACGGACACACACACCCGGACTTTTTTCTGAAAATGCTTTTTTTTATACAGGAGACGCTAAAACATATATTTCCACCGAAATCTCGGTATCGAATTTTTGGGTGGAGTGCAATAACTTCTCTATACACTATGTACATAGTACCTGTAGAGAAAGTAAAAATACAAAGAAATGATATTTTGAAAGCTTAACACAATTTGGTATACAGTAAACGTTGTAATAGTTAATAATTACTCGTATATTACAGAAGGCAGTGTCACTAGTTTCCTTTTCATTTTGGATAGAGAATTACATATTATTGAATATTCAGAGCTGGATGTCGAATAGATAATAATAATAATAATAAGAAGAAGAAGAAGAAGAAGAAGAAAAATAATTAAAATAATCCTCCTCCGAGTACCAGGAATTTGCAGCGTGGTTATAGCACCCAGCAACATGATAAAGATACAGAAACCTGGCCGATTGCTAGTCGGAGCGGAAATCTGATTGGGATCTCTAGCATCATAGCTTTTACTCGCCTGCCATCGAATGTGCTGCATCAAATGCAGGAAAATATATTCCACAATGTGTATACTCTTAAAAGCAGTTTAGGTATTTTCTGTACATCTCTGCGGGTAACAAACGGATTTAGATAAAAACTTCTACTATATATTATACAGTAAATGGACATTGTTAATGCTTCCATGTATTTTACTGATACCAACCAACATGATGTACCTATTTATAATGAATTAATTTTAAACAGAAAATAGCAAAATTTGAAAGTATGGCTACTTCTTTAATAGCTACTTATGCAATTCCCAAATAAAGTGATACAATACATTCTTACAGTAGGGTATTTACCGTCAAGTCACTGGAGAGATATAGATAACGGCACCTTATTAACTACGTAATGTTTATATTACTGCCCGTCTTGTAGACATTTTATGCACTATTTTGATTAGTTTTTTATTGAAGATATAGGTAGAAAAACACCATTTCAGGATAATGTAAGCATCTAAACGTTGACTGTGCGTTTTCCATCAGTAGATGTCAGGATGCTCTGAAAAATTACTTTGAACTAGAAAATCTGGTATCTATATTATTCTTTGCGCAGTGATTCATTGGGTGCTTTATGGCGTTCTCTTATTTATCGAGTAAAAAATCTGCCATTTTAAAGTTAGCATATAAAGATTTGAATTAATCACAGATCACAAGTACTGAGTGAGAGCACTGTACGTAGGCCCTTAGGACTCTTTTGTGATTTAATTGACCACAGGAAGGGCGGGAATAGGGGAGAGACCCGAAGTGCGACCAGATCCGGATCGACGGTTCCCTAACAGTTCCGATTTGTTTGTTTGTTTTTTTATATGGATTCTCCTTTTCTGTACAGAATACAAGAACAAAACATTAATCGCAAGCTACTTGTAAGCAAGTCATAGAATCTCGCTCCTTGTCACACATCGAGACAGGCAATTTGTGCTGCGCACCGTTTCGCCATGGGAGACGTTAATTTAGCTAAGTGTAGTCGTTATTTTCTCAACATCCTTTTGAAAGTGACGACGTTCTTAATGGGCTCTGTGAACACAAAATACTGGTACCCCATGGCACACACCATATTTGCATAAATTCATATTTTGTGCCACTAGATTGCAACTGGAGAAATAGGCCAATAGTTCTGTACGCATCTGCGTTGGGAACAGTTTTTCAAATTCTTTTGTTGTCCTGTTCCATAGCTGTAGGACTTCTACACATTGGGTGAGTCGATGCCTCGGTGTGTCAAGCCTTCCACACATCTAGCACAATGGACTCTGGACAGATTATGCCGGTACTTCATTTCTTCGGTCGGGATAATTTCATGGATCAGTTCGTATGCTTTCGCCTTCCATTCTATTGCTATGTATGGGGTACTGAACGCCTTCCAAATTGTATTCCAATTGTTTATCTGATACTTTGCCTGAATTCCAGATAACTTCACCTTTTTTGTGAGTAAATACTTATAAAGTAACCTCGTCCGTATTCTAGCTATCACATCTCTCAGGGAAATAGGAAATTCTCTCAGCAATTCCCACAGGGCCGAAAGCTTACTGGAACAGCTTCAAGCCTCTGTGGCGAACGTTGCAAAGCAGCCCAATACGCAATATCCTGTTGATCTCCAACCCCAGTATCCTTACTTTTCAAATGGACAGCAAACAAACCAAACCCTCCTTTCTCGGGTGGTTGTCGAATTTGATCTCTGGCCACCTTATAAAGGAAAATGGAAATGGCGTGTTATTTATGGACGCTCTTTAACTACTGTGGCTCTCAGCGTCCCATTTCAAATTGGGCGTGAAAGACCGCTTAATTTTGCTCAGAGGCCTTTCTTTCAGGCTTGAGGTTCTTTTACGTGCCGTAAATCTACGACACGGGTCCAACGATTTTACTTCCCTTCCGAAGGAAGCCATGCTGAGGATTTTTACGCCCGAAAAAATCCATCGTCTTCCGCCGGGTTTGAACCTGCGACCTTGGGTACATGAAGTTAGCATGGTAACCATTACACCACGGAGGGCTTTACCAAAAGCAGCCGGTGGATCGTATGTGAACTTTCTTCTACTTTTTAAGATTTACTGTCCTATGCCCTTCTGTATTTCCCTTATATCTGAAACTCATGATCTCCGGGAAAATATTTATCATATTCCAAGACGGCCTTATCTGAATAAGATAGGAAGGACTCCCTTGGTTAATGTGGTAAGCAAAGCCTGGATTTGTAAGCACAATCAAATGGTGAAATAAGCAAGCATATAAGCACGAAAAATGAGTCAAATAAGCATAAAAAAAGCAAATAAAATTAAAATTAAATCATAAATTCGTGTTTCGTAGAATTCTTGTCTCAGGTAAGCTTGTTACCGTACACGAGGAAAGTCATCTTGAGATTTTCTTGTGTGAAGCTCCTGCGTTTGTCATAAAGTGAAAAGGATCTCTTAACGTCGCAGGACGTTACAGGAACATGTTGAAAGCACCACCGTTCTTCTTGAGTGAATGCTGGCCGCATCTTCTGCATTGAAGGTGCACAACACTGTTTTTACTTCAATGAAATGTTTTGCGTAGTACGACGCAGCCTTTAACCAAGAACCCCATCGAGTTAAAACTGACTGAGAAGGCAAAGATAAATTTGAAAGGACTTCATGAACTTTTTGAACCGGTGACTTTAGAAACACTTTTTTCACGCTAGAGACAAGAAGATCCACGTCTTTATATTGCATCCTAAAAGTTTCAGCGTCACGATGTAAAGCGCGAGCAAGACACGTCAGGTGAACTAACTTAGAATAAAGGTCTTTTAATCCAGTTCCTGCTTTAACAATATAAGGAGCAGCATCACTAAGAACATTTATTATTTAATAACAATATATTGTCATACCGAGCCCCTTCTGGCCACAATATATGTACGAGTTATTGAAAAATGTTGCAATAGTGCAATGATTTACTCGGTCAAGTACTTGTATATTAAGAAGATATGATTACTGCCTGCTTTCATAGCACCAAATACAGCACTACAACACATTGACCTTCTGCATCTGTGGTTCATCAATAGAAATCCATATTTTTTCGTGCTTTAATTGATCCCGAATATGGCAAATTACGTCTTGAAAACAATGTTGCAAATAGTTTTTTTCGAGCTGTAGATTCGTCCGGCACCCTTCTGTTTGTGTATTTTTCTAAAACTTTCCTTCCCAAAGCTGCTCATTATTTCCACAATGGAATGTTCGAACATGCTGAACACAAGTCTTTGAAACATGTATCACTTGGAACTCGATTGTTCGCCTACAGTGCCTGTAATTAGTTGCTGCTGTGACTTAGATTTCTTCTTAACCCTCTCCTTATGAGGCGTTGTGTCAATATGCTGTACAATGCTATATTTTTTCTTTGTAGAAACACTTTTTTTCGCACACCAAACAAAATAAGACCCTACCGACGTCGCTAAAAATATCACTTGCAAACTCGTTTATTTTTGCGCAACAAAACCGATTATTTTTGTGGGTGGCATTTCTTAATTTACATGACCGATCATATACACCTTGTCAGACGAAAACGCGTTGCACCACTGAAGGAAGAATACTGACAGCTTGAGAAGCGGGGATGCACCAACCACGTGTAGATAATATTAGGTGGGGCACCGAAGTTTCTCTCGTAAATTCAACTACGCAGTGTTATTTCACATCCTTGGCCTTCCCCCTTTTACAATTAGTTATAACGTATTGCTTATTAAGTTATTACTCGATATAAAATGGAGGACGAATTGCTTGAATAATAAAATGATGGCTAGGAGTGAACATTTAGGTTTAAATTTACATGCTTGTGTAAAATAAGCTATTTTAATTAAAAATCATAAAAATAAGTAAGGAAAACCCGTTTCAGCAAAAAAGCAGTTATAAGCATTTCGCTTAGAAATCCGGGCTCTGGCGATGAGTAGTGAATGTGGAAAAGCAATACAGAATACTCCACCATCAATTGCTTTGCGTAAATATGTAATGAAGCCATTTTTGTAGACGAAATCTGGATTAACAATAAGTAAATAGAAAAAAATCCGATGTGTTGCGCTCACATTATTTTCTCTACTGTAACAAACTATTGTTACAATAACTTATTCTTCCTTCTACTTATCAATACAGATACTTATACATTTCGTTGTCACCATGTGATGCTTTGAAAGTCTGCTCTGATTGCATTAAAACGAAATAGAAAAAACGAGAGAAAGAATGAAAAAACAAATCTAATGTGTTCTATTCATATGACTTTCACTATCTCTTCTGCAAGCTATTCATACAAAAGATAATTCTTTTGTCTACATAATGCAAAATAAGTTATTATCACCAAAATGGCCTTATCACTTAGCATAAGTAGAGAGGAAATAAGGGAATACACTAGGATAAAGCGACAAAACCTGTCACTTTGCGATTGTCATTGAAACCGATTTTCTTTCTATGGCCGTGAGTAAAACAAAAGAGACATGAAGTGGATCACGGCTACCCGTTTTAAAAAAGCTTAAGTATTTTAAAATTGAAACCAATATCTCTGAGGTATATCTAAAAAGATGTATGTGACACAAATTGTGTGATTTAACGAGATCAATATCTTTTGTACAGTAAGTTTTTGTCTATTTCTTGCTGTTCAGCAGCTAAGCAAAAGACATCCAGAATGAAGAGGACTTCAGTGGCTATTCCCAAGAAATTCAGGCTATACATTTTATTTACTATGTAAACATCCATAATATACGGCATTTTAATCAATATTATAGGAGCCATTATTTGGAAAATAAAAATTTTCCGAAAATATTCCATGTAAAGCTTAGTTTGGGGTGGGAAAATTTTCTGAAAATTTTTATGTCTCATCCTGGAAGGACTAAAATTAAATACCAATTCGTATTTAACCGACTTTCATTTTTGAGTTATGCTATCCACACGCGTACACACATACTGGGCTTTTTCTAAAAATGCTGTCTTTGGATTCAGGGATCCTCGAAACACAAATTTCTGATGAAATACGAGTATCGATTTTTTTGGGTGGAGTTCAAAAATAGCGATTTGCAGCAGAGAAAAGTATAAATGATTTGCAAAATCAAAGGAATAACAAATAATGTATCGGAAATGGTTAACGCCTCCAAAAAGTTTATAAATTGTGCTTTAAAGAGGTACTTTTTTGTGTAGTAAACTTTTGTGCATCTTTTACGCTTTACCTATTACGGAGCCAGTGTTTCGTCTGGGTCTGGCATTCGGGAGGTCGTGGGATCGTTTCCCCACGGCCGACCTCTCTCACCCATTGTTTTTTTTCCGAAATTTTCCCGGCTCACTGGGCGAATTATGCGGAGGTTTCCTCATTGCCCCTGACTTCCTGACCCTTCATTTCATTTCCAACCGGTCTCTTTCAGAATTTTAAGTGTCGGCGAGCACTGCGGTAGTGGCGCCCTCTCGTGGATGTGTCTATTTAGCGGCGGGATGACGTAGAGGAAACCAAGGCCTGGAGCACCACCTCTGGATCCTGGCAGCCGCTTGATGACGGTCGGATGAAGCCTGCCTGCCCAATACCATCACCATCATCCATGAAGTATGTATAAAAACTAAAGACACGCCGGTCGGCACAAAATATCAGACCATATAGAGGGTAGAAGAATGGAAAGAACAGGGATTAGAAGAAGAAAATAGGCAAGGAGGATCTCACCCGGAACAAATGAAGAAGAGTGAGAATACAGCTCAGGAACGCCGTGTGCTCCAGACCCGTACTTACAAGAAATAAGGCCCTTGGGGGGAGCAGCAGCAGCAGCAGCAGTAGTAGTAGTAGTAGTAGTAGTAGTAGTAGTAGAAGTAGTAATAGTATTTATTATGTAGATATTATAATTGCGTCACACATCACATGGATCAGGTGGTGGTATGTGCTCTCTAAAAATACTGAATTGAAAATATTACCTGCCCCCGTATTTTACATACACTCACAACACTGGAAATACATAGTCTCACACACACACAAACACACACACATGCATGCGCGCTACAACAAAAGAAAGAACACTCTGATGTCACACATACACTCTCGCACTCCAAACTACATCCACGTACTCGCATATATATGTGTAGATGCTCATACATCAAATATATCTATATAATACTTTCACAAACACATTATCTCTTAATAAACGTACTTCCTTTAGGCGCATGCTCAGGCTTGGCCAGTTTTGGCTGTTCAGAATCAGTTACCAGCATGCTGTCCTCTGCCTGTTTTAAAGCTAAAAAGACCTCCAGTAACAATTTTTTCTTAACATACTACATCTGCGTTCAATTTTCCTGATCCCCGCATAATCCTCCTACAAGGATCATAAGGTAGTTAGTTACCTTGCAAGCTTTTCACACTCCCAACCTAAGCCACGAATAAAAGGTAAAAATACCAGGTGGCTCAACTGCCCCGTGTTTGGCATTTGCGGATATCCTTTCGTGCATTAAAACTGTTGGAGAATTGGACAACTTAATCCAGCCAGCGGGAAACTCGCGTGAATGACTTTTGCTTATCCCTCTTGCCTATCAGAGGAGACGAAAATGGGTCGCGTTCATTGATACGAATAACGCCAGTTTTCCACTGACCCATTTACTTGAAATAGCCCCGTTGAGTTCTGCAACTCTTTTAACACACGAAATGATATCTGCACATGTCAAATATATGACAGTTGAGCCACTCGGTATAAAATAATTTCTCCCTCTCATCTGTGTTGTAATGTGAAATATTTTTGTTGTGTCTAGTAAGCCTGAATGTGCACATTGATGTTTCCTTTCTCTTTACTTGTTAGGATTAGGATGCGGGCAGAAGGGATTCGGCACTAAATCAAAGCGGTTATTGTTCTTATGCTCCACGAGGCGGCATCCCCGGTAAGAAGGGAATGTGAGAGAATACGCTGGGTGGCCGGAACCAGAAGCGATAGTAAAGCAATGATATGGTCCTTATAGTTGAAGCGCCCCGCCAGTACAACTCCCGCCCGACGCAGGGTGCAAACGTTCTAGAAACCCTGAATGAAACCAAAGGGGTGAAAGATGGCTGAAATGATAATGGAAACAACATGGAGAAACAATGACTAAGGGGATGGAAGAAGCCAACAGAGACATCCCGAACGATTATCTTGATAATCCTCGCCACTGAGCGTTTCAATTATTTGATCAGTTAAATGATCATTATGCTAGCAACACCCACAGTTTTGCTCGCGTTATTGTGTTTCGCGCCTACTTTCTCAACGTTGACTTGAAAAACAATCAACTCTTAGGTCAACATTGGATTTTATGTTCTTTGCTTTCTCTATTACATATAATAAGAAGGGAAATATTGTAATCCATTCAAAAATTATATATCGAGATTTCCTGCTAATACTCGTTTTGGGACTCGAGTCCAAAAAAGGCAATTTTAGAAAAAAAAAATCCATGTGTGTGACTGTGTGTGAGCAGCATGACTCTAAAACGAAAAGTCGGTTAAATACAAAACCACCGAAACTGACTCATAAAATTGCCTATTATTTCTTGGTTCAAACGAGCTAGACTTGCAGGAACGAAGCTTGCGAATCTAATTACTGCTCCTAAATTGGCATGTAAATTGCATCTGGCTTTTATAGTTTGATTGCATTCACATTCGACCTTCCTATACCAACATGATTAAGTCTTTAAAGACCGAAAGACTAAATCTCGTGATAAAAAGCGATGTTACCAGCTTCGTGAAAATTGGTGGTGGGCACATTAGCGTTTTTCATGTGACTCTGAAGCGGAACTCAAGTGATTTATATATCAACTGCTCATCATCTTATTATCCTATGCCATCATCTGCGGACCAGAGTCGTTAGTTCTGTGCAGTGCAGTATGCTAGCGCTCGCGGTTCTTGCTGCCACCATTCTGGCTGTTCCGGTAAGTCATTTATTTTAAAAACATAGTTCTAAAGGCGACGGCATGGCCGAGTGGTTAGACTGCTCATCTCCACCTCGATCCCAGCGATCCGCATGTGGGAGTTGTGATGGACAAATCGGCCTCTATGTGGGTTTTCTCCGGGTTCATGTTTGGCAACAAGAAGAAATCTCAAGAAGCCAGGTCGGGCGAAAATGGGGGATGCGATAGCCATTCCTAACGTAATTCATGCAGTTTAAGTGACAATCAAATGAATGTACTAATGCGTTATAATGCTGAAACAGCCTTTTCTTCTTCGTCAAATGGGGCATATCTCCTCCAAATTCTTGTCGAATCGGGCGTATTTGGATAGATAGAGCTAGAATTGAAAATTCATTGCCATAGTCATAGACTTACAATTCCATAAACACTTTAAGTCCCGGGCCTCAGGGTTTAGCCAAATATTATGGTCAATTAGTATTAATTTAATTTTTTTTACACAAAGCCGTGTGTAGGATAGTAGTCGGATAGATAGAGTCAGACTGAAAAATTCGATGCCGTGGTTCAAATCTCGGTTATGGCATTGAATTATACCTATTCAATTCACACGGCTTGTGTGAAAAAATAATTAAACAATCATTACAGTACTGTCGAGTTACCGTTTTCCTTTTTCTAAGAATTTTAATGAGTAAGACACATTCCAAAAAATCGCGGACGCAAACCATTGTTTTGATTGAGGCTTGGTTTCCGGAGTATAATGATGAGTCCAGGTCTCATCGACGGTGACAACTCGACGCAGAAAATCTTCTGATGCGCTTAAATAGCTGAAACACGGCTCCAAATGCACCCGCTTCTTTACTGTGAGTAATCGCGGCACCTATCGACCCAACAACTTTTTCGTCTTCAACTTATCAAGCAAAGGTCTGTCGACACACCTATATACCCTACCACTTCGCGAACTCTCGTCCAACGATCAGCAAATAACATATCGTGGACCTTTTCAATGATTTCCTCTGTAAACACAACCGGGCATTCATAGCGCTCCTAATCAAAACCGGATGTTCGACCACATTTGAAGCCTTTGAACCAATATCTAACAGTTGTCTTATATGATGAAACGTCCTCAGAAAGAACACCCATTTTCACTTTTATCTCCTTGAAGTTTTCCCATTAAAAACAAATCACTAAAAGATACTGTACCATTTCCATTTTAGCAAAGGACAAATTGAAATGCCTGCCAAATCACACCGACTTATGAATCAGCACTACATTTGATATGGTGACGTGTAACAACAGAATACGAAAGTAGCACCAACGTTTCTTAGCAACGCCATCTATTTTGAAACGGGTATTTATTGAGTAGTCCTCATATTTGGAAGAGTTGAAAAAATAAAAGATATTCATTAGGGAAAGTCATATAAAATATTATATGTTCCATTCACATGACTTTCTCTGCATCGCTGTAACAAATTATTGTTAACATATTTTCCATCTACTTTATGAATAGTTTATAATAATCGAGATAAGCATTAGCAACATTTGTCTTAATTACTTACTTCCTTATAAGCAGAAGGAAAATAAGGGAAATACACTAGGCTAAAATAATAATCAAAACTTTTGAAAGCTGGTTGCCATGTGTGAAATCCGTTTCTATGCAGGGCCAGGAATTTACAATTGGCCTTGTGAGAAAAGCTTAAAGTATTTTAAATCTGAAACAAATAACAAGAAATATCTCATAATGGTAAATTCCACGAATATATATGTATATAATATATATGATATAAAGTGTGATCTACATTTTTGGTACAGTACGTTTTTGTCTGTCTCTTACGGTTTACCAGTTACGCAAAATTCATTCTGAATAAGGAGGTCTTTAGAGGCTATTCCCAGAAAATTCAAGATATATCTACATTGTGTTTGACATATAAATATATAATATAAATAAATGTCTTTAATGTAGGATACTTTAATAAAAATCTTTAGAGCCATTTTTGAGACAATCTAAATTTTAGAATTTTTACTTTCTCTATACGTACTATGTACATAGTGTATAGCGAAAGTATTGTCATGCACCCAAAAATTCGATACCGAGATTTCACCGGAAATACATGTTTTGATACCTCCTGAATCTAAAAAAAGGCATTTTTAGATAAATGTACGTGTGTGTCAGTCTGTCTGTGTGTGTGTCTGTGTGTATGTGTGTTTGTGGGCAGCATAGCTCAAAAACGAAAAGTGCGTTAAAAACCAAACTTGGTATTTAGGTTTGGTATCTTCCAAGGATGCGACACGAAGATTTTCAAGAAAATCCACCCAATCCCAACCACCCTTTACAAGGAACTTTTTTCGATATTTTTGATTTTCTAAAAAATGGCTCTAACGATTTTGATTAAAATATCATATATTAAAGATATTTACCTGACCAATAAAATGTATATCTTGAATTTTCTGGGAATACCCTCTGAAGACTACTTTATTCTGGATGAATTTTGCATAACTACTAAACCGTATGAGATGGACAAAAGCTTAACACACAAAAATGTAGAGCAAGTTAAAACACACAATTTATGTTACATGCATTTTTTTCTGGAGTTGATCGTTTTTGAGATATTCCTTGTTCTTGGTTTCAGCTGTGAAAAACTTATACTCTTCTCATACAGGAATTTGCCAACGTGTCCATACAAGCAAACGAATTTCAGTCACATAGCAACCACGTTTTGGCTTTCACTTTAACCTATGGTACTCCCTTATTTCACTTCTACTTACAATAAAGCAAGAAATAAGACTATTTCTGGTAATTTTTCTCGATTAGCATGAAATAAATAAAAAAATAATATTATTAACAACAAATTGTTACAGAGATATAGAGAAAGTCATATGAATGGAACACATCAGAGTTTTCTACAAGTTTCCGAGGATTTTTCTCAAAATCTTGTGTCGCATCTCTGGAAGACAATAAACTTAAGTACCAAGTTTGGTATTTTTACCGACTTTTCGTTTTTGAGTTATCCTGTTCACAGACACATGGACACAAACGGATCTTTTTCTAAAAATACTATTTTGTATACAGGGATTGAAAACATATATTTCCGGTGAAATCTCGGTATCCCATTTTTGGGTCGAGCTCAATACCTTTTCTATACACTATGTACATGGTATGTGTAGATCGAGTAAAGATAATATTTTTAGGTAAATCTCTTGAAGATTCATATACAATTTTATCTTGAATAATACAATTTGGTTGCATCTTTATTTAGAAATGCTTTATTCTATACATTTTAAAATATAATCACATTTTAAGAAATACTGTTGTTTAGGTTTGCATATTTTGAAACGAACATAGATATAATGTAGAGATGTGATAAATTTTGAAACCTTATAACGCATTGATTGACCCTAACAATTTAACTGCCTAAGTAAAACCAACACTATTATATATATATATATATATATATATATATATATATATATATATATATATATATATTCACACTAACCTTAAAACTATTGAAGATTCCCAGCTTTAGGAAACCAAATTAACTTATACAATGGTTGTTGAAATCTCGTTGGTTTGCATAAATGTTAATCAAGGATCAGTGAACGCTCAACTGATTGCCGAAATGGATTTTGCAACAGTGACTGTTAGCTACATTACTTTGAACCTGATGTCGTTGAATTTAGAAACCACAACCAGCATACGATGCTCTTGTTTTCGTTTAAAGCCACGTGAGTGGGAGAGTGGTTCGTTGCGAGTATCAAATAGCAGAAATCAATTTCCATAATTTATCCGTAAACGATGGATCCTTTCTTAATATTGTGGAGGGTTATTTAGATATTATCGATTATTAAATATTAATTTTTATTTTAAATAAGAAAGAAAATCAACTAAACAAAGGTGTTATCTACGTTATATTTACCTCTGTTTTTCAGTAATATTAATGGTATATATTTTCGACTAAAGACATAAAACAAAGCCGCTTATGACGTGTCTCAAAACAACTAAAATTAAAATAAGCCCTTTTTACTTTCTCTATTTAGTGCATAGTACATAAATAGAGAAGGTATTACGTACACTTCAGCCAAGAATTAGATACCGAAATATAACAGGAAATACACGTTTTGGAATCCTCTGTATCCAAAAGAAGACCACCGTGTGTATGTATCCGTCCGTCTGTGAACACGATAACACAAAAATGTAAAGTCGGTTAAATATCAAACTGAACATTTAAGTTCAGCATCTTCTATGGATGTGACACGAAGTTTTGCAAGAAAATTCCCCACCCCCATACTACTTTTTACATGCAAAATACTGCTTTTCTCAAGAATGGCTCTAAATATTTTGTTAAAATACTGCATATTTAAGGTACTTATAAGACAAATAAAATACATCTATATCTTGAATTTTCTGGGAATAACCTCTGAATTCCTATTTATTCTGTATAACTTGCATAATACGTTTTTAAGAATAATTTGCTATAGAGAGCTAGAGAAAATCATGAGTATGAATGGAACACAATAGACTTTTTCCACATTTTTTTCAATCGCAAATATTTTATTACTTAAAAATAGAAAAATATACATTACAATCATTATATATATATACACAAGTTGAGAAGAACAATGAATGATCTGTAGGAGAATTAGGAGATATACTACTTGAAAAATAATTACGTAAATTACGCATATATATTTCGAACATTTTGAACATTTCGATCAACGAATACACTCTTCATTTGCAATCAAGTCAGTTAACCAGCTAAAATCAGCTGATCATATGTGATTGGAGAATCATTTTACTAGCAACCAACGAAAACCATTATCTTAATTGGAGATCAATTTTCATTTGCCTTCCTGCTACCGGCTTTATGGGCTTCTTTCGGTTATGATAATATGCGACACATGTGACCTATCAGCACTTTTGCTAAAGAACAAACGCGATGTCTATCAATTTGTATGCATAATTTTCAAATGTGAATTATTAAGTGTCTGGAGAGATAAGCTCTAAATTAATATTACGGAGTAAAGGGAAAGCTTCTGCAAAAGTCCCAAATACTTTGATCATATTATGGGTAAAACTCTAGGATCGGATGAACGCATTAATTGTATAACTATCACTTAATACATTTACTATCACCCAGTTATGACGATGAAGAGCAATTGACGGAAGGGCCTGATCCCCAGCGGATCTTTGGTTCTTACACCTCGGGAGGTTTAGAACCCTAGGAGACGAATGAACTGCAGACCGGCACAAAGGAGGGTGGGGTTCCATGATGTATAGTTCCAAGCTTGACCACCCGACCCAAGAAGGTCGTTCTATGAGACAATCTAGCGGGACCGGGGGAACGATCCTGCAATGGAGGCTCGATATGCTTCTCTCTAAAGCAGAGGAGGCTCTGTCAAAATTCAGAAGGGAGATGACATTAGGAAACTGTTTACAAAAAAGCGAAGGGAGTATAAACAGCTCTTACGGGAAAAGAGAACTACGTGGCAAGACAAAATTACTCAGAAAATTAGTAATATGTTAACACGGGGGGATAACGCTGAGATGTGGCAAGTAGTAAAACATTTAAAAGGCAACCGTCAGGCGCCCAAGGAAATTTTTCCCAGAAAATGGGCAATGCATTTTATGGGAATATTCGGGAAAGGTGAAAGGGAAGCAATTTTTATAAAGGAAGTGCAAATTTTGGGAAATCTTGAGATCCCAATACTGGACGAAGAAATATCAGCACGAGAAATAGCACAGGCGCTGAGGAGTCTGAAGGAAGGCAAAGCTCCAGGGTTGGATGGGCTGCCCCCGGAAGTTTTTAAAGCCGCAGCCAATGTTAATGAGTTTGGTAGGAGTTTGCTCCAGATATGTAACAGATTGTTTATTGAGGGGAATTACCCTACCCATTTATAAAGGGAAGGGAACTATTGGAAATCCGGATAACTATAGGGGGGTTACTCTTTTGCCAATTATGGAGAAAATTTATTGTAGAGTGTTATATAACCGAATAAAGGACTGGGAATCTAAATTTGGCAAACTTTCAAAATTTCAAATGGGTTTCAGAGAAGGACACAGTACCATAGATGCCGCTTTTATATTAGACACTATAAGGACGAAGCAACTGTTAGTTAAGCGGGGAAAGCTTCATTGTGCTTTTGTGGACTTTAAGAAGGCATTTGACTCTATCAGTCGAAATGCATTATGGTACAAACTAGGCAGAAAGGGGTTATCAAGTAAAATGGTTAGAGCATTGCAGGCAATGTATCAAAATGTCGAATTCTGTGCGAAGTACGACAGAAACAGAGTGTCCGAGAGCTGCCGAAGCTATAGGGGAGTGAGACAGGGTTGTATTTTATCTCCCTTGCTATTTAATCTCTTTGTGGATGATATTACTGATACAATGATAGCAGAGAATATTCAAGCGCCAGTAGTAGCGGATTTGCAGATCCCAACACTTTTATACGCAGCCGATTTAGTATTGTGCTCTACGACAATAAACGGATTGCAACGAGGACTGGACAAACTTAAGAACTATTGCGATGAATGGCTACTTACAGTTAATGTGAATAAGACTAAGGCAATGACTTTCAAAAAGGGTTGTGTTTATAGCAGGGAGGAGACTTGGATATATGCAGGACAGATACTGGCCAATGTTAAATCTTTTGTGTACTTAGGACTCACATTTACAATGAACGGAAAATGGACAAAACACATTGACATTGCGAAACACAAGGCAAGGGTGAAAGCGGCGGAAGCTCTCCGGATACGCTGCAGAATTCCGAATATCTCCATAACCTTAATGGAAACTGTATACGGAGCGACAGTTAGATCCACGATGACATACGGAGGAGAAATATGGGGGTGGGAACAAACAGGAAATCTGGATCAAGTGAGGACCCAGTTTTTGAAAGGAATTCTGAGTGTAGGGAGGGGTACGGCAAACTGCGGAATAATGAGGGAATTCGGGGCACATAGTGAAACGATAGAGTGCAAAATCAGAGCAGTTAAATATTGGCTGAGAATCGTTCACGGAAACCAATCTCTAATTAGGGCAGTCTGCTACCGTGAACAGTTGCGAATGGAATGTAATTCGACGTGGGCATCAAAATTAAAGAAAGGGTTGGAAACCATTGGGATGGGAGACATTTGGATGGCGGGGCAGGAAAACAGGCGAAGTATTTGGAGAAAAATTAAGAAACGTCTCTGTGATATTGACAGACAGCAAATGATTGCGCAATGCACAGAGAAGGTGTCATTAGAATTACAGTCTGGGCTGAAATCGGAGTGGGGTATGGAGCAATACATCAAAACAGGTACCAAACTCATTAGAGAGGGGCTCGCGTGGATTAGACTAGGAGCATGGAGGAGCACGAAAATTTCTGACGAGAATGGTACGAGAATCTGTCCCATTTGCGAGGAGGAAGAGTCGTGGACTCACATCTTGGCAAGATGTAGGGGTACGGAGGAATGGCGGGAAAAATATTTGCCGCGATTTTTTACTACTGCGAATGTAGGGATAGAAGCATGTTGGACGCTACTGGCAGGCACGGAAAATATGGACGGGCTAGGTAAATTTATACTTAAGGCAAGATAGCTGAGATCTGAGGAGGCTGCCAATAGAGAAGGGGGGGAGATAAGATCAACTAAACAAAAGTGACTACAATGTTCTACATATATATTATTTCATACTTAGGTTACTGTTGTGCTAGGGTTGTATATATTATGTGTATATATGTCTTTTAAGTGTAATTATCTACTATAAGAGGGTGCATTTATGAAGGTGTACTCTGTGCTGTAAATTTAAATTGCTATATTTGAATATCTTTGTATCTTTTTATTTCGGATTCACTCTTAATTTTATTGTTGTTTAATATTGTGTATTTCCTTTGTCTTTTATTTTCGTGTTTACTCATTTAATTCTTTGTTGTGGTTGTTGTTTTAATATTGCTTGTAATGTGTATTACAAAAACACGTACGGTCTGTGGGCCCGTGCGACGGTTGAAATTCTATGTATGATATTGCTATGTTAATAAATACACTTATTTATTCATTCATTCATTCATTCATTCATTCATTCATTCATTCACTCTAACAGTGCAGAGAGAATTCCTAATCGCAAGCCTCTGCGTCATCCGCCCGCCATCGACCAAACAGCAACTCTGTAATCAACCTGAAAGATGAATTAAGGGAAATGAAATGAGGGTAATGCGGATAAAGAATATTGTGATTGAATACATCAGCCCAGCATCACCTGCCTATAGCAGCTAAGAAGCACATTGTTTTCCACTCAAAATGTTTGAAATCAAACCTCTCTTAAATACATGTGAGACATCGTGAAAAAAGGCTTTAGAATAAGGTCCGAGTTCATATGCGTGTCTATTGTGTCTGCATGTGAGTGCATGAGTGTGAGCGGCGTAACTCAAAAACAAGAAGTCAGTTAAATACCAAAGTTGATGTAAAAGTTCAGTTTCTTTCTTTCTTCTTTCAGTTTCGTTCAGCGACCGACGATTTTCGGAAAATCACTCCCTTCAAACTGCCCTTTCACAGAAACTTTTTAGAAAACTTTTATGTTCTAAACATCGGCTCTAACGGTTTTGGGAATTATATTTGAATGACAATATAATATGTAACTTGAATTTTCTGGGAATAGCCTATGAAGTCCATTTCATTTGGAAGGAGTTTTCTATAATTTTGGATAACTGGTAAATGGTGATAGCATTACACAAAAATATACCTCTCTAAAACACAAAAAAATTTATATCAAATATGTATTTTTGTGGCACCAACAATTTACAAGGTATCCGTTTATGTTGGTTATAATTGGTGCATTCGTTGTATTGTTTTTAATGTCGTACAGCTGTTTACCTGTTTATTTTGAGTCATAATGAGGCACTCTTTAATAACGCACTATCGAGTTAAATTTCTTTTTGTCCGTTGTCCTACAATTTGTATAATATTTGCAAATTTTTATACCGACTAACTTGAAGTTTATAGAAAAATAAACTTACACAAGAATTGGATAGGTAGAGTCAAACTGAAAAATGCAATGCCGTAGCCGGGATTTGAACCACGGATGCCCCGGTTTCTCCCGGCATTGAATATTTCAGTTTAACTCTTCGTATCCAACTCCTGTCCTACACACGGCTTGTATGGAAAAATAAATCAATTACACAAGAATTGTTTGTGAAAGATATAAAGCAATAACTAATAGTGGGTAGAGGAAGTCATGTAAATGAAGCATATCAAATGCCTACATACTTTTCCTACTACTTATCTATAGTAAGTAGAAGTATTGCATTTCACCCAAAAATTCGATACCCAATTTTCACGTTTGAGGACCCCTAATTCCATAATAGCATTTTTATTAACTTGATATTTCAGTTCAGTATCTTCCAAGGATTTGACACAAACATTTTCAGAACATCCCCCCGCACACCAAACTACCCTTTATGTGGAACATTTTTCGAAATTTTCAATCTTCTACAAATGGCTCTAACGATTTTGACTAAAATAAAACATTAAAGTTACATGGAAAGTAAAATGTGTCTCTTGAAACTTCTGGGGACAGTCTCTGAAGATCTCTTCCTTCTGGGTGACTTTTGTACAATTAGTAAACCGTAAGAGATACACAAAATCTTACTACACAAAAATGTAATCACACAGCTTATTTAATTTTTTGTAGAGTTAATGATTTCCGGAATACTCCTTGTTATTGGTTTCAATTTCAAAATACTTAAACTTTTCTCAAGCGGAAATTTGTTATACTTGTTTTTGTTTTACTCCTAGCCATGCAAAGAAAATAGAGTCTCAATCACATAACAAACAGTATTTAAGGGAGCACAGAAGTACTTCTTTTAGCGATTTTGGTAAAAAATGCCGACTTTTGGATTTTTTGTGGAAAAAAGCACTATACTTTAATTTAAAGTATATATTTGCTATGGTTGATTCTCCTAGGGCAGACATAACACATGCTTAGGACGCCATTTTAAAGCATTGCATTGAATAAATGACTCTATATGTTAAACTTGAAGGCGGCCATGGCCGAGTGGTTAGACCGCTCGTCTTCCATCTAGGCGGCCCGAGTTTAATCCCAAGCACCCACACGTTAACGAAACTGCATCTGGGCGGGTTTTCTCCATGTTTTTTCTTCTCTAGCTGATAATAGGCACTTTTTACATAGCTACATGTGGGGAAAAGCTGATTGTATACTGCCTGATCTACGAAAATTTTGAATACTGGATGGAAAATCAGTCAGAAATACAGAACAGCACCATTTAAGACTGGATAATTCAAATATAAGACCTAATAGCTTGAAGTACCATACTTCCATTTTTGCCAGCATACTGTCCTTCCTTGTATGACGTTCTAAGGCAGAATACAATATAAATAACAATCTATGGCTACAATATTTTCTTAGATTGTCAATAAAAATAAAAGCAAAGCAATGATATATATGACCTCCCTGTAACAAAATCCTTAGCACCGGGAATAAAATATTTATAAATTTGATAATTTGAAACTCTTGTCTGGATAGTTGTAGCTACTTAACTGAACATAACACTTACGGAAATGTCCTAACATTTACAGTTCCCTTTCTTTCGCGATCATACTCGGACACAAAAACAAAGACATGGGAGAATCTCTCGTAAACTCCAAAAACAAGATTCGTGTTCCTCTGGGCAGGGACTGACTTCTCGTGAAAAAGTGTAGAAAGGATAGGGTTTAAGGATATTTTTCATACACGCTAACTTGCAATACAATATCACTGTTTCTAGAATGCTACACAATTACATAAGGAGAAGTCTCCATAACTCAGGAACCTTGGCTTAGAAAGGGTCAGGTAATGGGACTAAAATGAAAGTTTCAGGTGGCAGTTGCTCTGCTTATTTTCCACATGACTCTGAGGAATCGCCACCTTCTCAAGAGTTCAGGTATCCTGTGTTATTATTGCAAAAAAAAAAAAAAAAAAAAAAAAAATCTTAATCCACTCATTGTCTTTGATTCCAAAGTCTACCATAGTATTTTCGGAAGCACTAACTCAAATTAAGAGGAAGATCTTGAATCAAGGAGCGTTCCGACCTTATTGAGGGAGGAGGTCCTAGATTAATCCATAAGTGTTTTGGGATCCTAGAGGGAATTCAGGATTGGAAGGTGTGTGTGTGTATAGGCATGTGTGTGTGTGTGTGTAAGTGTGTGGATCCTTAATAGTTGCCCAATCATAGTCATATTCATTTATCTGAAGAGGACGGTAAGGGTCTGCTTATCCGGAATCCCATGATACTCGTTTAAGAGGGACTTGGAGGGTGGTCTAGAAAAGGTTCTCAAATCAGAATAAGGAAATCAGAACACCTGTAGTTTTTTTAAGAAAACCTTAATCTGCCCTTTCCTTTAACATAAACTGGCACAAACAAACTTAAATGGAATCATATTTCATCTCCATCTAGAAGAAGACACGCCGAAATTGGATCAATTCACACTCTCCAAAAGAACGTCTAACGATTGCTTCAAAAACTGCTTATACTTGCTCAACTTTTCAAATTGAGTGAGAATCATGAATTACAACCTCGTGACGACGAGGCAGACCAGGAATGTCTCATTGTAGGTGGATCAAATTAACAATTATAACAGTTTAGTACTCGTTATAGTGCATTTTACTATTACTCATGATTTTTAACGCGGATTTTTGGAATGGAAAGGCGGGGAGCAAACAGCGCGCGGAGCAAACATACATGCGAACCGGGTCGGACAATGAAATGATCGCTCTGTACTAAAGTATACCAAATTCATTTAGAATGATTGAACATCCCTGAATGCTATCAGAAAATTGACGATATGCATTTTGTCATACCAATATTGTAAACGTGGTGTTTCAATCAATATGGTCTGGCAATTTTCAACAACAAAAAAATAACGAAAATATTGCTTGTAAGGGATAGCTTGGGGGTGGGGGATTATATTGGGAATCTTTGTGTCTCATCCTTGGAACACGCTGAACTTTGTTTTTTTTTAATTTATTTTTCTTTTTTGTTTATTTATTTTGGGGACCTAAAATATATATATTTCCGGTGAAATCTCAATATAAACATTTTGGGTAAAATAGAATAGGTACTACTTCTACTTATACAGGCAATTAGTAAATAAAATAAATACTAATCTGACGGTTTCAACAGTAAGATATTGATATCAAACCGGAAATCTACAGTGGGACAGACACCTCTGTTTAAAATGGAATGTATCAGTATAATCGCAAAATCCACCTGCCACTCTCACTCTTAACAGGACATTTAAATAGAGTTGTCCATTCTATTGAGTCAACAATTGCTTTCCTCATAATTTAAAATGACCATATTGAAGACTTACATTTAAATAGGGGATACTAATTTGCATATGTGGCAGTTTTATAACGAGCTGTTTTAAGTGGAATTCGGCATAGAAGTTATTATTCCTCTCTAGTTAATGATTATAATTAACTGAAGAAAACTGTATGTGCGACGGACACACCGTTGTCTCTGATTATTTTTAATATTATAATTTATGTTTTTAATATATTTTCATATTTGCTCCGGCCAGTTGGGTTCTTCGTCGAGCAAGTATCTCTTAACAGGGCGTCAAAAGTAGAAGGAACTCTTTGAGAGAACCCTTTCAAACTTTAATTTATTTAATGTGTTACCAAGAATATTTACAACTTGTGTACACTTTATAATCGTCTTTGATCCAAGCTGAAACACTATTATATGCGTTCACCTACATATAAAACTTAGATTTCGCGTATCACATTTCCTACTTAAATAATATGTAGAGCCGAAGTCCTGTGGAGAACAACTGACTGCGCTTCTACCTAAAGACATGTGCAGTAACTGTGAAGGAATTTCCGTCTCTGTAATATATATATATATATATATATATATATATATATATATATATATAGTAACTTTCACAATCTCACCACCCCTTAAAGCTTAGCTAAAGCTCTTTAGCTCAAGTACTTTCTTTTATACGTTTCACCCCAACTCCTTGGCTATTGAACACAAAAACCTTGCGAAAGATTTCTCTTTTATGACCCATGTACAGTTTCAGCTATGTTGTCTCTCTCATAATTAAGCCTATACTAACATCTCTAATAATGCAATCTCATTTCTATATTACAATATATTTATTTCTATTATCTTGCTTATTAATTATTTATCTTTTCTTGCAGTAATTAGTTCTGTCGCAATCACCCGATTTACTACTTGTATTAATATTTTAAGGCTTCTTTATTACTTAACATTATTTTGCAACTATTTCAAAGGAACTAATACTTTAAGGTCTAATTCACAGGCTGACCCAGTAAAGCTCACAGTGTACTACACGACAATGTGTGAGGAGAGCCAGAACTTAACCAAGTACCAGCTGTTACCAGCGATGGAGAAGTTGGGGATGGACAATCTCAAAGTAACATTTGTACCATTTGGTACTGACAATACGGTAAATTCAGGATCTAGTGCTTGTTTCTTATTAGCTTATGATACAGTACTTTATACTTTCTCTAGCACATAAGTACTGATACCGAGATTTTACCGGAAATACATCTTTTGAGGATCCCTGAATAAAAACACTTTAGAGAAAGGTCTGTGTGTCTATCTGGCTGTGTGTATGTATGTATATATGTATGTATGTATGCATGCATAAATGTATGTATGTATGTATGTATGTAAGCATGCATGCATGCATGCATGAATGTATATATATGTATGTGTGGATGGATGGATGGATGGGTGGATGGGTGGATGGTTGGGTGGGTGGATGGAAGGATGGATGGATGGATGGATGTAATTAAGAGTGAGTGATGTGAGCGGCTGTGGACAACATAACTCAAAAACGAAAAGTTGGTTAAGTTCCAAACTTGGTATTTAAGTTCATTATTTTCCAAGTTTCAGGAAAATCCCCCAACTCCAAATACCCTTTACGTGGAAAACGTTTCGAAATTTCTTTTTAAAAAATGGTAACGATTTTGATTAAAATGCCATATTTTTAAGATCTTTTCATAACAAACAAAATGTACACAAACTTTTCTGGAAATAGCCTCTGAAGAACTCTTCATTCTGTATGGCTCTTGCATATCTGATTACAAGGAATTCCATGTTATTGGTTTCAATTTAGAACTACTGAAACTTTTTTACAAACGGGAAGCTGTCTTTTATTTCATATCTCTTTTTATTAGTCCTAGTCATTCAAACTACACTTCAATTGTTTAAAAAATGATCAGATTTTAAAAGATGTGACTCACTTTAACCTGGTGCATTCCCTGCTAATTACAAGGAAGCAAGTAGTAAGACAACTTTTTCTAATGGTTATCTATTAGCATGATGTAGATAAAAGAATAATCTTTTGATAGCAATAGTTTGTTACAGAATAAGCACAGAAAGTTATGTGAATGGAACAGTCAGATTTTTATAACTAGGAGACTGTTTCCAGAGAGGGAATGATTTTCGATTCTGTAAAGTATACAAGACTTTATACAATTTTCGTAAACGTGTTTTATCAAGGAACTTTAAAATGCATACAAAGTTGCAAATGGGTTGTACAGGATACTCTGCCAATATAACAATAACTTAGGACCAATTTTTACTCACATCTAAATACAGGTGTAAAGCTGTTAAATATGGATGTTTTGATTTTGTTCAGTTTCACTGTCAGTTTATTAAGTTATCACTGCCACTTCATTGGTGTGATCTAGTTCAAACGTTCAATGTCAATTCACCAATATGCGTAGTTCGATTTTCCTTGTCGTTTCACTTAGTTCTCACTGTTTTTCGCTTTCTTCGCGACATACCGCCATAATGCAATACTCATCCTCTTCTTCTGACAGCTCAACTGCTGGGAGTCGAGCACAGTATCTCTCTAAATCTTCTGCACGAGCCATTCATGTACATGTACGATACAAATATCGTCGCAACCTCTCATGGATGACGCACTGTCGCACCAAAAACTCACTCACTAGCTTACAACACGCCTTCCTGCGAACATGCTGAGCTCTACAAACACTGGAATTTTCCACAGATTTCAGGAATATTCGGAAAGCGGGGAGAGAAAAAATCCCAGAACAATCCCGATCTCTCTCTAGCGCGTCTCGAGTTAACGCTGGGCGAAAGGCTATCCCGTCAGCTTATCTCTTCCCTGTCGTTCGGTCGGTTGAGTCCTTCCCGATAAGCTTGGGTCATAGCCGTTTTGTCTCATTATTTATAGGATATATCAAACTATATTGTCGTTTGCTCAATGCTCAGTAAAATTACTTTGAACGACCTCAGTTAATCATAATTTTCATTGCGCCCCCTTTACCGCCCTTTAGCAGTTAATTACATGCTGGACGCAGCACGTCATCACACTATCTTTTTAAATAACTATCAGAACATATAGAGTGGAAAAAAATTAAATTGAACCATTTTAAGTGCTGGGGTGTGATACAAGTGCATTAATTATATTGCGACCGTAATTTGTTTGCTATACAATTACAGACACTTCTTTTAAAGGAGATATAGTAGCTGTTCCTGTTGATACAACTGGAGATTACGAATTACAAAAGAAGCATATGAGGACCATTCACAATGAGAGTTCCTGATGTGTGGTCAGAAAAGGACAATATTCCCAGCATCCCTTATTATAATTATCATTGTAATTGAAATCATAAGAACCTCAGCCGGTTGCGGGAATACTATAACTATTTCGACACGAGTCGGAGACGGCCGTGCTGTGGCCCAGTGGTTAGACCGCTCGCCTCTCAACCGGCGACTGGTTCTATCCCAAACGACTGCATTTGAGATTGGTGGTGGATAAGCGGAGCAGGGGCGGGTTTTCTCCAGGTTCTCCGATTTCCCCGGCCCTCGCATTCCACCGGTGCTCCATTTCATGCATCATCAGTGGCATTGCCTGCGGTGCCAAAGCGGGCGTTAAACACTACCAAGAGCTGCCGCGCTCGAGCAGCCATGCGGTGAGTTGGTTGGTAGATATGCATGTATTCTACACATACTATGTACATAGTGTATAGAGAAGGTATTGCATCCCACCCAAAAACTCGATACCGAGATTTCACGGGAATACACGTTTTAGGGTCCCCTGTATCCAAAAAATGCATTTTTTTAAAAAAGGTCCGTGTGTCCGTGTGTCCGTGAACATGATAACTTCAAAACCAAAAGTCGGTAAAATATGAAACTTGGTATTTAAGTTTTGTATCTTCTAGGGATGCGACACTAAGCTTTTGAGAAAAATCCCCCATCCCAAACTACGCTTCTCATGAAAAAAAAAAAGGTTAGAAAATGTTGATTTTCCCAAAAATGGCTCTAACGATTTTGATTAAAATGTCATAAATTGAGGATATTTATATGGCAAATAAAATGTATTTCTTACATTTTTTTTGGGAATAGCCTCTGAAGACCTCTTTATTCTGAATGAATTTCGTTGAATTTTGCCTAACTAATAAACCGTAAGAGTTAGAAACTTAATACACGAATACGCCGACCTAGGGAACCATAAGCTAGCATATTACTTATAGACCACGGAGGAAAATTTAATGAGGTGGCAGATGAGGTGTTTAGAGAATGACTCTGATTGATCATTGACAAAAACATGAATGCTTGGATACTTTTATCTTTATGTTATATGTTTATGGTAATATTTATGTCAACATCTTCCGTGTGCTTTCAGATGGGAATAGCGTTAGTCGTTTTCGGGGGGGGGGGGTCGGCACTCATTCTGTTCAGGATACTGTACTTACGCCGAAGGACATCCCCGGGAGAGACGAGAAGACACCGGGGCCGGAACCAGGAGTGAACTCACAGCAATGACATTGTGCGTGCAGATTCCGGATTGGAACGGTTGTCGGACAGGTAGAAATTTCAATGTCCCCCACCCCAATGTGGAGTCTGTATGCTCTAATCAATATATAAATTTATGAATTTTCAAGTTTCTAAAATTTAACTAGCCGAAGGCTGAAGTCATTCTTGTCTCTCCCACGCTGCAACGAATGCCATCACTGCAATGTCCACACTGAAACAGACCTAATGAGGTGAGAAATGAATAAAATAATTAATGGCACGATATAAATTAACTTCAAATAAAAAAATGAATTTAACTATAAAAAAAAAAAAATTACAGATGACAGTATTCTTATATATAAAATTCTAGAATATTTGGGTAATATTTCAAATTGTTTCAATGTATAATATAAAAGATAAAGAGCTCCAGGGTCAGGAAATTCTAGGGTTGAGAGAAACAAGGCTAACATTTTCCTGATGATCCGGGAAAACGCCGAAATAATTCAAGGATCAGAATGGACAGTCGCCGAAAATCGAATACGGAATCTCCCACACGCGTTACCGTGACAAGCTTCTATGTGTAGGTTATGCTCATGTATGAGTTTCATTATGATGGTTCGTTATCAATATGTACAAGTAATATTTGTGCCAGAGGTTTTCGTGCCCACGTTATGACAGAGACTTGAGTTTCTGCTGCAGGAAAAAATGATGGCCTGAATAAGTAGATAACTCTCGAATATAACCAAGTTAAGAACCACAAGTTAAATTGGTTAAGTTTCGAGACGCGGGCTATTCATTAATTTTACTACTGAATGCCGGAACTTTGTGTGCATTATCCTATTTGTAGAAATGTATGTTTCTTAATTCTTCGACTTCTTTCTAATTGTCTCATAAAATAAAGTGACAGACGTCCCATTATAAAGTGACAGACTTTCAACTTGTCCTGGTGTTCCGATAGATTTTATTAGGATGCCTTTTTGTTCTTTTCTGCAGGGAAATATATCCAGTAAGCCAACTATTTTACGAGTTCTCTGAAAACAGGATTTTATTTTGTATTTATGTTTATAGTAATTGTAATGTCATATGCTGTGCACTGTTATAACACTTCTTTAAAATAATTTTATGATCTCAGTATTCTGATAAATATGCTTTGTTTGTAGCCGAGTGGTTAGACCCCTCGCATCTCACCAAACCGGTCCGGGTTTGAGTCCGGGTAATTTTATATGGGATTTGTGGTGTAAAAAGTCTGGGCGGGTTTCCTCCGGGTTTTCCAGTTTCCTCCGCCATTCAATTGACCAAGTGCTCCTCCGTCGTCTTTCCTTCTATCCATTTCGCCTTCATTTCATATCAACTTCCTCTCACTAAAGGCGATCCTCCGTCCCGAGTTTTCACTCTCATTCAATGCTCAGCAATAGGCTTCTTACTAGGCACTAGGGTGTTAAACTCTGGGAGGAAGTTCATTCTTCCGTAGTAGGAGAGTAAAACCAACTATATAAGTAAGTTTGTAACACATACGAACAACTCTTTATATTTTATAATTTCATTAGCTTACATCATCAGTCTAATTTTAAAAATATGACGTGTTCCATTCACATGACTTTCTCTAAAAGTTCAGCAAACTATTCACACAAAAGGTTCTTTTATCTATTTCACTAATCGAGATAAAGTTTGGTAGATTTGCTTCTTGTAAGTAGAAGGGAAATAAGGGGATGCACTCGGTAGGCGATAGTCAAATCTTTTAAATTCTGTCGCTGTGTGAACAAATAAAGTTCCTTTCGCTTTGCATGGCCAGCAGTAAAACAATAGAGAGAGGAAACGAAAATCACTTCCCGTTTGAGAAGTGTTTTGGGTTTAAAATTGAAACCAAAATATCTTAGAAACGATCAACTCTATAAATATGTATAGCTATGTATTGAATTGTGTGTTTTAAGAGGATATATAGTTTTTGTACACTAAGTTTTTAACTATCTCTTACAGTTTACCACGTATGTAAAATTCGTCCACAATGAAAAGGTACGTAGGTATAGGTTTTATTTTATATGTTTAATATGCGATAGTTTATTGAAAGTCGCTTGTTATTTTTGACAAAAACAAAAATGTTAAACATTTTGCCATGTAGAAGGGTAGTTTGTGGTGGAAGGATTTTCTTGCAAATCTTCCTTTCGCATCCTTGGAACATGTTTGGTATTTAACGTCTTCGTTTTTGAGATATGGTGTCCACCACAAACATTTATGGGTGGAATACAATACCTACCTTCTCTATACACTACGTACAGAGTACATGTAGAGAAAGTAAAAACGAGTGTCTCGATTTTAACTTCGGGAAACATGGTCTCATTACATAAAACTGTATTACTTTTAATTAAGTATATATGAAGTGAATACGAAAGAACAATCATATATGTTACGTTCACATGACTTTTCTATATCTATATATCAAATTATTGTTGAAACGCTTATTCTTCTATATACTTCATGCTAATAATTTAATATGCTTCATCGAGATAGTTTATCGCAGTTTTATGAGTCTTTGTATATGTTAATACTGTCCACATAACCACATATACTTAATATATACTTAATTATCGTTAATTTATGACTGGTGTAGGAAAGACACTTTCTATATGCCCTCTTAGATGTGTCAGTCAAGTGAGAAAGCAACCGCATACGGAAACTGAGAGTGAGTTCACCGTATTTGATGTAAGGACCTGCATAGTTGTCACATTCCTTTTATGAAGATGTTGATTCTTTCGCTGACTCCGCGTAGCTGATTCAGCGAGGAGTCGGTAGAGCTGTTGAGTTTTCTCAGGGTGGAAACAGGAAAGAATGTAGGTACGGATACTGGTTTAGAATTGAAAATAGCAGCAGGATCCTGGTTCACTCGGATATTTTGTATTTGACGAAGGAACATCAAACACTCTTGGTGAAGTCATCTCGACAAACACAGATGTTGAACATTTCTCTTAACAGCTTTATACTCTTAAAGAAACACTTTATATATATATATATATATATATATATATATATATATATATATATATTAAAACACTGGTGAATATATTACACTTACATCGCACTTTGAAATTTCAGCACGGAGTTCTTACACAAAGCTCCGTGAATTACTCGTCGGAAAGACAGGAAAAACTATATTACTTAACATTACACTTACATCGCACTTTGAAATCGCAGCACGGAGTTCTTACACAAAGCTCCGTGAATTTCTCGTCGGAAAGACAGGAAAAACTATATTACTTAACATTACACTTACATCGTACTTTATATTTTCAGCGCGGAATTCTTCTACAAAGTGACGTGGAGTCCTCGTATGAATGACAGGAGAAACAGTGTAAATTCTAAACTTGCGTCTGTTTAAATGGCCGACGAGGCAAGATGTCAGCCTTAAGCTTTCTTATTTCTGATTGGTTAATATTTGCCGCCAAAGCTTGCGTTTAGCGTCACCATATTTCGTGGTTTCATTGTATTTTAATCAGGTGACCCCTGGATACATAGAAAAGTATCCTGCTTGGTAAATATTAGGAACTTTTACCGAGGAAACACTTGTAACCCTAATGCACGCACAAGAAATAAAAGTAAAATTACAAATTCTCAAGGCTTTTGCAGACAATGACGGGTGTCTTTTGTTAAACCCAACTCGTAGTTTCTAGCAGCTCTGCCTTGGAGCACGTTAACATAGGTAAAGTAACAATTATGAAATAAATACAATAAAAAGAAAAGAAATCACTTATGCAAACATATAATTATAACAATAAAAGTTTTGGGGATTGTTTATAAACCTTTGATATTAACACAATAATCATTATGGAGCAGTGACGTCGAAACGTTGGCAGAAATGGTCTTATTAACTGTTTTCTTGTAATTAGAAAGGAAGTAAGAGAATGCGCTATGCTAAAGAGATAGTCAAATCGTTTAAAACCTAGTTGCATGTGGTTAAAATCTGTTTTGCATTGCCAGGAATTGAAAAATTTCCGTATGAGAAGTTTATTAAAGTGAAACCAATTACAAGCAATATCACAAAAATGGTCAGCTCCACGAATAAATGTATTTGTAAATATAACAAGATCTACATTATATTTAATACGCTTTTATCTATCTCTTGCGGTTTACCAGTTATACATAATTCAGTAAAATTAATCCAAAATGAACAGCTTTTCAGAAAATATTCTCAGAAAATTCAAAATTTACAGTTTATTTATCCTGAAAATATATTTAATATACAGTATTTTGATCAAAACCGGTAATGCTATTTTTGAGAAAATAAAAATGTTCGCAAATATTTCAATGTAATGGGTAGTTTGGGCATTTTCTTAAAAATCTTGTCGCATTCTTGGAAGACACTAAACATAAATTCTAGGTTTGCTATTTACGGTGTTTTCGTTTTTCAGCTATGCTGTCCATAGACACACACATACGTGCGCGCGCTCGCTCGCGGATTTTTTTCTAAAAATCTTATGTGTTCCATTCACGTAACTTTCTCAAGCTGTGCCACAAACAAGTTGCTTACAAAAGATTATGCTTTTATCTACATCATTCTAAACGAAATAAATATTATGAGAATTGTATTACTTGTTTCCTTGTAAATTAAAGGGAAGTAGGGAAATGCAAGCTGAAGTGATTGTCAAATCTTTTAAAAGCCCGTCACTCTGTGAAACTATTTAATTCGGTTCTCTTTGAATGCTAGGAGTAAACAAAAGAAATACGAAAGGAAAGATCGATTTTTTGTTTGAGAAAAGTTAAAGTAACTTAAAATTGAAACCAATAACGCGAAATATTTGAAAACGATTGATATTAAATATAAAAAAATTTGTGTTTGAACAAGCTCAACATTATTTGTGTACTAAATTTTTGCCTAGCTTTTACGGTTTACCAGTTATACAAAAAAATCATCCAATTAAGAGGTATTCAGAGGCCATTCCCAGAAATTTCAAGATATACATCTCGTTTGCCATGAAGATGTCTTAAAATATGACATTTTAATAAAAATCTTTAGAGCCATTTATGAGAAAATCAAAATTTTCAAAACTTGTTCCATGTAAAGGATAGTCTAAGGTGAAAATCTTCATATAGCACCCTTGGAAGATACTAAATGTCAATACCAATTTTTCGTTTTTTTTTGCTATGTTGTCCACAGACAAACAAAGAAACACACACACACACACACACACACACACACAAACACGCACATGGACATGTTCCTAAAATTTTTTGGGGGATTCAGGGGTCTCAAAAAATGTAGCTTGGTATCGATTTTTGGGTAGAATAGAATACCTTCTCTATTCGTTATGACCATTGTACATTCGGGCTAGAGAAAGTAAAACTTTTTTTTTTTGGATTCAGCGGACTTCAAAACACATATTTTCGGTGAAATGTCGACACCAATTTTTGAGTAGAATACAATACCTTCTCTATCTACTATATACTTTTTATTTATGTACTTACCAGAGAAAGTAAAAAGTAACGATAATTTTTTCCACCACACTTCGCTAATGTAAAACTTTACCTTACAGTACGAGAGTGATGGCAACGGTGGTTTCACGTTTGACTGTTTCTGTCGCTTCGACTGCATGGGCAACATGATGCAAGCCTGTGGGCTCAATATGTTGGGCAGCGATGAGCAAAAGAAGTTCCAGTTCGTCTCTTGCATAATGAGCGAGTGTATCCCCGGTCAAAGGGCCGGTAAAAAGGTAAGTACAATTCATCATTTTATACACAGAAAAATATTATTTTAGTTGTATCAGGGTGACATCAAGGTCACCAACCGGAAGTCTTAGAAGAGTGACTTCCATACCGTTTTGAATTAAAAGAAAACTGAAGTCTTCCATTCACATGCCTTTCTCTAGATTGACAAATTATTATTAAAAAACCTATCCTTTTACCTACTCCATGCTAATCGATTAGCAGACATAGTCTTATTACTTGCTTCCTTGTAAGTAGAAGGGAAATAAGGCCTATCCTATGCTAAAACATAGTCAATTTTTTTTAAAAGCTAGTTGCCATCTCATTGAAATCCGTTTCTTTGCAGGATCAGAAGTTGACAAATTCCTGTGTAAGAAACGTTTTTTAAGTATTTTAAAACAGAAATCAATAACAAGGAATGTCTCAAAAACTCCACGTCATAATGTGTATGACATAAATTGTGTGTTTTATCGAAATATACTTTTTCTATGCAGTAAGTTTTCCTCCATCGCTTACGGTTTACTAGTTATGCAACATTCATCCTGAATAAAGAGGTCTTCAGAGGCTATTCCCAGAAAATTCAAGATATACGACTTATTTATCTTGTAGATATCTTTAATATGCGACATTTTAACCAAAATTGTTACAGACATTTTTGAGAAAATAAAAATTTACGAAACTTTTTCCAAACAAAGAGTAGCTTGGGGTGGGAGGATTTTTCCTTGAAAAATAATAAACTTAAATACCAAGTTAGGTTTTTTTAGCAACTTTTCGTTTTTGAGTTATCTTATTCACAGATACACGGACACTCCTTTTATTAAAACATTTTTTTTTTTTTGGATACAGGGTACCCTAAAATATGTCTTTCCAGTGAAATCTCGGTATTGAATTTTTAGTTGGAACGCAATACCTTCTCTATATACTATGTACCATTACGTGTAGAGAAAGTAATTACACAGATTCTCAATTAAAATTAGGAATAGAATCTTTAGAGCCAAAGGGACCCGGCACCGAACCAAGGAGGTTATTGTACTTACGCCCACATTATGGTGCCGCTCGAAGGGGAAATGAGGTGAGATGCTTCGCCGGGCGACAGAAGCTAGGAGCGATGGCACAGCAATGACAGAGTTCTTACATTCTCGAAATTGAGGCACCCCAACAGCCGGACAGGTAACCGGGAAGCTCGCCCCATATATGGTTCAATGCAACTAACCAAAATCAAGGAACGGAGAAACCACAATGAGTATATTTTTCACGGCTACGTTGCACCAACGCCATCGTGACACTTCCAAACCTGAAAGAAACCAACGGGATGAAGGATGGATGAAACGGCAATGGGAACGATATGGAAAAAACAGGAAATTCGGGGAATGGAATACACTTACGCAGCATTTACCTTGCGACCCGAAGAAAACCTCGAAAAAAACAGGTAGTTCCGCTATGGGGATCAAATCCGCGATCTTTCGAATACGGGCCACAGATGAAGCCGCCGGAACCATCCTTCTCGGTCAATTAATGTCCTTCTGCACCTCTGCATCCTTTAGTCCAAGCAAACTCAAGATTAATGTCTGACACAAACTGCGACGTAATCACGTAGACTTAGGTATGTTCCAATCAGAATCCATAATGTCGTCAATTGCTGTTGACATCCAAACAATTTTTGTCCGAAGTACTGTAGCAGATGAAAATAATTTAATGTTTCGTTCAGTTACATGCTCAACACCCAAAATGGAAGATGAATGTTTTTATACTGCCTTTTTGTTTGTTTTGTTTCACAGTGCTCACAAATGGTAGGCCTTGATTGGGAAGCTGTGCAAAAATGTTTTACGGGCCTTGAAGGACAGAAGCTTCTTGCTGCTTACGGTGATATGACCAAGAACGCAAATCCTGCTATTACTGACCTTCCCATGACCTTTATCAATGATGTAAGTAGATCCAACGTTATTTTAAATGCAAATTAATTTGATATCAAGTGTACTCTATGGTTATTTTCTTCCTCTTCTTCTTCTTCTTCTCCTTGTGCTACTGCCGCTGCTTATACGGGCAATAGATTGGATAGTCCGTTGAGTTACCAAATTTTACTAGTCACTTCTTGTAAGTGCATCCTACATTTCTTTGCCCTAGCGATTTCATTTTATAATATTGTGGTATAATATTAGCTTTTTTCATGTATAGTTACTTATAGCACTTTATGCTCGACTATGGTCCCTAATGTAGCAGTTATATGTCTGATAGCTGCAATTTTATGGGCCTGATTAAAATCAGGTCTTCATTTAAGTGCAGGTTTCCACATCAGAAGGTCCATGTGTAACAATCCATACTTTCGCGTCTGCGCAAATCGTGTAACGCTACCAGGCACCGACAGTTGAAAGCGCAACTATCGATTATTCTCATATGTTCAATCGAAGAACAACTAGCGCGAGTGTAGAAAAAGTAAATGTGTCGGATACGAGTATGCAATGCACAATTCATGAATTAGAGAAAGTCAAAATGCATAACCTCATTTTCAAAAAATGAATTCTGATATAGGTACTTCAATGGATTGTCACAAAGTATGAAACCATTAACCTTGTGGACTCACTGCTCTACTTTAAAATTAGTACTGAATATTAGGTACCAAATTAACTCATCTAAGTAATCAAAATTGGACAGCTTATGAAAACGTAAGCCAGAGAGATATAAGAACGAAAATCTAAATTTTTTTCATTTGATGAATTGAAGAAATATTTGTTCATATCACTAAGTAGTTGCTCTCTTACAATTGGCTTAAAAGTTGTAAGACGTACTGGAGGGGAAAATATTAAGTGACATGATTAATATTGTTAGAGGTAGGAACAAGTTTTGGAATGATGGATGTTTGCCAAAGGCATGAGTTACATCAATTAAAAGTTGTTACTGTAAAATATATTGGTTCGAGTATATAATTACTATCCCAAACACTATATAAAATCAACAAGAACCTTTAGAATAACAGACAAGTATTATGATACTTTACAGAAATACATAAATCTGCCTCCAAAAATATGCAACACCCCCTCCTTCTTTATAAATTATCAAAATGGAAAATGTACCGTGCAGAATGTCGGCTAAAACTTGTTAAATATGGACAAAACAAATAGCTCAATGCATATCTTAATCTCCACAAATTCAAATTATACACATACCATTGCTTTCACCGAAGTTCTGCGACAATTATAGTAGATCCATCTGCGGGTGGAGGCTGTAATTCCACTAATGTGACGAAAACTTATATTGAAACATCAATTCAAAATAAAGTTAAAATCACAAACTACTGCTACAGAAGTTTATATTGAAGAATGAATTCAAAATAAAGTTAAAATCTCAAATACAATATTAAACTCAATAGAAAAGAAAACACACAAATTAACTACAGTCAGCTTCCAGTATTCCACAAAGAACATTACGCAAATCCATTTCAACGATTGCACAACAAACGATCTGTATTTGAAATAAATTCATTTCTAGTATTAATTATAAATAAAATTCTGATAAACCCATTTTGTCTTCTCGTTTTTCAAAGTCTACTTTTTTAATTGTTATACTCATAGCATACATACACTGTGTGTATCAAGCATTGTGTTAAGGTTCAAGATTAGAATAAAAACATTACTTTCGCGTCTGAGCACTTACCACAACTCTGCCAGCTGTTTCAATGCATAAGGCAAATAAATGCACTTACTGTCTCAGGTAAGCGTAAAACACTAAAGATAATTTATAAATATTTTAAACTTAGACACATGGTCGACCATAAATAGTCGTATGAAACTTGACTATAATGGCAATTAAAATGCTCGTACTATGCTTGTTTCATTATATACTCTCATCTTAATTATGTACTACCTTTATACTCTTGTTGCGTAATATACTATTATGCAGCTTATTTACAGATATCTAATCTTCACATTATTGTTCAATAATTTTTTGTGACACCCATTACTGATCTTACCACTTCTGAACCCGTAGTTCTATTTTCAATATCCAGCGTTTAGTCCATAAATGTATTGTTTCAGAAACTTCAGCAGCGTATATTTATTGCAGCGTATTTTTTCTTTTTATAAGTGATATCAAACTTCCAGCGCTCAATTTAAGCGTCATACCAATTTATCTCAAAACCCAAAAATTAAACTTAATGTTTCTAACATTTATCATCTCCGATATTTTTATTATTATCCTCTCTTCATCTAAAATGCCATTGACTGTATGCTGGCTGATATTATCACTTCATAATTTTTCGAAATAAGTTTATTTCATGAATTGCTGTTTTCCTCATCTTCTATTGTTATGTGGTTATCTGCAAACTCATCTGGAGCAGACATATTCAACCTAGGGGTATATACTAGGCGAATACTTCTTAGGAGTACATATGTTTCTTGAATGATCACAAAGTAAGGAAAAATATTTCAACCAGATAGGTTTGAACTGCCCTACCGGTATACCTAACAATAATAACAAACAGCTGCGCTCACTAACAATCTGTGTTTAGTACGACTGATAGGTGCAGGTTCGTTTTCTTTACTTAAAGTTTCACATCTCATCCTTTATATTTGTGAACTGTTGAATGGCTTTATTGTGATAGTCCACTATTTTAACTTTTGTTGTAGGACGGATACATTTGTTATAAGAGGAAAACAAAGACTCTGTGAAACAAGTGATAGTGTCGATAATGTTGAATCACCGCAAGTGAAAAGTGCGACAATTCTTGCTCCACCAGGGACATTGGAGAAAATAGTGTTGAAGTTGAACCATCTACAAGTAAATCGAAAAGCCCAGAAATGTGAAATACAGATATTACAGTGAATCTTATATTAAATATGGATTCGTGTCAAATATGTGTGATCCACCTTTTCCTCTCTGCATTATTTGCAACCAATTTCTGTGGAATAATTCTATGAAACCTTCTCTACTTCACAGGCATTTGGTAATCGATCTCGGCAAATGTAAAGACAAGGCGGTCGAATTTTACCGGCGCAAAGCTGAACATTGGAATAAAAGTACAAATGTTATACACAGTTTTACAAAATCAACTAAGGTGGCACTGGAGACATCGTATAAGTTAGCGTTACTAGTTTCAAGAAATGAATCACCTTATACCGCGGTTGAATCTCTTATTATTCCTGGTTCTTTGATTATAGCAGAAAATATTACACAAAACTCCGCTAAAGTAATTAAAACAATTCCGAATTATGATATAAGAGTAGATCGTAGAATTCATAATATGGCAGAAGATATTGTTGACCAAATAGTACAAAATATTCAGATAAAAGATTTGCCATTCAAATCGATGAATCGGTAGGTGTGTCTGATGATGATGAGCTACTGATGTACGTTCGGTATTTTGACATTAAAAAGGGTGCTATTGCTGATGAAATTCTAGGATGTAAACAATCACCAGAACATACAAGGGGGAAGATGTTTTTAAAATTCTTGAGAATTTTATACGATTAAAATTAAAGTTGTCATAGGACTAGTGTGTAAGTTTGTCTACATATGGTGCTGCTTCGTTGATAGGTACAAAAAGTGGGTTTATTGCTCGTATTCGCAAAATTGACTCCAAAATAATTTGGCAACATTGCATTATACACAGAGAAAATTTGGTAGTGAAAAAAATAACTTCTGATTTACACAAAACATTGGACACCACTATAGATATAGTCAATTTAATAAAGTCACGTGCACTGAACTCCCATCTGTTAAAAAAGAATGTGTGTGGAGATGGGATCTACACCCACTCAATTGTCTTTTCACACCGAGGTTATCACGAGGACGCGCATTTTTGAACTGAAAAATGAGGTAAAATGTTTTCTTACAAAATTGAAATGCGATCTGTTGAAGCTCTTTGAAGATGAAGAGTAGATTTGCCAATTAGCTTATCTGACGGATATATTCAACAAATTTAACGAGAAACAGAAACATTTTTAAAGCTCATGAGAAAAAAAAAAGGGTTTTATAAGAAAGTTTTATTTTGGATTGGTTGCGTTAATAAAGGGAACATTGCAGTTTTTCCAACTTTTTTGGAATGTAGTGGACAAAATGCAGTTGGACTTTTGGGAATAATCAAATTCCACCTACAAAATCTCATGTTACAGTTTTTAAAATACTACCTAGAAATTGAGAAAGACGACATTACACAGACTGGATTACAAATCCGTTTTGCACCACCGCCATCAGTTTCTGATCTTCCCGTAAAATTACAAGAAAGTTTTTGAAAATGTCCGTTGACAGTTCACTGAAAATAAAATTCAAAGACATGTCAATTTGTGATTTCTGGTGTCACGCACGTAAAGAGTATACCTACACTGAACTTAGTGTCTGTGTCATTCCATGCCTTTTTTCATTCCCTTCAACTTATCTGTGTGAGGAGGGTTTCTCTCCATTAACAGCAATGAAAACGAAACAAAGAAATCGCTTGAATCCAGAATACCCATTGATACTCGCACTAACGAAGATTCACCCAGAATAGAGGAGCTGGTGTCCAGAAAATAAGTTTAATAATCTCACTAATAGGTCAGAAACATATATAATTCATACAATATTGTGTCTATGTACTATCTGCAACATATTTACTTAGTTTCTGTATTTCTTTTATACACTTATAGCATAATCCTTCTTACTGTAATAATTAATACATTGTAAATATTATAATCTAATTTAGATATGGCTGTGTATAATTTAAATTAGGGAAAACTCTAGGGTTAGGCCTAGGGGTACAGGCTGGAATGAAAAATTGTCAGTGGAGGTACGCGGAGAAATACTGATATAGAGGCCATCTAGGTTTCTTGCTAATCACAAATTATAAACACCATCTTTAGAGAAAGAAAATATTAATTGTGGGTTGTGAGGCGTGATTTATTTGTTAAAACAGTAATAGAGGGGATGTAATTAGTGTTAATATATACAGAGCACCCTTGTGCTAGTCATGCTGTGTCCTCAATATTGACACATCCTTCTTTGGTAAATGTGAGCGGTGTGCTGGATCGGTTTCGAAGTGCTCTATTGAGTGAAAAAGACTAAGGCCTATTCTACCAAAATAATCAAATCTTTCTCGATTTAAAGAATATTTTAAAACTTTGGTTTGTTTATCATAATGTTAGTATTTTCTACAACTACCATAGATTCCATTTTTCCAGATGTGAGCAAACGCACTTAAAACGGTGTGATAGGTAATAATAAACTAATTAGTGTACATTTAAAATAATGTTTACAATTTATACGTAATCAAGAGAATTGTGCAATTTAATACATTTAATACATAAAATGTAATTTTTTTATACTTTTATACCGTTCTGTTTCTAAAAAAAATATATGGTAACTGAATAAATTATTGTACTTACTCAAGTACTCATCCAGTGCCTCTACTAACGTCTATTACTTTCTCTAGTATGCATGTGAAATGCACATACCTAGTAGATATTCCCAAAAAATTTCACAGGAAATACATGTTTTAAGACCCTTGAATACATACATTTTTAGAAAAAGATTCTTGTATGTATGTGTCTATCTTTGGGCAGCATAACTCAAAAAGGAAAAGTCAGATAAATACCAAACTTGGTACTTTAGATCAGGATCTTCAAATGGTGCGACACGTAGATTTTTAAGAAAAGCACCCACCCCAAACTACCCTTTACATGTAAAATTTTTCGAAAATTTTGGTTTTATAAAAAAATGGCTGCAACAATCTCATTATAATACTACATGCTTAAGATATTTTCATGATAAACGAAATGAATATGTTCAATTTTCTGGTAATATCTTTGAAGATCTCTTAATTCTGGATAACTTTCGAATAACTGGTAAACTTCAGGAGATACACAAAAGATAGACAGAAACTGATTGCACAAAAATATAGATCTCGTTGAAATACACAGTTTATGACATACATTTTTGTTTGTTTGTAGATTTAACCGTTACCGAGATATTCTTTATTATTGGTTTCAATTTTAAAGCCACTGTAACTTTACTTCAACAGAAAATCATGTATCCTATCATGCATCTTTTGTTTTACTCCTGGTCATGCACAGAGTACCGAATTTCAATTGTTTCACGTAGAAACCAGCAGTTAAAAGATTTAAATATTGCTTTAGCCTAGTGTATTCACTTATTTTTCTTCTATTTATAACGAATTAAGAATTAAGACAATCCTGATGTAGATAAAAGAAGAAACCTTTGGAACAATAGTTTGTGAATGAAAAACTTAAGATTTTTTTTTATTTTCATGTAGTGCCTATTATCTCCCTATTTTAATTTTAGAGTCGTTTGCGATAACCTTCTGTGATGACCTCTAGAGAGAGGCTTGAAAATGGTAGAACTCGACAGTGCTAGGTCTGTTTTTTAGGGGGAGTGTTTAACGCCAGCTTTTACTACATATGGCACCGCAGGCATTGGCACTGATGATACATGACATGAAGATGGAGCACCGGTGGAATGCGATGACGGGGAAACCGGAGAACTCGGAGAAAACCCTTCTCTGCGCCGCTTTGTTCACATGCGGTCAGTTAGGATCGAACCACTCGGCCACGGCGCGGCCCTGTGCAAGGGTTGGAAGTCCTTTGTCTTGAATTTACTCAAAGTGGTTAAGAAAAGCTTTGCGTCTTTAATTTTAATGTTAGAAATAAGACTTTAAATGTCTATAGTTTGAGAACATCTCTGTCGTAAACAGTGAACACCTCTTAGTATCGAAATTTTGAAGAATTAAAACACATAATCATCTTGTGGAATTCGACGAATGGTGAACATGAGAAGACTACTTTATTATTAAATTGGTAATGTTACTATATAAACGTCCTGCTAAGGGTATATGTATTTTCTTGTTAGAACTAGGTGACAAACACACATTAGTTGAAGGATTGAATGTCATACCGGATATTGTCACTTTAGCTCAATGGTTAGAGCAACCGCACAGAGAGCAGGTAAACAATGTTCAAATCCCGGCTACGGCATTGCATTTTTCAGTGAGAAGATTAATGCAATCAGTTAAAATATCTTTCCTGCACCACCCTCTTATTCAAGGGAGTAAACCCAAGAATGGAACAAGCGTTTCATTCCCCTAGGCTTGCTTTAGCACCTTAGGTGTAGAGTTTATTCAATAATTATACTCCATAAAGAGGATGAGAGAGGATGGTCCGTATAATTACAGTAAAAGGGAAAAAATCTGATGTGTTCAGTCACATGTGTTTCTCTACATCTCTGCAACAAATTATTCTTAAAAAGCCTATACTTCTATTTACTTCATGCTAATCAGAAAAGATTAGCAGAAACAGTCTTATTACTTGCTTCCTTATAAGTAGAAGCGAAATAAGAGAGTACCATAGGTTAAAGTGATAGTTAAAAGCTGGTTGCTATGTCACTGAAGTTTCTTTGTTTGTATGGACAGCAGTTGAACAAATTCCTGTATGAGGAAAGTATACGTTTTTCAAAGCAGAAACCAAAAACAAGGAATGTCTAAAAAACGATGAACTCCACGAAAAAATGTATATACCATAAATTGTGTATTTTAACGTGCTCTACATTTTTCGTATAGTAAATTTTTGTCTATCTCTAACGGTTTAGCAATTATGCAAAATTCCGTAAAATTCATTCAGAATAAAGTACTCTTCAGAGGCTGTTTCCAGAAAATTCAAGATATATATTTTATTTGTCAGGTAAATATTTTTAATATACGAAATTTTAATCAAAATCGTTAGAGCCATTTTTGAGAAAATCAAAATTTTCGAAAAAAGTTCCATATACAGGGTAGTTGGGGGTGGGGGGATTTTTCTCAAAATCTTCGTGCCACATCCCTGGAATATACTAAACTTAAATACCAAGTTGGGTATTTTACCGACTTTTCGTTTTTGAGTTATCGTGTTCACAGACACACGGACACTAACACACACACATGGACCTTTTTCCGAAAATGCTTTTTTTAGATAAAGGGGACCCTAAAACATATATTTCCGGTAAAATCTCGGTATCGAATTTTTGGGTGGAGTGTTCATAGTCCGTATAGAGAAAGTAATAAACAGTAAAACTAAAATGCAAGTAAGCAGGTAATAGCACACGGCAAGAGCAGGGAGATAACTAAAACCGTTAACGCATCGTTTCATAATCTGAAATTATCACCAAAACTTGTTTCGCGCCAGCCTTATGAGTTTTTAATCTGCTTATAATATAAAATATGAAGTAATTCTTTTACCTTGCAACTACTGAAACTCAGGTTTCAAATTAATATTAAGCCCATGTTAATAAAATTTACCGTGTTACAGGTTTACAGCGAGAAAGATAACATCGGCACCAAGACAAATCTGATCTCCACTATCTGTCAGTACATAGAAAACAAGCCAGCAGCTTGTAACTAACACCATCTTAGCTGGTCCAAGTTTACCAAGAGCTGCTTGAAGAAGATAAAGTTCGCATCCTAACATTCAAACGTTAGATAAAACATTGTGTACGACGATGAAACTGTACCTACACACGTAATTAAAGAGTTTAATGGATAAATGTCTTGTGTTGCACAAATAACATTTATATGATTGAACATTGTAGGTATACTACTGTCTCCTTTGTATATAACCTGATCACTGCGTAAGAGCTCAAGCCGGCTGAGTTCCCTACTACCCTTCTTGAGCACTCACGGCATGTTTTCTGTCCTTCATTTACCTCGTAGTATTAGAGTACTTTCATTTGCGAAGATGGGAAGGCCAAAGAGCAACGCACGTTTGCTTGTAAAAGTTATTTTAAATTCGAGTTGGCTCGTCGCAATCGTGAAAAATTCATCTGGAAGTTTCCTGCACAATTTCATCATTCTAGAACTTTAGTTCACGATCTTGGAAGTAAGTTTGAGTTAACCGTTTTAGTCCCAAACAAGAAACGCGTGTGAATATACTCAGTATTGTCAGAAGAAAACTTGGAAGAAATTGGTTGAACATTTTGAACGTTCGCCTCGAAAATCAATATCTAAGTTAAGTATAAGTTAAAGTTCAGTTACTTCTGCACATTTGGCAGAAAAACTGCAAACCTTACAAATGCATATATGTCCATATTTGAAACAATTTGATCGCATAGTTCGTGTGAATTATTGAGAGTGGTTTCTGTCATCAGCGACTAAAGAATTAATTTACCCTCAGTTCGCGCACCTTACAGACAAGACGTGGTTACATCTGTCGGGATACATAGATACTCAAAACACACGCTATTGGTATGAAAGTCCACATTATATAGATGAATTGTCTCTTTATAATAAGAAAATTGGGTTTCTGTGTGCGATTAGTGCAACATGCATAGTCGATCCGAATTTTTATGAGAATACAGTAAATGGAGAGCGTAACCGAAATGACATTTTTGGAGCATTTTTCAATGAGCTAATGAAAGAAAAAATAACGTATTCTTGATTTCAGCAAGTTTCTGCAACTGCTCATACAGCAGAGAAGTCCATGGACACAATTATGGAAGTTGTTGACGATATAGTGATTAGTGCCGGGGTATGGCCCTCCAGCTTCCCACGCGGAGGACGATGGATTTTTTCGGGCGTAAAAACCCTTAGTATGGCTTTCTTCGGAAAGGAAGTAAATCCGTTGGTCCCGTGTCGTAGATTTACGGCATATAAAAGAACCTCAAGCCTGATAGAGAGCCCTCTGAGTAAAATTAAGCGGTCTTTCACGTCCAGTATAGAATAGGACGCTGAGAACCACAGTAGTTAAAGAGCGTCCATAAACAACACGCCAAGGTACCTATGCCAAATACTTTGAAGGAGCTAAATAAAACCAATTTAAATATGTTTAGATGGTACAGTGCTTGTTTAGCTGCGAAAGGAGTTAATTCCCAACTTTTTCTATGAAATAAGAGTTATTTATCTGCAGATTTACAAGAATGCACATTTAAAAAGCGAAGGCAGATTGCTGGCACTGCCGGAAGCTGCATGTTGTCTACATAGATGCAAAACCCCGTGCGAGTGGTCAGGTTTTATACTGAAGACTCTGTAAGAATTATTACATAGACAGCCTACAGAGAATAACTTTTTATTTTCCTACCACTTCGATAAGTTAGAGGAAGTGATGAATTCCATCCAAAAGTTCCATATTGATAATTCGCCATTCATAAAAATTTTGAGAATAAAAATAAGATTATAAAAATATTCATGGATGTATATGTGAACATTTATACTGAAAAATCATTTATATGGTATGTAAACTAATTTCCTTATATGTGAAAATGTATTCATTTTAGGTAAGAGTAATTTTCAGGTACATTTGGAAACTGTAATAATTTTCAGATACTTTATTACGTGGTAGCAACTTTGTTACCAGTTATTTTAATTGTTTGCATTTTCACTTATATATTTTGTAATGAAATTGAAAGACATTATCATTAATCAGATATATTACTTTGCTTCAATAGCAAACCTTCCTCCTTTTACTTTCATTAGATACGTTCAGCATTTTCTGTACTTGAGGGCTGCTTTTTCCTTTGAAAAGGCCCCGGTTATTACTGTATGCGAATCTGCTTAAGTAATTCTCGATAATCGCATTCACTCCCTTATCATTTCTTTCAATCCTTACAATTCTATGCCATTATTCACGTCACCTTACCTACATATTTTGCGAAAGCTATAATAAATATTCTTCTATTGCTGTTAAACACTCTTTTTGCTAAACTACTCTATATCGAGTTTATCTTTTTTAGCAAATCTCAGTTAACTTCTAAATATCTCTAGCTTCTTGACTTAAAATAACAATGGAGGGCATCCTCATTTTCTGCACATAGTGGGAATAGGCTTCCTTAATTTTAACACACCTCTCCCTGTTTTATCACACAAATCCAGATATTGTCTCTTTGCTCCAATCTATTTGTTATATTTATATAGTCCAGCGAATGTATGTCTCTTAAGCTACTAAAAAAAAGTTGCTTGCTTTTCAATATCCTCACTGCCCGTTTTCAAGAGAAACTCTTTTACAGGCCCATGCTTCCATTCCATTTCTTTCAGATGTTTAGTTTTGCGGACCAATTAAATTTACAACCAGTCCTTTCTTGAATAAAAAACAAAAAAAAAACAAAACAAAACACAACAGCATTCGTTGAAAATGTTTCTTCATATAACATTTCATAAATACATTAATCCTCTTTTACTTTCCCCCTTTTCCCGTTTTCTCAAGTTCAAGCAGTGCTAGTGCGTTCGGTGAAGCTCTTAACAAACCCAATATTAATTTGCACAATTTCCGGTGAATCTTATCGACATTCTTACAACCCTCCTCCATTCCCCACACTTCCACTCCATGTAGCACTTTAGCATCCATCTGTTCCAAATTTCATATTTGGTATTTGTCGTAACATGCTCTGCTACATCCCTTAGCTAACTTCCTCTCAGCGCATACGTTTTTTATTTGGTCTCCCCCATCGCCCATTGTATTCAACCTCATCCCCAAAAGACACAGATTTCCTGATAACTTCCATTTTTCTATCCTCTATGCTTATTTCTCATCATTCCTCTACATGCTTTCTTTTTTGAAAACTTTAATTTCAGATCATTTCTTATTAACTTAATTTCTTACAATATCTACTTATTGCTTTGATGCCACATAAAATTCCTAAGACTGATATTGCACCTACTATATAATCCGTAAAGAGCCGATCTGGAATATTCCTATTAGTGATTACAGGATTATGTAGATTTTATTTTATAATTGATTTTATATCATCAATCTATAAATGAAATAGAACTGGATTTAGTTTATCTCCTTGTCTCAGCTGCATCGTATTGTATACGTATTCTATGATCCTGTCAAGTTTGATACAAATGTAATTTCATAAAGTCTCTAAATTAATCCTCTAAACTTAGTTTAAATTAGTTCCACGCTAATTTATTCCATTTTCTCCCTCTTGACAGTATGGAAAGCTTTCTCTAAATCAGCAAACCTGTTTTTTGTTTAAATATGTATCTACCAGATTCTTATCATAAAAAGATTATCAACAGTCCTTTTGCTTTTCTTAAGTCCTGTTTGAAATTCCGACATCCTTCCCATCTCTGCCCATTTTATAGCCTTCTGCCAACCCTCCTGTAAAAACGTTTCCCAACACTGACAGTAAAGTAATCCTCCATTTGATTATTAACATCTCATTTACTTTTAAATATGGGTAAAAGTAAAAGCATCCCTTTCCTCCAGTTTTCCTGAACCTTACTCCCTGGAATAGGATACTGATTAACGTGACTAATATTCGCTCTCTCTCTCTCCTTATCATCTTGATACCATACATTCCATGATTCGGCTGAGATCCCCTCAATTCCACACTTTGGTTACTTTCAGCTTCTTAATTTGCTCCTTATCTCTGTCTTCTCTGTATCTATGCCTAGCTGTTCTATGCGATCTTTAAGTTCCCAGGACAACTATTATCGTCACAAAACTTAAGGCAAATGAACGCTGACCAATGTTCGTGCTTAGCGATGTTGCCAAACGTGCTGTGTACGTGAGAGTAGGTTTTACACGCACGTCCATGGTGTCCCTAGCTAAACAACCCTCTAAACATCCTTAAAACATTAACATCTTACCTTTATGGTGCTAACCCATAATAGACGTTACATCAATGGGACAGCAAGCAATTCAGGGATATTTTTGTCTTCTTTGAGAGCACTTAATATGGATTCGTCACTTTCGGATATAAGTATATGATCTGCTGGATACATCAGTAAGATCTACCCCTAGCTTCTGATAGTTTGCAGTTAGAAACTGCTGCCTTTTTACTTCATTTTCAGTTTATTTCCATCTGCTTATATCTCTTGTTATCAGCTCCTTCATCTTTCTATACTCATCACGTACTACCCTTCCCTATTGTATCTTACATTCTCCTTTGTCCTCATTCTTTTTCACCCCATTTCATACTCCTCTTCATCTGTTCTACTAATGCCTCTTCTTTCCGACCATTTCGTGAGCGCTCTACATTCCTTTCTATCCTTCTTTCTTTGCTAGAGCCCAATGCCTTTCCTTCAGGTTAAAGCTCTGTATAAATTTACCATACTCACAAGATTTTGGTTCTTCCCGTCTATCGTTAGTACTCAACTCTATGATTACTGGAAAGTTATTAATAAGTAAATTACATGTACCACTTTAATTTTCTTTATCCTCATCCCGTTTCAAATCGCTCAACTGAATTTATTCTTCTGCGATAGCTTTAAAATCTCCTACAATCGCAAATTAAACATTTAAATATCTATTTTATACTTCTTCGATTCCTTAGGATTTCAAAATTAAATATATTACGATTATAAAAAAGGCAACCTGGGGGGATTGTGTATTATACCTATACACAGTTTGCTTCTTTCTGTAGTAACTCCACATAGTGATAATCATAACATTATTTTTCTTCTTAATAGCCCCTTTTCTTCTATTAACATGACTGTACTATCCTTCTTTATAAAAACAATTCCTCCGGTTTACTGGCCATCGCTTTCATTCTGGTATCATATTTTTCGTGATATCAAACTCTCTCACACTATTTGTAATTGCTGTTGTTATTATTATTATTATTATTATTATTATTTTTACTATAGGTATCTCAACAAGTGCAATAAGGTCTCCCATTAACACTTGTGACGTATTTCCCTTACCTGTCTTGTCTAATAAACCTTCAAGATTGCATATTCTTTGTATTTATATTCATTGTATTTTATGCTTTGCTTAAGGCTACCTCTAATAGGGGAAAGTTGATTTTTTTAAGTTTTGTGTGTGTATGTTTATAAATATGCTCGCCACACACACGCCTTATGCATATACTTACCTACGCCACTGTTAAGGAGGAAGTGCTTGAGGGGTCATAAGTAAACGACGGTGAAGTTAAAACATTGAAATTTGTTGTACAAACGTCTCAGATATTGGGAGTACCATTAAGAGAAATAAGTGTCCCAAAATTTCCACCTGAGGACAAAACGGTACTGTATGGTAGAGGTGCTGCTTTCATCTGCAATGTCAATATGATGTTTTATTCGTGTAGGCAATTTCTGCCTATGTGATCACGCTTTGCTCGTCATCCTTTATTACCAAAATAAAATCAATTCTTCTATTGCAGTTGCACTTCGGTTACTCCTAACAGCAGGGAACTTACGGAGAAGTCCCATGACCATGCAAAAGATGATCTCAAGATTCCCACTTAAGCTATTTAAAAATGAAACCAGGACAAGGACACTAATCCGTATGAAATAAAGGCTTGAAATCTACGGCAACACTGCTTAGTGTAGGCTAATGCACTGCAGGGATTCAGGCAACATCCCGGAAACTGGAGGTACCCTGTTCAAGCGTGTGGAAATGTTTGCGCAAAGGTTGACATTTTTTACCTACACAGTTAGCCAGGACAACTCGTACTCATCTTGCAGGCACACACTTGCTCTTCCAAACTCGGATGCAGGTGGAGGAGACACGACCTTGGGAGATCATTTGGATTGACAAATACCAATTTTATCTGAATGACACTATCAACACACCGAATTGTCGTGATGAAGTTTCTATGGACCTTAAACATTTGAGCAGACTGCCTTGGACTTACCAACAGTGACAGCGTGGTGAGGTTTTATTGCTCATTCATAATTGGGTCATCCTATTTTGAAGAATACACGCCAGCTAAAATAAGAGCCTGTCATGTTATTGCCCGGAGATACCATCGAACTGTCTTTATTTATTTTAAACCTCAACAACCTCCAGTTATCATATTTATCCGGAATGGAACGAACCTTTTGGATTGGAGGTGCAGCGAGTTCTCTGATACCATTTCATTAAAGATCGCATAATCAGTCCGCGTTCTTTACGAAATGGCCAAGCTATTCGCCAGATTGGACCCCATGTGACTTTTTATTGTTGAGGGTTATTTTGAGTGGAAGTTTATGAATATGGGCCTTTTATCTTTGTGGGCGATGTTTCAAGCATCCCCATAAGAAGAAATCACACAGGGTTAAATCTGGGGATTTTGCTGACTAGGCAATGCCTTCTCCAATGGAGATGATTAGATTTGGGAAACTCTTCTTACTGTATTCATGTAATTTAACATATCATCACAAAATGTTATTCATGAGACGAAATCACAAGGCTCTAGTTGGTGCACTACCTAAAGCATGTAGAAATGAAAATGGAGATCTAAGTCCAATATTCTTCTTACAGTTCTCTCCGATAAGTAGCAGCAGATTGCTTCACACCGAGAGCATTGGGCTTTTATTTACCGCAACTCTTAGAGCAGCAGCATTCTCTGTTGTACGCCTGGTCCTTTTCCTACTTGGAGGCATCTTTTTGAGTGTCTAACCTGTTTCCACAAAGTCCGTAACACATTCAAGGGGCATATTTTAGTCGCTGCAGCAGTTACTCTCAAGCATTGCAGTAAAATTTTGGATGAAAATCAATGACAAATAATGCAAAAATATGGATGTTAAGGAGGGTGGAATTTGATTAGAGGTCTTAAGCGTTCTATGAAATGCACTAACTCTATCTGCAGAAACTATTAGGATTATTTACTTCTCTCTTATTCATTCACATATTTCATTTGTATAAATTTAAGTAGAACTTTTATTTTGCAGAACAGATCAATCCGACAGATGTTACACTTAAAAAGGTTTGGTTCGAGTAGAGAAGCCTGCCAAAAGTAAAAAGCAATTACATTACCAGCCTCCATATTTCGGAAACCATTTTATATATAATAAAATACAAATTCCCAATGCAAACTAATTCAGACATTCATGATTACAGCACTAAGAAGAAAAGTAACCTTTCATAACAACACAGAGAGCTATCCCGTTTGAAAAACTGCCAAGTTATGCTGTTGAGAACTGTACAATAGGCTGCCAGCAGAAAATAAAGTGAAAGTTAAAAACTTTGTAAACATAAGGAATAGTAAAGTAGTAGTAGTGGTAGTAGCAGCAGCAGTAGCAGTAGCAGCAGCAAGAGCAGCAGTCGGAGCAGCAGTAGTAGCAGTAGTGCAGCCAGCAGCAGCAGCAGTAGTAGAGTAGTAGTAGTAGTAGTAGTAGCAGCAGCAGTAGCAGGAGCAGCGGCAGGATCAGTAGCAGTAGTAGTAGCAGTAGCAGCAGCAGTAGCAGGAGCAGCAGCAGGAGCAGTAGCAGTAGTAGTAGCAGTAGCAGCAGCAGTAGCAGGAGCAGTAGTAGTAGTAGTAGTAGTAGTAGCAGCAGCAGCAGTAGCAGCAGCAGGAGCAGTAGTAGTAGTAGTATTAGCAGCACCAGTAGCAGCAGCAGGAGCAGCACCAGTAGCAGTAGCAGCAGCAGCAGTAGCAGGAGCAGGAGCAGCAACAGGAGCAGTAGTAGTAGTAGCAGCAGCAGTAGTAGCAGGAGCAGCAGCAGGAGTAGTAGTAGTAGTAGTAGTAGCAATAGCAGGAACAGCAGCAGGAGCAGTAGCAGTAGTAGTAGCAGTAGCAGCAGCAGCAGCAGTGGTAGTAGTTTTTTTTTTTTTTTTTTTTTTTTTTTTTTTTGAGCAGGGGAAAATTCTTACAAAGACGCCTTAGGCAAGCTGGATTCTCACCAACTAAAAAAAAAACCTTGCAAGAATCAATGTAAAATTCCCCTCGCAACTGCCCAAGACGGCATTATTTCAGGGGGAAGCGATTCAAGGTGGTAAGTATTATTGGTTTATATCATCTAGGAAAATGTGTGCTGGTCTCAGCTGTCATTCATCTCCAATCATTTACTAAGCAAAATGTCACGGGCCAATTCCGTGCACAGGCAAGCATCTTAGACATAAGGTTGTAGGGCGTCAAAACTCCCAATTGGCTCTCGGCCTGATGGCGTTGATTATGCCACCGAACACAATGAAAGAAGGTATGCTCAGCTGTGTCATGTTTTCCGCTCTAATAACATTCGGATGTAGCACTTAAATCAAAACTCGCCTCTTCGACAAGTTCCGGCACTCTCCGTAGGGCAGTCAAAGTGGACCGACCTTCTCTAAAGCCATGTTGGGCAACGGACAAACCTCCATTGAGTTCAATAGCCTCTTTCAATCTGACCAATATCAAATGTTCCAGGAGCTTTCCCAAGACATTAGGTAAACCGATAGGACGATAGGATATAACCCCATCTGTGGGCTTCGGCTTCTCCAGAAGAATTAGCCGAGCAGTCTTCTATTCAGTTGGAAAGACGTCTGCTTTCAGGCACTGATTGAACACAGCCAGACTGGTTTCTGAGTGTGTGCTAACAACCGTCCTAATGATTATGGGCAGCAGACCATCGGGGCCAGGTGATCGCTTATTTTTAATTTTGGCCAAAGCGGTGTGCAGTTCTGCAGATGTAAAGCAACGCACTTCATAAGGAGACAAACTTCGCTTGGCCCAAGTAATCGGGACATGGTCAAGAAACAGAGTAATAGCAATTTCCATCTGCCTTGCGTCTGATAAATTGAGATAAATTGAGACGCAAAGGTGCGTGAAGTTTCTTAGTCACAAGCTTGTAACCCTTGCCACACATGTCAAAGTCAACTTCTTCAAGAAGTGCTTGCCAAGCAGAGCGCTTAGCATTCAGTATGTCAATTTTAAGCTGAGTTCTACTGCGCCGATACTGCTCAAGGCACTGGTTGATCTGCTCCTCAATCCCTCGCCGACGAGCACGCACCAATGCCCGCCTGTTTCCTGGTTATCGCAATAGCATTGGTCCACCAATATGCCGGTTTGTGAGGGTGTCGTTTAACTTTTTTAGTTAAAGTATTATCACAGGCTGTCCGAGGACCTGTGAAATCTGCTGTGACGTGTTACACGGTGTGTCCAGGAGGTGAAGAAGACGGCATACCTCCGCCGACAGCCTTGGCAGACTCTCGGGGCACACGCTCCAGCCCCGCGTAAGTGGACGGTGTCGTGGAGGAGCCTCTGTCAGGAAATGGTAAAGTAAATATCGATGAAAGCGAAGAGTCTCTTCTTCCAAGAACTGCCAGTTTGCCACACGCGGGGATAAAGGAGCCGTACTAAAAGTAACATCGATATATGAAGCACTTTCTTGGCGGACAAATGTCGGCGCTGTTCCAAAATTGTGCACCACCAGATCCTCTTCCGCCAGCCACTCGGCCATCAGTTTCCTCTAGCATCCTCAACTGGAGATCCCCAAAGGTGGGACTTAGCATTAAAATCTCCTCCCACAAGCACTTCAGTTGCATGACAATGCATAGACAAGCGCAATGCGCATAAAAAGTCCCCAAAGGTAGAGAAATCCACATTTGGGGATATATAGCAGCCATATATAGTCACCAAAGTAGTCTCCAACCAGACAAATACGGCCCCTGCTCTGGTCCTAATCACCTGAAGATCGGCGGTAATGCTTTCAGAGCCACATCAGTGTTCTGATCTACAAGCCACTGTTCCTGGTGAACCCTTGCGACAGTAGGTTCAGTCCTTATAACCACATCAACTTTATGTTCTATGGCCGTTTGGTACACTAGATCCATTGCGGCTCTCCCTCTATCAACATTACTTTGAAGTATCCTTAAGACAAAAGGTCGGCCCAAGTTCAAATGGGAGACTGCCATTGGCAGTGATTGAGGCGTTGGGTTCTAGCTTCACTGAACAGTTTACGATAACGAGGCAACGGTTAGTCCCAAGTTTATTGCCAGAGGTTTACACGTTAGACAATAGGATTCACTAGTGCAGTGCACACCCAGATGCCCATCTTTGCCACAGTTCAGGCAAACATGTCTTCTATTAGGTCCATTGCACCTGTGGGCACGATGTCTAAACTCCTGACAGTCAAAACATCGTGGAATAAAAACCCGTTCTTGAACTCTGCAGGAACACCAGCTGATGCGGACTGATCCTAAATGCAGTAGTCGACGACCCAGGTCTACGCTTAATGCAATTGTAGCAATCTGACCCTCGGTAGCTGTAGATCTCATCGAGGTAACCTGAACGGTGGCAGCAGCAGTAGTAGCAGCAGCAGTAGTAGTATAGTAGTAGTAGCTGCAGCAGTGGTAGTAGTAGTAGTAGTAGCAGCAGTAGCAGTAATAGCAGCAGCAGGAGCAGCATCAGTAGTGGTAGTAGTAGTAGTAGTAGTAGTAGTAGTAGTAGTAGTAGTAGTAGTAGTAGCAGCAGCAATAGCAGCATCAGTAACAGTAGCAGCAGTTGTAATAATAGTAGTAGTACTGGTAGTAGTAGTTGTAGTAGTAGTAGTAGTAGCAGCAGCAGCAGCAGCAAAAGCAGCAGCAGGAGCAGCATCAGTAGCAGTAGCAGTAGGAGTAGTAGTAGCAGCAGTTGTAGCTGCAGCAGCAGCAGTAGTAGTACTAGTGGTAGTAGTAGTAGTAGTAGTAGTAGTAGTAGTAGTAGTACTAGTAGTAGTAGTAGTACTAGTAGTAGTAGTAGCAGCAGCAATAGCAGCATCAGTAACAGTAGCAGTAGCAGCAGTTGTAATAATAGTAGTAGTACTGGTAGTAGTAGTAGTTGTAGTAGTAGTAGTAGCAGCAGCAGCAGCAAAAGCAGCAGCAGGAGCAACATCAGTAGCAGTAGCAGTAGGAGTAGTAATAGCAGCAGTTGTAGCTGCAGCAACAGCAGTAGTAGTACTAGTGGTGGTAGTAGTAGTAGTAGTAGAAGTAGTAGTAGTAGTAGTAGCAGTAGCAGTAGGAGTAGCAGCAGTTCTAATAATAATAGTAGTAGTAGTGGTGGTGGTAGTAGTAGTAGTAGTTGTAGTAGTGGTAGTAGTAGTTGTAGTAGTTGTAGTAGTATTTGTAGTAGTAGTTGTAGTAGTAGTAGTGGTAGTGGTAGTTGTAGTAGTAGTTGAAATAGTAGTAGTAGTTGAAGTAGTAGTAGTAGCAGCAGCAAAAGTGGCAGCAGGAGCAGCATCAGTAGCAGTAGGAGTAGTAGTAGCAGCATTTGTAATAATAGTGGTAGTAGTAGCAGCAGCAGCAGCAATAGCAGCAGGAGCAGCATCAGTAGCAATAGTAGTAGTAGTAGTAGCAGTATTAGTAGTAGTAGTAGTAGTAGTAGTAGTAGTAGTAGTAGTAGTAGTAGTAGTAGTAGGAGTAGCAGTAGCAGCAGTTGTAGCTGCAGCAGCAGTAGTAGTACTAGTCGTAGTAGTAGTATTAGTATTAGTAGTAGGAGTAGTAGTAGTAGTAGTAGCAGTAGTAGTAGCAGGAGCAGCATCAGTAGTAGTAGTAGTAGTAGCAGTATTAGCAGCAGCAGTAGTAGTAGCAGGAGCAGCATCAGTAGTAGTAGTAGTAGTAGTAGTAGTAGTAGTAGTAGTAGTAGTAGTAGCAGCAGCAGCATCAGTAGTAGCAGCAGGAGCAGCATCAGTAGTAGTAGTAGTAGTAGTAGTAGTAGAAGTAGTGGTAGCAGCAGTAGCAGTAGCAGTAGTAGCAGCAGGAGCAGCATCAGTAGTAGCAGCAGCAGTAGTAGTAGTAGTAGTAGAAGTAGCAGTAGTAGCAGCAGGAGCAGCATCAGTAGCAGTAGTAGCAGTAGCAGCAGCAGTAGTAGCAGCAGGAGCAGCATCAGTAGTAGTAATAGTAGCAGTAGCAGTAGTAGCAGTAGGAGCAGCATCAGTAGTAGCAGCAGCAGCAGTAGTAGCAGAAGGAGCAGCATCAGTAGTAATAGTAGTAGTAGTAGTAGTAGTAGTAGTAGTAGTAATAGTAGTAGTAGTAGTAGTAGTAGTAGTAGTAGTAATAGTAGTAGTAGTAGCAGTAGTAGCAGTAGCAGCAGCAGTAGTAGCAGCAGGAGCAGCATCAGTAGTAGTAATAGTAGCAGTAGCAGTAGTAGCAGTAGGAGCAGCATCAGTAGTAGCAGCAGCAGCAGTAGTAGCAGAAGGAGCAGCATCAGTAGTAATAGTAGTAGTAGTAGTAATAGTAGTAGTAGTAGTAGTAGTAGTAGTAGTAGTAGTAGTAGTAGTAGTAGTAGTAGTAGTAGTAGTAATAGTAGTAGTAGCAGTATTAGCAGCAGGAGCAGCATCAGTAACAGTAGCAGTAGTAGTAGTAGCAGCAGTAGTAGTAATAGTAGTAGTAATAGTAGTAAAAGTAGTTGTGGTGGTAGTGGTGGTGGTGTTGGTGATGCTGATGGTCGTGGTAGTGATAGTGGTATTGGTAGTGGTGGTAATGGTGGTAGTAGTAGTAGTAATAGTAGTAGTAGTAATAGTTTAGTAGTACATATCCTATACTACTATGCTAAGATGTGGGAATACGTAATCATCTGGTTCGTATGACTTTGATAACCTCAAGCCGAACCTAAATAATCCAAAATATCATGCGTTTACGATATTTTATATTAAGTTTTTCTTAATTTAGTACCTAATTTTTACTATGAAAATCAACTTTCATATCAATCCATAGCTTCATTAATGTTACACGGGCTATAAAATGCAAAATATAGAAATCTATCACAGTCGCAGTTTCAGGTTGTACCAAGGTAGAAAAGTAGTTAACCAGGTACCTCAGGCACTGATTTTGTTTTATTGATGGGCTCTTTACTCACAATTTGAATATCGAAATGCTCACAGAAATGATGGAAACTATATCAGATAGGAACATTAAAGGCGAACTACCTATGTATTATAATCGACAAAGATCACCGTGGTTTATCAACTGAATACTTCTATAAACGAGTTCTTATAAACGATGTTGCCAAATAAACCAAAATTGTGTTGTTTATTTATTTATTTTTTTTAGTGAATCAGAAAAATGTAAATATTTGGAATTCAAGTTAATGTGTAACTCACAGCTGTGGTCATTTAGGTTATAGAGTTGCGCGTATTAACTTGAGATAATAAGCACTTTGAGAAAGATATGGGCATTAAAAACTTTAGCAGGAAAGTAAATAACAGAAACCCGTGATAAAGAAAACGGAGGCTGCTTCCACTACGTCTTTTTATTATTATTCAAGCGATAACAGCAATAACACTTATCAGTTTACTTTTCTACTGAGTGTAAGGAAACCGAATTTTCTGAGAATTATTGTAAAGGTAACGTTTTCCATCTTAACAATTGCTGTGCATATTGGATATACATTTCAGGTATATGTTGTTTCTGAGTCGACATGCTCTGTTTACAATCGTAATGTAACAGGAAAGTTGTTAATGTACAATAATTCAACAGTTATTAGCATAGTGCCTAAGGGTTGAATTAGTCAGTTTTTTTTTCACTTAACAATGATATCAAAAACATACAAATATAATGCAATGTTCTTTATATATATACACATGATATTATTCACGAAAACAAATTATCTTGTAAACGGTTCTATACTCTTACACTTTCTATTTAATCCTTTGCTTAGTTATCAGAATTAGCAGTGTGTTTATTACAGTAGATGTCCAAAATTATTACATTGCCTATTAAATTTCATAAACAAGACCTGCTAATATTTATGGTTCAACATCTGAAAATTCCCTTAGTTACGCCACAATGGATAGGATAAGAAAATATATAGGTGTTGAAAAGTTGGGTATGAAACAGAGGACGTAATATCATGGCTTAGGTTTAGAGGATAGAAAGCTCATAAGATTGTTTACGATGTTGGTAGGAGGAATGCCCATTATGCATATTTTAACAGTTTGCGTTCAGACGGAGGATGCTAGGAAAGGTTATTAGTTGAGGTATATTTTGGGTTCAAACAGACGAAGGACAGTATGTTTAGATTTTACTCTAAACATCCAAAACTATGTTTAGTGTTTAGAAAGTTACAAGTGTGTGAATGCGTGGGTATATGTGTGAGTGTAAGTGTGCGGAGGTGTGTTATTGGAGTGTTTTGTGTTGCTTTTTATTTTGTATGAATATAAAACAAGGGCAGTTAAGATTTCCAAATCAAATATATTTCTAGAGCTTGTACGGTCTTCTGACCCATACGATTATGTGACGCAATTAATGTAATTCAAAACATTTAATAAATACAACCACCACTACTACTACCACCAACACTATTTGACGTACTGCCGTCAAAACCCCAAAACAGGATTTTCCCTTTCTTTAACATGCATGTACATTGTAAACAGTAAGTAGAGAAGGTATTGTGTTGCACCCAAAAATTCATACCGAGATTTCTCTGGAAATACGTACTTATACTTTGGAGGGCCCCAGAATAAAAAGGATTTTTTTTTTTAAAAATGTCCGTGTTTACATGTGTATGTCTGTGAACAGCATAACTCAAAAACGAAAAGTCAGCTAAATATCAAATTTGATATTTAAGTTTAGCATCCATGAAGGAAGCGACTAGAAGAATTTCCGCCGTAAACTACCCTTTATAAGGAAAACTTTTCTCAAGATGGCTCTAATGATTTTGATTAAAATGCCATATATTAAAAATAATTACATCACATATAGAATGGTATCTTTAAATTTCTGGGAATGGGCTCTAAAGAACTTTTTATTCTGAGTGCTTTTGGAAATTAGTAAACCGTAAGGGTTAATAAAATATTACTAAAACATCTGATATCTTCCATTCACATTTCTTTCTCTGGTTTTCTTTAAACTATCCTTATAAAACATTATTATTTTATCTGCATCATGCTAATCGAGATAAGCATTTGCAGAAATAGTCCTATTACTTGCTTCCCTAAAAAGTGTAAAAGAAATAAGAGAATGTAGTAGGCTAAACCCTAATTATAGCTTTTAAAAACTAGCTTCTATTTGAAGGAATTGAAATTCGGTCCTCTTTGCATGGTAGGATTTGGTTAAAGTACCTGATATATGGTTAAGATCTTTTCTTGTCCTTTGGGGTTGGGGTAGAGGATTTTCCTGAAAATCTTCGTCTCTCATTCTTGAAAGTTATTGAACTTAGACCAAATTTAGTGTTTAACCGACTTTTTGTTACTTTCTCTACCAAACACTATGCTTATAATTACATAATAGGTAGAGAAAAAGGTCCAAACGTGCGTTAGCGTGTAGGAGGTAAGCATAATTCGAAAAGTCGGTAAAATACCAAACTGAACATTTAAGTTTAGTATCATCCAAGTTTGCGACACGAAGATTCTCAGAAAAGGAGTACATGGAAAAATGTTCGATTATTTTTATTTTTCAAAAATGTTAGAAGCAATTGTGATTTAAATAGCATATATTAAATATATTTATATGATAAATAAAATGTATATCTTTTGACCTCTTCGTACTGAATGACCTTTTGTTTAACTGCTAAATTGCAAGACATAAACAAAAATGTAGATCCCGTTAAAGCACAAAATTTGTCCTTTTTTTTTTCCTTGTAGAGTTAACCATTTCCGAGATATGGCTGGTTATAGCTTTCAGTTTTAAACTGCTTGATTTTCTGAAACAGGAAGTAAATTTTCGTTTTATATTTCATTTGTTTTACTTCTGTTTATGTAAAGAGAACCGAGTTTCAATTGTTTCACATAGCGATTAGTTCTTAAACATGTTATTATCCCTTTAATCTGGTGCATCTCCTTATTTTTCTTATACGAACAAGGAGACAAATAATGTGCAATTACTACTACTGTTTATCTTGATTGGAATGATGTAGATAAAAGAGTAAGCGTTTTAAGAATCAATTGTTTGCAAAAACAGGTAGAGAGAATCATGTGAATGGAACATAAATTATTTTTGTCTTATGCTGTCCACGAACTCCCCTCCCCCCCAAAAAAACTACACACACTTGCGGACTTCGTTCTAAAAAGGTTGTTTTTTTGAGTCAGGGAGCCTCAAACGCTGTATTTCCGGTGAAATTTCGCAATCGAATTTTTGGGTGGAAAACAGTTCCTTCTCTACCTACTACGCAGATACATAGTATGTGTTGAGAAAGTAGATCTTGTTAAAATAACTAATTATGTCATATACATTTATGTGAGCGAACCATGTATTACTTTTTATTGGTTTTAATTTTAAAATGAAGGAACTTTTATCAAACGGGAATTAATCATTCTTTTTGCTTTTCTTTTTTTTTTTATTCCTGTCCTTGCAAAGAGAGCATAATGTCAATCACATAGCAAGCAGTTTTTATAAAACTTACAATCGCTTTATCCTAGTGTATCCACTTATTTCCCTTCCGCTTATAAGGAACTAGGTAAGAAGATGAATCCTGCTAACGTTTATCTATTTAGTATGAAGTACAGAATAGATAGAACAAATCACGTGAATGGACATGAGATTTTTAGAACAAGAGTATGCGCCGCTCTCTCTCTCTCTCTCTCTCTCTCTCTCTCTCTCTCTCTCTCTCCCTGTATATGGGTGCATGTACCTGCAAAATTCATACGTAGCTGATAAATGAGACGTTGGTTAAATTCGACTTCTATATTAAAATTCATACGTAGCTGATAAATGAGACGTTGGTTAAATCCAACTTCTATATTAAAATTCAGCAGCTTCCAAGGATACGATATGACATTTTTCGAGAATACCTCCTCACCCCAAACTATCCTTTACTTACACAGATCATTTTTCAAACATTTTGGTTTTCTCAAAGATGGCTGAAATATGAAAAGATATTTTCATGATAATCTCAATTAAAGATAAATTCAATGTATATCTTGTATTTTCTGGGAATGGTTCTGAAATTCTCTTCATTCTGAATGTTTGCTATATAATTGTTAATACGTAACCGCTGTTTAGCTATCGCTTTCTCCACTGTATCCTAAAACGAAATGTGCAAATGCGAATTGAAAATGTTAATGAATGTTAATTGACACAAGTGGTAGACACAAGAATAAGAGCAAGAAGCTTTGTAGAAGAGGAAGTAGAGAATGTCATGAGATGGAGTACTTAAGCTTTATTCAATTTGAAATCGTAAATTTTACTTTCTCTAGTACGTACATGCAATGTACATAGTAAATAACAGAAGGCATTGTATTCCACCCAAAAATAGAATTCCGATAAATTTCACCAGAAATGTATGTTTTTAAACATCCTGAATCCCTTAAAAAAAGAAAAAAATAGAAAAAGTCCGTGTATGTGTGTGTGTGTGTGTGTCGGTGGACATATTAAACTCAAAAACGAAAAGTTCTTTGTATATCATTATAGTTCTTTATATATTTAAATTAAGCACCTTCTAAGGATGTATCACAAAGATTTTTAGAAAAATCAACCCACCCGAACTGCACTTTACATGGTAATTTTTCGGAAATTTTGATTTTCTCAAAATTTGGTCTAACGATTTTGATTGATATATCGTATTTTCATCACTAAAGATAACATCTTGGAGACCGATAGCGGGACACGAGCTGTTACCAGTTGCATATCTACCGAATGGAGACTAACCTGTATTGTCGATTGCACGCGCCGCATGTAAACAACCTGTAGTAATACGTTGGGGAACGTGGGTCGACGCAGCAGTATACTGTGGTGTATATTACAATACACTTTACAGGTTTTTAATGCCTTTGATGATAATGCATGGCTCCGATAAAGAGTGTAAAATCTCATGCCTCAAATGGACTGCATGAAGATTTAAAATTCGTACAGAAGAGCTTTGCAGATATGTACGACATTAACACACCTTTATGAATATCGGCATTTAAATACTTCGAACCCTGAAAGTTGTCGATGAACTTGTTCAAATAATTAGAGATTCGTGACACCTGTTTTACACAGTGTGAAAAAGAAAGTGAAGACAGTGTTTGGAAAAACTGTCGGATTTTCAATAATGGGTGAAATACGAAATGTGCTACGAGGTGTTATAAGGAGTATCTTATCCAATGGTCGATGATGTGTCCTATTTCCGTTTTGCTCCAATCACATCTTGTGATGTGGGGCGAAGTTTTTCACAATGTAAAGCCTGTTTACGTGCCAATCGGAGACGATTCACATTTGAGGGATTGCGAATGTATATTGTGCATTGTAATCTATGTATCTTGAGAGAAAATGGAACGTGTAATGTTGCTGGTGAGTTGTTGCATGGCAGCAATTAAGTATTTAGATATTAAAATTGTTACTTCCGTAAATTAGTAGTATGTTTATCACTCACCCAACCTCACTCGCCTTCCATTGCTAGTTAAAACAACACAGTCTACCACGCAAACATTGCCCCATTTTCCTTCTGTTGGTAACATTACGTACACACTACATTGTCAACACATCACAACTATATACCATGCTGCGCTAACTTCGATTCTGTGCCGCTATCGGTTCCTAAGATGCTATCGCTATTCATCACAAATGAAATGCATATCTTGAATTTTCTGGGAATATTCTTAGAAGACCTCTTCTTTATGGATGCCTTTTGTATAAATGGTAAACTGTGAGAGATGAGCGAAAACTTACTACACTAAACATGTGGATCTCGTTAAAACACAATGTATGCCCCATACATTGCTTTTCTAAAGTTAATAATTTGCGAGACATACATTGTTATTGGCTTCAATTTTAAAAAAACTTGTACTTATCTCAAACAGGAAGTTTGAGAGTTCTTTTGTTTTATTCCTGGCCGTACAAAGAAACGAATTTCAATGAACATCGCTAGCGATAGTGTTTAAGGCATTTGACTATCACTTTAGCCTAGTGTGTTCCCTTATTTCCTTTCTACTTATAAGGAACTATGCAATAAGATCATTTCGGCTAATGTTTATCTGGATTAGCATGACGTAAGGGTTTCCAAACTTTCCGGCCTTAGGGCCATACTGATTACTCCAATAAGTTCCAAAGGCAAAAACCGTTTTAACTTTCCTGGCATTATCTATAATTTCTAGAGTAGTCACTGAGTACGCACCCTGAGCGAGCATACGCTTGCTAAATTCACTAGTTCAAATACTATTGTGTTTTACTCGTATTACGACCGTGACACTTAAAATCTGGTGGTCAAAAGCAGATAAACGTAGTGGTAGAGCACTCTACTGCAGATAGATGGCGATAGTAGTACCTCTGAAAGCGCAACAACAATTAAACATTCGTGAATAATCTCGTTGGTTCGAGAAAGTTCTGGTATATCCCACTCACTTTGAGATGACAGTAATTGGCGTGGCCGCGAGTCAGTCTGCCTAGGGAAGGTGAAGGAAGTGAAACCGTTTGTTGTGAAATAAAGAAGTGCATAGCCTCGTTTAAAAGATATTTTCGAACTGACCAACGCCCATACGTAACAGTATTTTGATATAACTTTTTTGTGTGAGTGATTTACCCGTATGGAGAAGAAGCGAAAAATAGTGAATGCTGAACATTCAAAGATCAATGGCACTATCAGTATTTCGTGATTGAATACAGTAATAAGACGCTATGTTTGTTTTGCAATGAAACCATAGCCGTTCTCAAATAATGTAACATTAATTGTCATTATAAAACGGAACACTTTCAAAATCACTCAAAATAAACAAGAACTTTAGGGACAGAAAAATGTGAAGCTTTGAAGCGCGAATTGAAATCGCAGCAATCTTTGTTAACGAAAGTCAGTACTGAGCATGGGCTGCAACTCGAGCCAGCTTTCGTGAGGCTCTTAAAATAGCAAAATGTGGAAAGCCATTTATCGATGGAGAAAGATCAAAGAATGCGTAATTACAATAGCCGAAAGAATGTGCCCCGTAAAGTTAAATGTAACTTTATGTCAGTTTGTCTGCAAACACCGTGGCTGGAAGGGTAAAGACATCGCAAAAAATATTTCATCTCAACTGTCTGACAAAAATGGACATCTTAGTGGTTTTCTCTAGCCTTGGATGAGTCAACGGATGGGTCAGATACTCCTCAGGTGTCGATTTTTATTCCAGGGGCAGATAAAAGCTATGAAGTGTATGAAGACCTTCCTGATATGATGGTATTCACGGCACGACTACTGGCAAATTATATTTTTAACGGAGTTGAAAATGCTATTAGTAATAAGAACCTTCGATGGAATTATTTGAAATCTATTACAACTGATAGAGGCAAAATGTGCGGTAAAATGTGCACTTGTGTCGAAGACTGTTGAAAATGATGTTGGTTCAAAACCATTAGTGCTACATTGTATCATTCATCCACAGTCCTTAAGAGGAAAATGTTTGAATATGTCTGAAGTTCTAAAACCAGTCATATCAATTGTTAATTTCTTCAGATCCACTGGGCTGAATCAGCGCGAGTTTATTGAAGAAATAGGAGTAAACGACTTTCCATATCACAATGGAGTATACTGCCTTAGTTGCGGAAATATCCCTCAGTGCTTTTTTAAATTTCGAGCTGAGATTGAACTTTTTGAATACAAAGCATTGCCCTCTTACCGATTACAAAATAGTGAATGGGTGTGGAAGTTAGTATTCTATGACGATTTGAAAAAACGTATTAAAGAACTGAACTTGAATTTCAAGCGGAAAATCAGCTGCTCCCTGATTTGTACAATAATATCAAGTCATTCCTGCAGAAAACAATACTGTTTCAATCACAATTACTTAAAAATGTTTCACCCATTTTTAAACATGTGAAATTTTCACCACACCAATGAGATATAGTTTTGCAACCGAAGCTTTGAGTGTCTTGAAGATAAATTTTGATACTCGTTTCTCAGACTTTGATGTTATTGCGAACTAAATTATTTTTTTTTTTCAAAATCCTTTTGATACTGACATTGAAACACCGGAACTTAAAATGGAGGTTACTTAATTACACTGTAGTAATATCATTAAGAAAAACTTAAAATTGATCTTTGTTAGAATTTTATAAGAGTCTTACAATGTTATAATATGATAATTTGCATAAATTTGTTGTTTGTCCGTTGTTTTTGTTTTGGTACTATTTAACTTGTGTGCGAAAATATTCACTTAAATGAAGTACATACAGAAAGTTTATAGACCTTAGTTAACCGATGAGTATTTTAAATCTCTTTTAATAATTGGCACAAGTAAAATTGGTCCAAAATTACAAGCTATTGCCAGGGGAAAATCACAATTATATCAATCTCATTAGTATTTTTACAAGCGGACACCCCGCGCGTTCATTCGCATTAATTTAGCTTTTCCGTTCTTGAGGGATTTTCAGGATAAAAAAATGTGTGCGATATACCCAGTCGAATCAGCGGTATACATACATATGCGATTAATTTTACTCCAACATAACTACCGAGGGTGAAACCACGGGATGTTCACTAGTTTATAATGTAGTGGGAAGGTTACTACAACCCAGGTCATCTCTCGTCATGCGAATCACAGTCGTCAAGTTTCGACGAAAGCCAGGTAGTTTCCGATATGTGTTAATATAGCTAGTCTAGTGATTTTTATTACTGAAAACAGGGAATCTAATTTAGGTAATAGACACAAAAATTATCTATTTAAAAAAAATTATGTTCCATTCACACGAGTTGTTCTAGCTATTTCGCAACAACCTCTTACAAAGGAATATTTTCTGTATACCTCATGATAATCGAGACAAACGTTACCAGAAATTATTTTATAACTTATTTCCTTGTAATTAGAAGGAAACTAAGGGATTACACTAGGCTGAACTGATAGTCAAATGTTTTAAAAGCTGTCGCTATTCAATTGTCATTAAAATTCGGTTCTCTTTGGTGGTCAGAAGTAAAACAAAGGGAACACCAATGCCTTCTGTTTGAGAAAAGTATAAATATTTTAAAATTGGAACCAATAAAATGCAATATATGGGAAATATATAATAGGATATACATAGTGTGTTTTGAAAAGATCTACATTTTTGAGCAGTATGTTTTTGTCTAACTCTTACGGTTTACTAATTATACAAAATGTATCTAGACTGCAGAGCATTTCAGAAGCTATGCCCAAAAATTCAAGGTATACATTTCGATTGTAACGATAATACTCGTATCTGAAACATATAATATTTTAATCAAAGTCATTTTTGAGAAAATAAAAATGTTCGATAAATTTTCCATGTAAAGGGTAGTTTGGGTGGGGGATTTTCTTAAAAATTTCATGATTCTTGGAAGATACTGAGCTTAAATACCAAACTTGGCATTTCTATAGCGGACTGTTCGTTTTTGAGCTATGCTGCACACAGATACACACACACGCGGTCATTTTTCTAAAAATGCTTTTTATTTTTATTTAAGGGTCCTCAAAACATGCGTTTCCGAATAAATCTCAGTTGGATACCATATTTTTCTATCTGCTATGTACATTGTACATACGTGCCATGAAAGTAATAGATTTTTAAAAAATGTAAACGTTTAGTTAATGAGTAATTCCAATTTTTATACTATTATTATTATTATTAATTATATGTATACTTCATTGAAAATATTTACATTCTTTTCGATAACTTCCATTAAGTCCATAACAACAATGTAAGAATAATTTTCCAAGTAAAATTTTGATGTGTTCTATTCTCATGACTTTCTCTACATCTCTGTTGCAAATTATTGTTAAACATCTTATTCTTCTATCTACTTCATGCTAACGCATTACCAGAACTTGTCTTTTTCATGCTTCGTTGTGGCCGCGCCGTGGCCGAGTGGTCAGACCATTTGCCTCTCACCTATACGGCCCGGGTTCGATCCCATGCGACCGCATGTGAGATTTGTGGTGGACAAAGCGGCGCAGGGGCGGGTTTTCTCCGGTTTCCCCCACCATCTCTTTCCACCGGGGCTCCATCTTCATGTATCATCCGTGTCATCGCCTGCAGTGCCAGAGCAGTAAAAGCGGGCATTAAACAGTAAAAAAAAAATGCTTCATTTTAAGTTTAAAATCGCCCTCCGTGTTGTAATGATTGCCATGCTTACTTCACATATCCGAGGTCGCGGGTTTAAACCCGGTGGAGGACGATGGCATTTTTTGGGAATAAAAATCCTTATCATGGCTTCCTTCGGAAGCGAAGTAAAGCCGTTGTATTTACGGCACTTAAAAGAACCTCAAGCCTGATAGCAAAATTAAGCGGTATTTCACGCCCAGTATAGAATGGGACGCTGAGAACCACAGCAGTTAAAGAGCATCCATAAATTAAACTTAATTTCCATTTTTTGTAAGTAGAAAGGAAATAAGAAAGTACTATAGGCTAAAGCGAGTGATTTTTTTTTATCAACTGAATCACTGCTATGTGATTGAATATCCAGAAGTTGAAACATTCCTGTATTAGAAAGGTATAACTATTTTTAAGCTGAAACCAATAACAAGGAATATCTCAGAAACGGCCAGCTTACAAAAACAAACAAAGAAACAAACAAAAACATATATGGCATAAATAGTAGTGTGTTTTAACGAAATCTACATTGTGTAGATCTCTTACGGTTTACCAGTTATGCAAAATTCAGCAAAATTACTCCAGAATAAACATGTCTTCAGAGGCTATTCCCAGAAAATTCAAGATATACATTTTATTTGTCGTATAAATACCCTTAATATATGATATTTTAATCAAAATCGTCACAGCCATTTTTGAGAAAATCAAAATTTTCCATGTGCACGATAGTTGGAGGTGGGGGATTTTGTTGAAAATCTTCGTGTCGCATCCTTGGGACATACTGAACTTAAATAGCAAGTGTGGTATCTAACGGAGATTTCGTTTTTGAGCCATGCTGTCCACAGGCACACCTACACAGACACACACGGACCTTTTTCTAAATATACTTTTTTTCGAACTCAGAGGACCTTTATATATATATATATATATATATATATATATATATCCAGTGAAATCTCAGTATCGAATTTTTGGGTGGAATACAATACCTTCTCTATCCACCATGTACATTGTAAATACGGACTAGAGAAAGTAAAAAAGGGAGCTAGCCCAGAGCTTGGTAGCAGGATACGCCTCTGGCTAACCTTCAAATTTGCATTTTATCCTCTTTAACTAACCCCATATATATTATATTATGTTATGTTATAATCTATGATTCTCCAATTTCGTGCCGAAAGAGAGAGATTTATAGGGATTTTCTAAAATGTATTGAAAATAAGCAAAGAAGAGCTTATTCAGTAAAAGCTGTTTGTTTCATCATTATTCCGTAGGTAGAAACTCTCATTTGAATTTATCCGTTCAACTGCAATTCAATCAGGCGGTATTTCTTGTTGTGCCCTTAATTTCGGATGTTGGAAAGTAATGGAAAATCACATCAGTCCTTTGTTGCCCTGTTCCTAAACGCAAGTTATGTGTGAGTGTAGCTTTACTTAAACCAAACAATGAATTAAACATTTATAATAAATATTTATTATTTAGAATTAATTTATAAAACAAACTAGTCTAATGACTTTCAAACGTTAAACGGAAAAAAACGAGTAACGAAAAGCGAAAAAAGAAAATGCCTGACTTATAAGGGTTAAGATATATTAATATCCTATTTATTATAAATTAAGTAAGATATATTCATTTTATTCATAAATGTTTACTTTCTCTATACATAGCAGGTAGAGAAGGTATTTTATTCCATCCAAAATTCGATACCGCTTTTCAACAGGAATATATATTTTGAGGACCCCCTGTATACAAAAAAGAGAATTTTTAGAAAAGGTCCGTGTGTGTCTGTAAACGACATAGCCCAAAAACGAAAATTCTGTTAAATACCAAACTTGATATATAAGTTCAGCTTTTTCCTAGGATGCAACATGAATGTTTTCGAGAAAATCCTCCCACTCCAAACAGCATTTCGATCTTTTTTATTTTCTCAAAACGATCTTTCACTAACGATATTGATTAAAATGCCATACGTTTAAGGTATATTAATCACAAAAAAAAATGTATACATAGCTTTAAATTTCTCTGATGACCTCTTCGTTCAGAATGACTTGTAAACCGAAGAAGATTCACTAAAACTTACTATACAAAATTTAATGTATATCATAGGTATACATATTTTTTGTAAAGTTAACCATTTCGAAGATAATCTTTGTAATTGGTTTCAGTTTTAAAATACTATACATTTCTGAAACGTGAAGTCGACATTCATTTCAAATCTGTTTGATTTAGCCCTGGCAGTGCAAAGAAAACCGAATTTCAAATCATATAGTGACCAGCTTTTAAAAGATTTGACCACTGCTTTAGCCTAATGTATCCCCTTATTTTCCTCTAGTTACAAGCAATAAGATCATTTATGCTAATGTTTATCTCCATTAGCATGATGTAAATAAAAGGGCAATCTTTTGTAAGAATGTTTGTTAAAACATGAGCAGAGAATGTTATGTGAATGTAATACTTCAGATTTAATTTGTTTTTATTTTCCCCTTGTCCTATTTTGAATGTATCCCATTAGTACTAAAGCTCACAGCTTTGTGAGAGTCATAAGATTATCTTGCGGGCAGGCTTCCCGTGGGACCCAAAAACATCCGAACCGCTGCGCAGTGTTTTTCCACTGCGCACACGAAAACATGATAACACACAGCTGCTGTACGCAAGGTCATGGTGTTTCTCTCTGCTCTGAAAGTGTAGTATTGAGCTGACGGTGATAGCGCGTGGTTGAATTATTACCAGTGTCCTTAATTATTTAGAACAAAATAATTAAGGACACTGGTAATAATTCACGTCGCGTCACGTCACGTCACAAACTGTGTTACGGCTCAGTATCTGTTTTCTACTACACAACGTGTATTTATTTATGATTCATATGTATTAACACATTTTGTGAGTGGATTCTCAATAGTATATACAATGGTGAAATTGACCCACATTTAATATTTTTCACAGACGAGGTTCCACCTTCATGGATATGTGAGTACACAACATAATGGTAAATGGAGCTCTGAGAAATATAATATTGTTCGTGAAATACTCCTTCTTGACGAAAAAATTGGTGTAAGGTGCGCCATTCACGGAGAAAGAGTTATAGGCCCAGTTTCTTTTCGAATGAATACAATTTTGCCTTTTTTTTGTTTTTTTTGTTTTTTTGTTTTTTTGTTTTTTGTTTTTTGTTTTTTTTTATTAGAGAACTAACATATAGGGAGCGTGATTTTGCATATTTTCAACAAGACTCTGCATCAGCTCATACAGCCAGTCTTTCGACGAGAACAATTAAAAGTGTGTTTCAGGACAGACCTATTAGTAGAGATTTGTCCTCCGACTTAACCCCCTTCGATTTCTATCTCTGGGTTAACCTAAAGCATAAAGTATGCAAGACAAACCTGGAAGAATTAAAACAAAATACCCGCCAGTTACGTGAACTACGGCGAGTGATGGATAGTTTTCTAAAGTGGTGCCAAAAATGTGTGGCGTGACAACAGCGGTGGCCAGTGTCTAAATCTCCTTTAATAATATTGTTAAGTAAAGTCTTTAAAAGCTGTTTCATCCGCGCCTTTCTATGATATAGGCAAACGAAAACGAGCGCCAGGCAAAACACCGTGCAGCCGGTTAGGATGTTTTAGTTCATCCGATAAGTATGTTTAGCTTCCTACAATGAATATACTACCTGACTGACGAAAGAATGCAGACGGCAGACAGAAGAAGCTATCTCTCGCTCAGTCGTTATCTCTCCTATCTAAGCATAGCCATGTCACGCTATGGAACTTCCCTGAAAATTGCACTCTTTCTTTAGACAAGTATTAATAAAAATATTGTATAGAGGCAAAATTCACCAGATTCTTAAATATTCATTCATTTAATTAACTTACAATCATTTAAGTAATTTACAATTATTATAACTACAATTAAGCAAAAAATTCAAACATACGCAATAGAATTAATAATAATAATAATAATAATAATAATAAAAACAGTAGCAGTGTGGTAGTAGTAGTAGTAATATTTGGGAACATGAGGGAGCTTACAGGCTTCCGCATTTCCTTTCATTATAGGACTTCCATTTTCTTGAAACTTATTAGCCTCAGGACTCCTGTTCCTGAGATACGATTTTGGTATCTATCTGAGACCTCATAGAGTGACCTCGCTGTCTAATTCTAAATGACTGTTGGTTTCTTCTCGTTGCATCGTGTAGATGCTTTTGAAATAAGTGTGTCCAGTTAATAAACAACTGACCTGATTCTACTTCTACTTAAATATAAGAATGATCTATTGAAGCCGTCATTGAATTATTTAACTATTATAGTGTTTGACTAGAGACATTTTTCCATTTTGAGTCCTAAAAAGTAGCTCTTTTTCGAAATTCTCTGTTTTCTCACCAGTGACTAAGATTTTGATTAAACGTCTGTATATTAAATATACTTACACGGCAACCAAATGTATATCTGAATATTCTAGGAATGAAGCCCTCATTATTCTGGCTGACGAGTATGCGGAATTGTCGTAAACTATAAGAGATAGATTAAATCTTATTGCCAAAAATGTAAATTTTGTTAAAACACATAATATATCTCTATGCATTTTTTTTCCGAAATATTTCTTGTTATAAAATACAATATCTAGCCTTTTTTTTTTCAAATGGGAAGTCGTTATTTAATTTTTCATCCTGATCAAAGAGAGGGGAATTTCGATTGTATACATACCCACCAGCTTTTAAAAACGACCATCGCTTTATCCTAGTGTAATCCAACATTTCCCTTGTACTTATAAGGGACTAAGTACTAAAAACATTTTTGCTAATGTTTATCTCGATTAGCATAAAGCACAGAGAAGAATAAGCTTTTATACGAACAGTTTGTTGCAGAATAGGAAGAGGAAGTCATATAAACGGAAAACATCAGAATTTTTACTTTCTCTAACAGTTTAATGCACAGAGTAGATAGAAAAGGAATTCTATCATACCCAAAATATGATACCGTGATTTCACCGGTTTTTGCAATTTTTGAGGCAGTAGTAAAAGCGGGCATTAAACACTACCAAAAAAAAAAAAAGTTTATTTAGAAAGGTAAAGCGAAAATATTTCTCGCTAGTTCCCCACTGGTCCCTTTGGATTCGGCAACTCTTTTAACACACGAAGGAAATATCTATCTGCACAAATCAAATATTGGGCAGTAGGCAAAATGTTAATACACACAATATACATCTCGTTAAACCACATGATTTATTCCAATTTAATTTTTTTTTTCAAAAGCTAACTGTTTCCGAGATATTGGTTTAAAGTTTCCAATACATATACTTTTCCCAAATGAGAAGTCGCCATTCCTTTTTATTTATTTTTTACTCCAGACCATGCAAATAGAACGGAATTTCAATGTCATCACTTGGCCAAAGATTTTAAAAGATTTGACTATCACTTTAGTCTAGTGTATTATTTTATTTAACTAATAAGTAGATAAGATAAGACTATTTTGTTAATGTTTATCTTGATTAGCATGGAGTAAATATAAGATTAAACTTTTGTAAGAATAACTTGTTGCAGGATAGATTAAAGAAGGTCATCTGAATGGAACATATAATACTTTTTTATAATTATGCTGCTATCCCTAGCAAGAAATACATGTAATTTAGCATACCTTTCATTACTTTACGTCTGTGAAAATGGGGAATGAAATGATGGGGAATAATTATTACTCCAATTATTCCGGGTTTCAATTAACCGAAAACCGTACAGCTGTATTTTAGGAATAATGAAACCAAAAGGGAATAAAGTTTTTATCCCGCTGATGCACCCTAGCTGAGATTTACAAGCATCCTCCTGCTTAGGAATTCCTGCACCATGGAAGAGGGTACTAGGTGATGGAAAGAGAGAGCAAAATGCAAGAAGCATAAACATTTACTGTACAAAGTTTCATACAGCCAGTTCTTGTTACAGCTGCTTGACCATTATGTGAAGGGGAATCCAACTTTCCATGGCTAAATCCAATGTAATGTATTTACTCAACGTGATAGGATGCATTGCCAGAATAGCTGTATTCGTTGCAATACTTCTCTCTCTGGGCAGCAAGGTAAGAGCATAACATAAAAATATAAAAATATGACAATTATATAATTCAATTGTAAGAGTCTACATTATTGATTTATTATACATAAGCGAATTCTCGCTTATGCTACCGTGACACTATAATCTTGTTAGTTTCTTCTTCATCAACACCTATCAAGTTTTAAAACATAGCTACTCTATAGTTAATTGTTTCATCCACCCTAGTTGGGATATGTCATCTAAAATAGTTTGAGATCTTGTGATTTACCGGGGAAAAGGGAGTCAATTAGGGAATTTAATGCAGCTTTTTTCCCTTTCTTATTCTTGAAGCATTTTTTCCCAAGTTATGTTTTCTGTTTTCTTTCTTTCTCTTTCGCTTTCTCTCTCTTTTCTCCTTAGTTACTGTTGTTTTACTTGTTTGCTGCATATACGCACATTTACCTACTTACAAGCACATAAAAATTCGTGCCATTTTAAAGTAACCTACCCAGCATTCACCTGGGACCCAGGAAAACTCCCGAAAAAACCCATGGATCAGGTAGGATGGCCACGGGACGAACCCACTATCTCGCTACCGATCTCGAGCGAAACCACCTGAGGAATCCCGCTGAGTATTAGCATGTAATCATGGTAGCTTAATGAATAGAGAAAGGACGGAGGCCAGACGCTCCGAGGTTCAATTTCCGGCCATGGCATTATATCTTTCAATTTGATAGCCACTCTAGTTTGGTTTCAAATTGGTATATTGTATCCATTTTCTTTCAGTTTTTGATGATCATCAACAGAAAATTTTGTTTTTAGGTGTTATTTTTCTGTCTTGCATTAGTAAATACGGTACGATTCAAATTTTACAGATTCATCCATAAGTTTGAACACTAGGAGACCCCACATCGCCGTATTTTGCATGTGCTGATAGCCCTGCGTGCGTTATAAAAGTTGCAGAACTCCACGAGGTAAACCCAAGCATTCGACGATCAGTGGCGTTGTAAGCGAAAGTGACCGTCGTTCTCGTAAACGTAAAGAAAACGCGCTTATTTAGAGGCATTTCCAGGTTTGCTCTAGAGTCCGTGATTATATACAAGAACAGTGTAATTACATTGAGATAGTTAACGTATTTACCACTTCAATAGCAGAGCCTTTATATTTTAGAGCATAAAGTCGCCTTTTAGATTAAAACATAATTAAAATGTCTGTTTCATCTTTCCGCCTCGCTTGCGGTGCCATGGTAGTAAAAGCTGAAACTAAAAATAAGGAATGTCTTAAAAACAATGAAATCCACGAAACAAATGTATATAACATAATTTGTGTGCTTTAATGTGCTCTACATTTTCTGTGTCGTAAATTTTTGTCCATCTCTTACGGTTTAGCAGTTATGCAAAACTCCGTAAAATGCATCCAGAATAAAGTAGTCTTCAGAGGCTATTTCCAGATATACATATTATTTGTCGTGTAAATATCTTTAATATATGATATTTTAATCAAAATCGTTAGTCATTTTTTAGAAAATCAATTTTCGGAAAAAGTTCCATGTAAAGGGTAGGTGGGGATGTGGGATTTTGCTTGAAAATCTTGGTGTCGCATCCTTGGAAGATACCAAACATAAATACCAAGTTTGAGTATTTTCATTTTTGAACTATGCTGCCCACAGACACACACACACACACACATGGACACGGGCATTTTTTTAAAATGCTTTTTTTTTTTGGATTCAGGGAGTCTCAAAACATGTATTTGCAGTGAAATCTCGGTATCGAATTTTTGGGTGCATACGATATCTTCCATATACACTGTGAAATAGTACGTGTAGAGAAAGTAAAAATGAGAGACTACACTCACTGTAGGGTTAAATCATATCTTTAAGTTGCCGTTACAAAACCCATACGTATTATTATGTTTATTATTATGTTTATTATTATTATTATTATTATTATTATTATCAGACCGTTAATTAGTCGAAATAATGACAATCATTCTATTAATTATCTAGATGTATATAAGAAGTAAAGAAAGTTAACATTTATTAAATTGGATACATAGGAACCAAGAAGTCAGTTGTTGACTTGAAAGCTACACAGAATCTTGACGCCAGACTGCAAAGAAGGGTGAGAAGTTGCTTCTTTTGTGTAAGTCACATACGAATTTCTTATACACGGGCAGTCCAGTTTAAAAGCCACGAGGGGCTTCTGCTTTACATTCGTAGTATCACGTGGTTATTATGGCGTATTCTGGGAGATTCGCAATTGTTTTTGGGTCACGATGGTGTCATTTTGGCGGACTTTCTAACCAATCAGGAAGAAGCCACCATGACACCGTTTTTAGTATAAAAGAATTAGGGTTCGACACATCGTGGTCGTTTTGCTAAGAATTTGCCCGCGGGAGGCCACGTCGTTTGTCAAGAATCTGCCCGCGAGAGGCAACGTCGTGTTTGCTAAGAACTTGCCCGTAAGAGGCAACGTCGTTATGCTAAGAATCTGCCCGCGAGAGGCAACGTCATTTTGCTAAGAATCTGTCCACGAAATACGGTAGGTCGTCGTTCTGTAAAAAGAAGTAATGACGGACAACTGTAAAAACTCTGTCCGCGAAGTAAGATTGTTATGAGAAGAAACTGTTAGTGAATTAAAGTAACGTCGCTCACCTATTTAATAGTCGACTCGCGATTACTGAGAGTGAATTGTGCCATGTACTTAACGTAGAAACAATGTAATTGAGAGTACATGTGAGTGAGTGGTAAGAGTACCAGTCAGCAGAATAACAGTGTACAGCAAAGTGCTTGTCTTGAAATTTCCTTATAGAATAAGTAACAGTAAAAGTTCACAAGTGTTTTCTTCACAATTAAAAGATCACACAACTCCTCCCACTTGCCAAATCCACGCCAGAGAGAGTCAATGATCGTGCAAGACTGAGCAACGCCGTGGCAACCCATCCAAGAAGAGCTTCAGTAACAGGTACGTGAGTGTAGTGGAGTTGATTTGAAGTGAAACTTAGGTGCGCCGCACATAAGCACCCACCATGAGGCGTAAAACTTAACAACGTAAAATTCCTATTACATATGACTGTCCGACGTACGGTGTAAACTACAAACCACCACCATATAAACATCCGGTTCCATATATCCTCAACTTATGGGGTAATAACCAATAAAATCACGTTACAATTATTATTATTATTATTATTATTAATGCGCATTATACCCTAAGAGGGAATCAAAACGTCAAAGCATTGTAACGAAAACATGTAAACACGAAAGCAGGTAACATTTCACTATACTATGTGCTTTCGTTATGAATATTTCACGTCTATTCTTATACTGGCAAGCAAATGAAATAATAATAATACAGTCAAACACTATAAGGTAGTTCATTCATGGCTTTCGTTACGCAGCTTAATTAGCTCTATAGTAGGCCTAGTCTCTAATATTAAATAAGAACAGAGTATTACACAACTATAAAACTAGTTATTGGTGGATATTGATAGGCGAAATAGTTTTTTTAATTACTTATGATTCTAAAATGTGAATTTATTTTTAAAAACATAAATTTCAAGTAATTGAAGTAGGAAACATTATAACTTTCTCCGTGATATTGTATATCATCAGGGTTTCTAGTACAAGCCTGGGAACTGCTCTATGAGCGCGATTCCTTCGCCGTCTATAATAATAATAATAATAATAATAAGAAGAAGAAGAAGAAGAAGAAGAAGAAGAAGAAGAAGAACGAGAGGAGAACGAAGCTCGCTCTCGCTGACTGACATATGGATCCAGTGGAGTTCTACAATTTTAGAACGCACGAAGGTTTATCTGCACAAAAGAAATCCGGCGTTGCTGAACCACCTGGTGTGTTGAGTCACCTATATATTGATTACTTGAAGAGGAAATATGGCATTACACCAAATATGAGACATAAAAGTTTTACCGGAAACAGCGTGACTGAGCCTGCCCCCTTTGCAGATCTATTCGTCGCCATATCATCATCGATCAAGTACACTTTCGTTCATAATGAGCTTAACAGATTCTGGATCGTGATGGAAGTTCCACCAGTTTGTAACATTGACTCACACAAAAGAGACCTCTTTGGTGGGCATAATAGATGAACAGCTGTCTCATCTGCCTGTTGACACCGTCTGTCTTTGTAAGACTCATCCGTGTCCCATTTTGTTCAGGTGACATCTAAAGTGTCCAGCAAAGAGGCGCGCTGCTTATAAAAACTTCTCCTTGCCTAATTTTAGCAGTTCTTGTTCAAGTTCCGTATTTAGGAACTATTATGTTCCTGGGTGTCAGTCTTTGAAGAACAGAAATATAAAACGAAAAGTCAAATAAATACCAGAAAGCGTTTGAAAATCGGGAGGGGGTGTTAATTTTAGAAAATTTGTCATTGCATACAACGCTTTACATGAAATGTTTTGAATATTGAATCAAAAGTTACTCTAACCAATATCTTGTAATTGGGATATTGGAATAAGAAATTAAATGTTCATTTTCAATTTTCTCTATACATCCTTGAACAGTCTAATCAATAGTCATATAAGATTCGTGGAATTATTGGCATTAGAAAATAGCGTTTAACGCTAAGGATTTAATTTTATTGTTCCACTTATTGTTGCAACTGCAGTAATTGTTAATTTAATTTTGACTTTCTCTACTTACTACATAATGCATACATTTCATCCAAAAATTTGATACAGAAGTTTGTCCCCTGTATAAAAAGCATGTTTAGAAAAAGACCCCTGTGTGTTAATTTGTGTGTCCGTGTATTTTTATCACAGTGTTTAACGCCCGCTTTTACCACTATGGCACCGCAGGCCATCACATTGATGCATGAAGATAGAGCACCGTTGCAATGCGTTGGCAAGGGAATTGAGTATCCAGAGAAAATCCGATACTGCGCCGCTTTGTCCACCATAAATGCCACATGTAGTCGACTGGGATCGAACCTGGGCCCGTGAACACCATAACTAAAAAACGAAAAATCGGTTAAATATCAAACTTGATAGAGCATCTTCCAAAGACACAACACAAAGATTATCAAGAAACCCCACACTACCTTTTACATGGAACAATTTTCCAAATGTTTGATTTTCTCAAAAATTGCTCTAACTTTTTTTTTTATTAAAATGCCGTATACAAAAGCTATTCACATGACAAATAAAATTAATTTTCTAGCAATAGCCTCTGAAAATCTCTTTATTATGGGTGATCTTTTGCATAGCAGTAAACGTAAAATAGGGGTGAAGAAAAAAGGAAGAAAAGATCTCGTTAAAACACGTGCAATTAATGTCATGTACATGTTTTGTTTGTGGTTAACCACTTCCGAAATATTCCTTATTGTTGTTTTTAATTTTAAAACGCTTAACTTTTCGCAAACGGGAATTTTTCCATTCCTTTTTCTTTTATTTTTCTCCAGGTATGCAAAGAGAACCGAATTTCAGAAAGATAACAACCAGCTTTTAAAAGATTTTTCTATCGCTTTAGCCTACGTACTCCTTTATATCCCTCCCACTCGTAAGGAAATAAATTATAAGACTATTTCTGCTAATGTTAAGCTTGATTAGTATGAAAAAGATAAAATAAGCTTTTATAAGAATTGTTTGTTACAGAGTAGGTAAAGAAAGTCATGTGAATTGAAAACATCAAAATGTTTAAACATGGATTAAATTAGTATTTTAATTTCTTTAAATATTATATAATAACGAGTTTTGACTTCATAAACTTTGGATAAATGAGAGTCAAGGCCTTTTGGAAAATTCATAAACATTTAAAGCTCAGTACCATACCTTTAGTTTGCTGATGTTTACAAAGAACGTTTTTTCTTATCTCCAGGCGGAACCTGTTTCTGTTACCATTTACTATAATTTGTTGTGCGAACACAGTAAAGCCTTCATCACTCAAATACTATATCCAGCTTGGAAGGCTCTCTCCGGTAATGCTGTCCAAGTGGATTTCATCCAGTATGGTAACTCAGAGGTAAGAAACAATAATGTAATCAGGGGGCATTCAGCTTTTCATGGGATAACTTTTCTACAGAAAATTAGCGAAGCATTTTGTCACAAAATGTCGCATATAACAATTTAATTGCCTGTTTTATTTGCAAGGCTCCGAAATAGAGAATATACAAAAGGGTAACAATATTTATAGCTACTAATTAACCAAATTGATGACCCTAGTTGTTTACTTTAAAGTCAGTTTCCCAGCAGGGACGGCTTTGTAATATGGTGGCAAGTTTCCGCCACAACCAAAATCCTGGCTCCCCCGTTAATGTAAAAGAGTATACTGTTTATACGTTTCGGGTTGATTTTGGAATTATCTTGTGCAGTGGGTTCTATTGTTTATGTGTGCTAAGTAGTGCACGGTTGACTGCAAACCACAATCAAACTGGGTGCGGCATAAACACCTGATAGTTTTAAAAACAATCGGAATACTGTGTGTTCAAAGATATGCTCCAGTCATGTTGTTATGTACACAACGGCATGGAGTTTCATTTTACACCCCAATGATCCTAATCTGCAGTCTGGCGTGCCGTGAGGTTGTCTGCCCGCTGTGTGTGTGTGTGTGTGTGTGTGTGTGTGTGTGTGTGTGTGTGTGTGTGTGTGTGTGTGTGTGTGTGTGTGTGTGTGTACCCGGCCTGTACTAACGCTCTCGCTGTTGCATATATTAGCAGTTCTAGTGTCTGTGCGTACACGCTTGTTAAATTGGATATATTTTCATACCAGTTTTCTGAGTATTCAACGATAATCATGGCAGTTTACAAATGAGTGAATACTATCAAAATTCAGTTTCATACAACGGCGATTAAACCAACTGCATTAGAAATCCACCAGTGACTAGTAAACTTCTTGGGGCTGCAAGCAGATCAAGCGGACATTCTCCAGTTTCGTACCAGAGAAAGAGCGGTCTATGTGAAACTGATATCAGCGGTATTGTATGCTCGTTGTAAAGATGAGCAGCAGTTTGCGTACGCCTCCGGAGAAATCACAAACGTGAAAATTACACCGGGAGACCTACAAACAGTTAATGCTCGAGTACTTAACTTGCCTTCCGAGATGCCACTCACAGTATTATCACAGCAATTGAGTAAATACGTTACAGTGTATGACATACCCGAGAAAAATGGAGTTCCCAGGATCTTCTCCCATCAAACAATGGCGTACCTGCAGTGAAATGGTGTTGAAACGTAATATACCAGCTAATTTGATAATCGATTCATATTTAGTGGCCAACAGCTATATCGACCAACCACAAGCTTGTCACTTGTGTCATTACACTACACATTTGAAAGCAGCTTGCCCGCTTCGAGCAACGAGGCTCCCCATAAATTCCAGGAATCGACCGACAACTTTCAGCGAGGTGGTGAACGCTGTCACATCTTCTCATGCTGGGGACCAGGAACCACCGTCCATTACGACAGGAACCTCTACTTCTGTGGATGCCTTGCGGCTGCCTTCAATTGCCGAAAATAGCATTCCTACAGTGGAGGAGACACTGCTGGTTACTGAGGAGATACTGCTGTTTACTGAGAAGCCCGAACATGTAGATAAGGATGGACCCTCCACACTTATTGATGAGCCACGGAATCTATTGCAAATCCCTTCCTGAACTGCTACATCGGCCAATTCTCAGGACGCAGCCATTGAGGTTTTCAGTAATGAAGAGGTAGAGACGTTGGCGAGTGAGATATCGCACTTGCGGCCGATGGATTGTTCTTCCCTGTCTAGCAGTGATCCTCTGCCTCGAGGCCAGCACAGACGATTGGAGTGAGAATGATCTCGGCGCGACAGCGACCGCAGGATGTACCACAATTCTTAGGTACCACTCCGGCTCGTGGCAAAGTGAAAGACAAGTCTGGTAAGCGGCCGGCAGCGGATGACAGAGATAGTTTTGAGGATGTGCAACGCTCATCTAAACTTACTAAGGATGACTCGTACCTGGAATCTGATAACTCAGGGACTTTGGTTCTGTAGTGCTTACTGGTACTCCTCATCCGGCGCCGTCTCTGATACCACTTCTTTCATTTGGATACCTCTAGGTCTCCAAATATGGGCTTCGCTTAACCTTAACGGCTTGCGACAGGTGGTTAAACAACAACTATTAAGGGACTTCTTGATAAGAAATGACATAGATCTGTGCTTTTTACAGGAGTGAAAATTTGGAATTTGGATTTTTTGTATGGCAAGACCAATCTTTGACCTGAGGGTACTGGTACAGTGATTGTTTATCGACAGGGACTACAATTACACTGCTTTGAGTACCATCTTTCCGTTAGGGCTATTTCGGCAATACTTGACAACGTTACCTTCGTGAATATTTATTTCCCTGCTGGTAATAAACGGAACCAACTAGACGACTTTTTTTTCGGCAAGGCCTCCTGCCGCATATCCCATCCGGTGCACCTTTTGCGATTGTGGGTGATTTTAATTGTACGCTGGTGGCCAAAGATCAACGCGGAGCCTACAATGGGTGTAACACCTTGCAGCAGTGAAGGGCATCTGGCAGCATATGCATGGCTCCGCAGTCCAATTTACCTTCGTGAGATGTCAATCAGCTTCGAGGCTGGACCGTATATAAGTTTCGGTTGAGCTGCTACCACGCATTCATCACACGGAAATTATGCTTGTGTCCTTTAGTGATCATACTGCACTTATTCATGTTGTTCAAGGCAGGGCTACGAGCTACAGTAGACGCAGAGGTTACTGGAAGCTTAACTGCTGCTTGCTTCAGGATGAGGAAGTGTTGTCCGATTTCCCGGACTGTTGATCCCGCCTGCGGGAATCCTTTCTGCCAGCACCGAATAAAGCCTCTTGGTAAGTGTGTAAAGCCAACCCTACGCTAAGGTCCTTTCGGGCTGCAGGTTGTCATCGAGCTACGGCTAGAAGGTAAACCATGGAATATTATCTTCAAGTTCATGAGCTTCACGTACGCCAGCAGCAAGGTGAAGATGTACAACAACTCGTGAAAGGCATCAAAGAACACATCAAGGCTCGAAGAACACGCAAGCTACAGGGGAATTTATTTACAGTGTATTCGGCGGAGATAGTGCATGGGGATCAGGCGAGCTTTTACAATCTGGCAAAGGAACGTAAACAGCGTCGCCAGAAGCTTATCACTCAACTAGATGTGGGTGGAACCAGAATTTCCACCACAGCAGGAATTCTTCAAGCAGTGCAAGTCTGTTACAAATAACGATTGTCAGCACCTTCAGATTTCTCCCACAGCAGAGAGGTATATATCAGACTTGTTCAAATCGCAACAGGATTGGCTACCAATTGCGGCATCGGAGTTATTGGAAGTGATTTAGGCGTCCAAAATGCATACGTCCCCACGACCTGATGGTCTGCCCTATGAATTTTACAACGGCCTTTATTCGAAAGGAAGTACTTCTCGTTTTCCAGGAAATGTGGAATGCAGAGAGTGCGCCGCCCACTTTTGCGGATGGTATAATCGTTCAGATTCCGAAGAGTCCTCAGCCGAAGACAGCACAAGATTTTTCACCAATCACGTTATTGAACTGTGACTACAAGTTATTTGTTAAAATCATTGGTACTCGTATGCAAAACATACTCTGACACATGATTAGTGAGTTACAGGTTGCAGTACACAAAGGAGTGACCATTCACAATACGTTGGCTGCTGTGAGAGACTGTATCTTGCATTGTAAACAGGAACAGAAGTCTACTGCTATTATAAACTTAGACCTCGAAAAAGCCTTCAACAGTGTTGTTCACGCGGGGCTATGGAAAAGTTGGCGGTTTTGAAAGTGCCTCAAAAGTTTTGAAAGCATGTCAAAGCCATTTATGATATTGTGTCATCCAAATTACTCTGCAATGGCTTTTAACGGCGGCTATACCAGTTCGCCAAGGTTGTCCTATATCGATGATATTATTCGCCCTGTATGTTCATCCGTTGCTTCGATGTCTGCAATCTACTCTCGCTGGAATCGATATGTATGGGCAACGACTGGCGGTACTACCATAATTAATATAAGACCAATTTTTATAACCCAAGCCCAAATACCGTTATTTGTTTGATCAGTTGGTATTACTGCACTGTTACTTTTAATATCCCTTCCAGCTTTAGCAGGAGCTATTACTAAACTTTTAACTGATCTAAATCTAAATACATCCTTCTTTGATCAGGGGGTGGAGAGCCATGCAGATGATGCTACTGTGATGGTTACCACACATCAAGATTTTCTTCGCTTGAGGGATTGTTACAGCACTATGCGAATAGTATTTTGGCATGACATTTAATTTGCGAAAGTCTTGAGATATTATCCGTTGGAATACGGCCTCTAGATACCTCAGCTTTAGGTATTCCCGTTATGCAGCGAACAAAGATTTTGGGGATCTCCTTCAGTGACAACGTGTCAGACAGAAGGGATACAATTGTACATTTCGCATTAATGTCTTGCGCGCTGTTAAGTATAATCAGAAAACACGATTGTTGAATGTGGTACATCGGTTATGGTTTTATTACTGTTTTCCGTTGAGCAGAATTTGGTTCCTTGCTCATGTTTTGTCACCAACGAAAGGTCACTGCTAAAGAATTGAACAGTTATGGGTTATTTTATTTGGACTGGGAAGCTCTATCGCATTGCGCGTATCCAACTATGTCTCCCCAAGGGCCAAAAAAGGAGGCTGGCCCTTGGTTGGCCCTCTACAGTCCCAGGAATTGATGATTAAGCTACTACTGTTTGCCTCGGATGATCAAGGTGATCCTGTGGATATCGTATTACAATATCAGTATGCATCGTTTTGGACAAGGTTCCCCAGCTGTTCCATGGCAACGTACCATGCTTTCAATGCACTACCATCGGAGGAGGCTGCCAGCGGTGCTTTTCGGTCTGTGAAGAATGTTTATGCTTCTCTGCGGCGACCTGCTACTGTTACCCCGCATGTCCAAGTGAAGTACCCACATTTGCCTTGGAATCGCATTTGGAGCTGTTTTAGCTTTCCTCACATTGCTGTGGACTGGATGGCGGTTACCTATGAGGTGGTTAATGAAATTCTTCCTACGGCAGACAAATTATATCGTCACTGGATGACCATCTCTAGTAACTGTCTAATTTGCCAAGCAGCAGATTCCATTCCACATCGATTGCTGAAACATTCCGGTAGAGCAGCGATATGGATTGGGTTTTGGATTCATGGCGGTTGGAACCCTTCACCAATCCACATTTTACATCTGGATCTACCGAAACTGAACTCCCCATTATACAATTCCCTAAGTTGGTTGTTAATGGTACCTTTAAATGGTTACAGACGCTGGCCAATCACGCTGATTGTATGCTGCCCAAACGAACGCAATATTTATACATTGCTGATCCAGAAAAGCCACACCGCGGCATTCCAACCATGACTCCTACAAATAAGACACACTTCAAATTTTCCTGCATCGAATCCTTCCTTTTAAAAAAAAAAGCGCATATAGCACGACTTAAAAAAATCCGCAATCTAGCGCATTTTTACCCCCTCCATTGTCACTCGCTGTTCAGCGAGAATTCTGCAGACATTTCAATACATATCCAAGTTAGTTCTGATAAACATTTCTACTGACTGAATATCTCCAGTACATGCCAATGCTGCATCACAACTGTTACCATAACTGTGAACTGTGTTACCAACCTAATAACAAAAATGTAACCAAACGATCATTTGAAACTCCATTACAACTGACCAAAATACGTATTTGACTAAGGATACAATGTTCCGATTGGTTTAAAAACCGTCAGGTGTTTATTCCTCATGCTGTATTGGGGGAATAGAGGGGCATAAGTTACATAATAGTTAGAAAGCATAGAACAGAAAGATCGCTTAACCTTTTCGTTTCGTACCTTACACAACACCATTTATTGAATTCACAGAAAATTTATTGCATTACTTCGTTACTACTGAACACCGGCGTTGACATCTTACGCATTGTTGGCTAAATATACCATTGGTTATAGCCTGAAGTTTTGCCTATTTAACACCCCTGCCCCAAAAGTCAAAATCTAGCCTTAATAGCATGGTTTTATCTGTTCGTTTTCTATGAAAGGAATAATTGGTTAGGGAAAACTCCTCCCACCTGTGTACTTACATTATGTTCCTGTCATGAGTCACAACAAAAGAAAACAGTTTTGTTCCCCAACAGGTTTGGAAGCTTATCAGTTAGCACTAACTGGAAGGTGGGGTTCAAACTTGGACTTCGGCCGCAAGTTTCGTGGATCTATGGAAGGCATATTTCGGTATTGGCGAGTATAAACGTAATTGCCACTAAATTAAAATTGTCTGTTTAGCTAAATGTGTAAAACACGAATGTATTAATATTTCTAATGTTGACCACAACATTACGTCTCCTACCCAAAGTTTTATGTAGTAATTTATAGATAATGTCTACACATATAAATTCTCGTAGCAGTTTCATGTTTGTATTTAATATTACTATTAAATTCCAAAATGCTCATTTTCTGGTTTCTTAAAGGCTATGAACACAAAATATAATTTCGCACAAATTATAAATATTGTGAGTGGTCATTAACAGTTCAGTCCGAAGTTCCTGTAACAAGATACATATTCTTATTTTCCATATGCTTTCCACAATATATTTTACACACCAGGGTTTAAAAAACAGTTCTACTTTGCTGATCTTACTAAATATACTTCAATTTCTCACAGTCTTTCCCAAATTCTAATGTAATTTTGCAGGAGGCAAAAAGCAGCATGAAAACGAATGATATAAAGATTGCCATGAGAAACGATAAAATCTACACTATAAGTTAAAGAAGTATTGCAATTGGCATTCGGGAGATCGTGGGTTCGATTCCCGCGGTCGATCTCTCTGACCCATGGGGTTTTCCGGGTTACTATGCGATTGCTGGAGAGGTTTCTTCATTCCCCGAACTTCCTGACCCTTCATTTCATCCAACTGGATAAGTATCGGCGAACGTTGCGGTGATGGTGAGAAATGCGCTTTGGAAATACAGCTCTCGGCGGTGAGATGGCGTTGCAGTTGTCTCAGGACCTATGAAGTTCGTCCAGACTTGGGGCGCGGACTTTTAGCACTCCCCGCGTCGAGATCAAGTACTGCTAGGACTATGCTAGGGACCCTTCATGGTGGCTGTTAAGCCGCGGTCCGGTTTCGGCCGCCCTTTTAAAATACTCTCATTTGATTCTATCCTCCTGGGATCTGAGGCACGATAAGCCCATAGCGACTGTAGTGTGATTTACACACTCAGACACACACATACACCACTAGTAAAATGTGTGTGTGCATGTGTGTGTGTGTGTGTGTGTGGGGGGGGGGGCACTTCGTTCCATATGAAAATAATCCATCAAACAGTTTATAGGGTAAAATGTGAACTACTGAAACCTTAGATCTACATACCGCCATAATGCATTAAAGCATCCTGTGTTAATTTGGATTCTAACTAAATGCGTAAGTAAAATATTTTCTGAGGTTCTCTTTATTTTTAAAATCAGATGTCCAGCCATTGAGTTCTAAGCCTTCATTAATCACTTCATTATCTCTCTAAATCTGATTTGTTATATACTATTACAAATACTTACTGAACCTCCAGTTTACATTGTCTGAAACTATAGAAGAACTCGCTGAAAGATGACAGCTGGAAGCAACAATGTGTTACTGGTCTTAAAGAATGCGATGACAACAAGGAAATTGCCTGTGCCATGGAAGTCCTCCGAGACAACCACAACTTACAGATGGAGTTTGTCTACTGCTTCTTGAACTCTACTAGGACTGTACCTGAGGTGGGTTTGCGAACTCTTTATGGTTAATGATGTACATGAGTTATCTCAATTGTTTACGAGTGTTTTATATCTTCAGCATTCAATGAGGAATATCCGAATAATAATTCAAGAAAATGATTTTATTTTCAAAATGCTATAACTAAACAAACAATAAACGATGTCTTTAAATAATTGATGGAGTAGAGTAGTGTATTGGGGGCACAAAGCAAAGCAAACATTAGGGCCTTCTTCATAAATCAATTTCCATACATAATGTGCCATTTCTTACACCAATTTATTTTGTTAGCCTTTCTTTTAATCTGGTTGATCATATCGGACAATGAATGGAATCGGAATAATGACACTTAAATGATGTCGGTGTCCATGGGCCTTAATGATATTCGACATTTGTCTTCCCAGAATAAGGGAAAACACTGAATAGAAAAGAAAGAAAAACTTATCCGGGTTAGTCACTCTAAGTGAGAGTCGAGTTCTTGAATGTAAGGTATACACGCTATCCCCACACTACCGAGGGGAGTATCAATTAATTCTTCAAATTGGTAAAGCGATATAGGAAACATATATACCTAATCCAACAGAATCTCAAGAATATAAGGTCAATAAGTTGCTTGCGCTTGTTGTAACGAAGGTATTTTTACGATCCAATTTCCATATTGCATTCGTAAAACGCGGTGCCGAGTGGCTAGACCGCTCACCACCCACCTAGGCGGCTCGGGTTCAATCCCAAGTACACTCATGTGGGATTTGTGGTGGACGAAGCGGGTCTGGGCGGGTTTTCTCCTGGCCCTCGCATTTTCTCCGCAACTCATTCACCAATTACTCCATCGTCACCTTTCTTGTCACCCATTTCGCTTACCTTTCATATCATCTACTTCTTCACGGGCCGAACACTCCAAACCAGTACGTTTTCGTGCAGTAAATACGAGGAGAATAAGTCGACTACGAAGTATTCGTAAAAGTGTATTACTATAGCCATTAAATATACAGAGAGGTCAGATTATGTTTGGATCAGGAGAGGTAATGTAGCTAACAAGGGGTCACCTTGTCATGTTGATATTACAGATTGAGCTGGGACTTTTTGTAGTGAAAGTAGATCGAAAATGAGATTATTATGTCTCAACTTTCTCTCCCTTTAGTCAAGTTTGGTAGCAAAAGGAATTACTTACAAATTAGAATGATACATTAATAATATCTAATTCCTTGCCTATATCGACGTTTAGAAACCACTAAAGAGAAATTAAAACAAAACGTTAGTGTTTTCTCTTCAGGGTTTACTTTCTAGACCACACAAGTACAATATACAGAGTCGGTATTATATTCCACCCAAAAAATCGATTCGCAGATTTTGTTGGAACTATGCCTAATGTATTGAGATCCCCTGGGTCCAAAGGTAATTTTAAAAAGGTGCAGACAGGCCGGGCAGGGCAGGCAAGGCAAGGCAAGGCCAGGTAGGCAAAGTCAGACAGGTCAGGCCAGGCAGGCAAGGCCAGGAAGGCAAGGCAAGGGCAGGCAGGAAGCAAGGGCAGTAGGCAAGGCGAGGCAGTCAAGGGTAGCAGGCAAGGCCAGAAAGGCAAGGCCAGGGGGACAGAACAGGCAGGTAGGCAGGCAGGCCAAGCCAGGCGGGCAAGGCAAGTAGGCAGGCAGGTAAGGCCAGGTAGACAAAGTAAGGCAGGAATGCACAAAGGTAGGCAGGCAAGGGCAGGCAGCCAGGCAGCCAGGCAAGGCCAGGCAGGCAAGGGCAGGCAGGTAAGGATAGGCAGGCAAGGTCAGGCAGGCAAGGCAAGGACAGGCAGGCAAGGCCGGGCAGGCAACGGCAGACAGGCAAGGCCAGGAGTGAAGGGCAAGCAAGGCCAGGCAGGCAGGCAAGGGCAGGTAAGAGCAGGCAAGGCAAGGGCAGGCAGACATGCAAGGCTAGGCAGGCAGGCAAGGCGAGGAGGCAGGCAGGACTGGCTGGCAGGTAGGCAAACCCAGCAAGGCCAGGCAGGCATGAAGGGAGGCAACGCCAGGCAGCTAGGCAGACAAGGCCAGGCTGGCAACACCAGGTAAAGGTAGGCAGGCGGGCAGGCGGGCAGGCGGGCAGGCAAGGCCAGGTGGACACGCAGGCGGGCAAAGGCAGGGAAAGACAGGCAGTTAAGGTCAGGCAAGGCCAGACAGGAAGCAGGCAAGGTCAAATAGTTAAGGCAAGGCGTGGCAAGGCAGGACAAGGCAAAACATGGCAGGAAGGCAGGCATAACAAGGGAAGAAAAAGCATGCCAAGGCAGGCAGGCAAGGTAATGCAGGCAGACAGGAAAGGCCAAACTGGGCAGGATACAAGACCAGGCAGGAAGCCAAAGCAGGGGGGAAGCCAAGGCCAGGGAGGCAGGCAGTTAAGGCCAGGCAGGCAAGGCCTTATAGTCAGGAGGGAAGGCAGGCTGGAAAGGCCAGACAGGCAAGCCCAGATAGGCAAGGCCAGGCATGCAAGGGCAGGAGGGCAGGCAAAGCCAGGCAGGCTAGGACAGGCAAGGCAAGGGTAGTCAGGCAGGAAGACAAGGCCAGGCAGGCAGGATGCAAAGCCAGGCAGGCCCGGGCAGGCAGGCAAGGCCAGGCAGGCAGGCAAGGCCAGGCAGTTAGGCGGGAAGGCAGGCAGGCAAGGACAGGAAGCCAAGGGTAGGCAAGGCAAGGCAAGGGCTGGCAGTGAGCAGGCAAGGCCACGCAAGCAAGGACAGGCAGGCATGGCAGCCAGACAGGCAGGAAAGCAGGCAAGGCCAGGCAATGCTAGGCAGGCAGGATGCAAGACCAGGCAGGCAAGACTATGCAGGCCGGTGGGCACGCAGGCGGGCAAGGCTAATCAAGGCCAGGCAGGCAAGCAGGCAAGGCCAGGCATCAGGCAGGCTGTCAGGCAAGGCTAGGAAGGCAGGCAAGGCCTGTGAAAGCCAGGCTGGAAAGCAGGCAGGCAAGGCCAGGCACGCAGGCCAGACCAGGCAAGGTCAGGCAGGAAAACAAGGCCAGGTAAGCAGGGAGGCAAGACCAGGCAAGGCCAGGCTGTTAAGAAGGCAGGCAAGGCCAAGCAGGCAGGTCGTCTGGCAAGGCCAGGAAAGGGTAGGTAGGCAGGCAGGAAGGGCAAGGCAGGCAAGGACAGGCTGGCAAGTCAAGGCAGGTGGTCAAGACAGGCAAGGACAGGCAGGAAGCAGGGCAAGGCAGCTCAAGGCAAGGCTGGCGAGGACAGACAGGCAATGCAAGGCAAGGCAAGACAGGCAGGCAGGCAGGCAAGGCAAGTGAAGGCAGGCTGGCAAGGCCAGGCAGTCAAGGCCATGCAGGGAGGCAGACAGTTAGGCAAGGCCAGGCAGGCAAGACCATGCAGGCAGGCCAGGTCAGGCAGGCAGATAAGGCCAGGTTAAGCAAGGCAGGAAGCAGGCAGGAAGGTCAGGCATCAGGAAGGCTGGCAGGCAAGTCAAGGCCTGGGAATGCCAGGCTCGGCCAGGCAGTCCGGCAGGCAGATAGACAAGGCCAAGTAGGCAGGAAGGCAGGCAGCCAAGGCCGAGAAAGTCTAGGCGGGCAGGAAGGCAAGGCTAGGCAAAGCCAGGCAGGCATGCAAGGCATGGCAGGCAGGCAGGGCAGGCCAGATAGTCAAGGCCAGGCAGGCAGGACAGGCAAGGCCAGACAGACAAGGCCAGGCAGATAAGGGCAGGCAGGCAAGGCCAGGATGGCAAGCAGGCAGGCCAGGTGAGGCAGGCAATGCCAGGTAGGCAGGAAGGTAGGCAGATAAAGCTAGGCAAGGCAAGAGAAGGCCAGGTAGGCAGGAAGGCAGGCTAGGCAAGAGAAGGCCAGGTAGGCAGGAAGGCAGGCAAGTCCAGGCTGACAGGCATGGAAGGCCGGACAAGGCTAGGAAGGCAGGGAGGCTGGCAGGCAAGGCCAGGCAGGCAATGCCAGGCAAGCAATGCCATGCAGGCAGGCAAAGGCAGGCAGGCAAGGCTTGGCAGGCATGCAAAGCCCGGCAAGGTCAGACAGGCAGGCAAGGCCCGGCTTGCAGGCAGGCTGGCAAGACCAGGCAGGGTCAGGATGAAGGTATGTAGGCAAAGGCAGGCAAGGCCAGGCAGGCAGGCAAGGTCAGGCAGGCAAAGCCAGGCAGGCAAGTCCAGATAAGGCTAGGCAAACCAGCGCAGGCAAATCCAGGCAGGAAGGCTGCAAGGCAGTATAGATCAGGAGGGCAGGCAACTAGGCAGCCAGACAAGGACAGGCACGGTCGGGCATATTCAAGCAAGGCAAGCAAGGCCAGGAAGGGCCAGGCAAGGCCTAGCAAGCTGACTGTCAAGGCCAGGCAAGCAGGCCGGCAAGACCAAGCTAGGCCAGGCAAGGAGAGGAGGGCAACACACGGCAAGGAGGCAGGGAGGCAAGGCTAAACAAGGCAAGGCAGGCAGGCTGGAAAGGCCAGGATGCTGGCAAGGTCTTGCAGGCTGGAAATTGCAGGCAGGCAAGGCAAGGCCGGCAGGCAAGCAAGGACGGAAGGCAGGCAAGGAAGCAGGGATAGGCAGGCAAGGCAAGGCAAGGCAGGAAGAAAGGCAGACAAGTACAGGAGGGCCGGCAGGCAGGGCAAGGCAAGGCTAGGCAAGGCAAGGCAGGCAAGGAAAGGCAAGGAAGCAAGGGCAGGCAGGTTGGAATGCAAGGCCAGGCAAGCATAGCCAGGCAGGAGAGGAGAGGCAGGCTAGGCCAGGTAGGTAGGAAGGCAGGTCGTCCAGGCGGGCAAGACCAGGGAGACAGGCAAGACCAGGCAAAGCCAGGCAAGGCTAGGGAAGCAGGCAGGAAGGCAAGGCCAAGCAAGGCCAGGAAGGCAGCCAGGCAGCCAGACAAGGACAGGCAAAGACAGGAAAGGACAGGCAATGCCAAGAAGGGCCAAGCAAGGCCAGGCAAGCTGGCAGGCAAAGCCAGATTAGGCAGGCAGGCAGGAAGGCAAAGATAGGCAAGCCCAGGCAAGGGCAGGCAAGCAGGCAAGTCCAGGTAAGGCCATCAGGCAGGCAGGTCGGCAGGCAGAAAAGGCCAGGATGGAAGTAGGCAAGCCCAGGCAAGACCAGGCAGGCAAAATGGGAGGCAACGCCAGGCTGGCAAGCTCAGGCTAACAATTCCAGATAAGGCCAGGCAGGTGGTCAGGCAGGCAAGGCCAGGTGGGCACGCAGGCTGACAAAGGCAGGCAAAGACAGGCAAAGCCAGGCAGACAGGCAAGGCCAGACAGCCACGCAAGCAGGCAGGGTCATACAGGCAAGGACATAGAGGCAGGTAAGCAAGGCCAGGCAGTCCGGTAAGGCCAGGTAAGGTCAGGCAGGCAAGCAGGCAAGGCTAGGCAAAGCCAGGCGTGCATGGAAGGCCAGGCAAGGCCATGGAGGTAGGCAGGCAACCAGGAGAAGCCAGTTTTAAGGCATCCTGGCAGGCAAGCTTAGGAAAGCAGGCAGGCGGGTAAGGCCAGACCGGCAGGCAAGACCAGGCAAGGTCAGGTAGGAAGGCAAAGCCGGGCAGATAAGACCAGGCTGGTGGATGCAGCCAAGACCAGGTAAGGCTAGCAGGCAGTTAGAGAAGGTCTGGAAAGGCCAGCCGGGCAGCCAGGCATCCAGGCAAGGATAGGCGTGGTCAAGCAAGGCCTGGCACGGCCAGGCAAGGCCAGAAAAGCTGGCAGGAAAAGCCAGGCAAGCAGATGCAAAGGATTGGCCAGGCAACGCCAAGCAGGAAGGCAAGGCTATGCAAGGACAGACAAGGCCAGGCAAAGCCAGACAGTCAGGAACAATGACATGCAGGAAAGGTCAGGGTGGTAGGTGGGCAAGCCTGGCAAGGCCAGGCAGGCATGCAGGTTAGGCCACGTTGGTAGGCAGGCAAGGCCTGGCAGGCATGCAGTAAGGCAACACCAGGCAGGTAGACAAGGCCTGGCTAGCAGGGCCATGCTGGCAAGGCTAGGTAAGGCCAGAAAGGCAGGCAACGCCAGCAGGCTCGCATGCAGGTAAAGCCAGGCAAGGCCAAGCAGGCAGGCAGAAAAAGCTTGGGCAAAGCCTGGCAGGCCGGCACACAAGGCCAGGCAGGTAAGCAATGCAGGGCCAGGCCAGGCAAGGCCAGGCAGTCACGAAGGCAGGCAAGGTGAGGCAGGCAGGTCGCCTATTAAGGCCAGGCAAGGCTAGGAAGGCAGGGCCAGGCAAGACTAGGCAGACAGGGCCAGGCAAGGCCAGGCAAGGCCAGGCAGGCACACAAGGCCAGACAAGGCCAGGCAGTTACGAAGGCAGACATGGCCGAGCTAGCAGGTCGGCTGGCAAGGCCAGGGAGGTAGGCAGGCAGGCAGGCAAGGCTAAGAAAGGCCAGGTAGGAGGCCAGCCATGCAAAACCAACCAGATAGGCAGGCAGGGAAGGACAAGCTGGCAAGGCAAGGCAGGCGGTCAAGGCAGGCAAATACAGGAACGTAGGTAGGGCAAGGAACGGTAAGGCAAGGCTAGCAAGGACAGGTAGGCAAGGCAAGCAGGCAGGTTTGCAAAGCAATGAAAGGCAAGGGAAGGCAAGCACTCAAGGCCATGCAAGGAGGCAGACAGTTCGGCAAGGCCAGGCAGTCAAGGCCAGGCAGGCAAGGGCAGGCAAGGGCAGGTAAGGGCAGGCAAGGCAAGGCTAGAGCAGAGAGGCAGGAAGGCAAGGCCAAGCAGGCTGGATTCAAGGCTAGGCAGGCAGGCAAGTCGCGGGCAAGGCAGGAGGGAAGATAGGCAAGGCAGTAAGACAAGGCCAAGCAGGTAAGGCCAAGCGGGCAGGAGGCAACGGCAGGCAGGCGTCCAGGCAGGCAACGGCAGGCAGGCAAGGCCAGGTAGGTCGGAAGTCAGGCAAGGCCAGGCAGGACGGAAGTCAGGCAAGTCCAGGGAGGCAACGCCAGGCAGGCAGGCTAAGCAAGGAAAGGCCATGAAGGAAGGAAGCAGTCAAGGCCAGATAAGGCCAGATAGGCAGACAGGAGGGCAGGATGGCCAGGCAAGGCCGGGAAGACAGTCAGGCAAGACCAGTGAGGCCTGGCACGCAGGCAGGCAGGGCAAGGCCAGGCAGGCATGCAGGTCGACAAAGGACAGGCTGGCAGAAAGAGAAGGCCAGGCTGTCAAGGCCAGATAGGGCCATGCAGGCAAGGCCAGGCATACAGGCAGGCAAGGCCAGACAAAGCCAGGCAAGGCTAGACTGCAGGTTGGCAGGCAAGGCCAGGCATGCAATGCCATGCAGGCAGGCAAAGGGCAGGCAGGAAAGGCCAGGCAAGGCCAGGCAGGCATACAAGGCCAGACAACGCCAGGCAGGCAGGCAAGGTCATTCAAGGCCAGGCAGGGAGGCAGGCTAGGTCAGGCAAGGCCTGGCATGCAGGCAGGCTGGCAAGGCAGGCAATGCAAGGATGGCAGGCAATGCAAGTCCAGGCAAGGCCCGGCAGGCAGGCAAGGCCAGACAAAGCCAGGCAGGGCTAGGCAAGCAGGTTGACAGGCAAAGCCAGGCATGCAATGCCATGCAGGCAGGCAAGGACAGGCAGGAAAGGTCAGGCAAGGCCAGGTAGGCATACAAGGCCAGACAACGCCAGGCATGCATGCAAGGCCAGGCATGCAAGAAGGCTTGCAGGGCAAACCAGGTAAGGCAAGGCAGGCAGGCAAAGCCAGGCAAACAATTAGGTGAGGTCAGACAGAAGACGTCAGGCAGGCAAGGCGAAGCAGGCAAGGCCAGGCAGGCAGGAAAACAAGGGCAGATAGGCAAGGAAAGGCAGGCAAATACAGGCAGGAATGCAGGCCAGGCCAGACAGATAAGGCCAGGCAGAAAAGTACAAGCCAAATGGCACCAAGGCATGTAGGTAAGGCCAGACAGGCAGGTATGCAAGTCCAGGCAATGCCAGGCATGTAGGCATGGCCAGGAAAGGCCAGGTAGGCAGGCAAGAAGAGGCAAGGCAAGGCAAAGCAGCCAAAGGCAGGCAAAGCAGGCAAAGGCAGGCAAGGCCAGGCATCCTTCAATGTCATGCAGGCAGGCATGCAAGGCCAAGCAAGGCCAGGCAGGCAGGAAGGCATTCATGGTCATTCAAGGACAGGTAGGCGGGCAGACAGGTAAGGCCAGGGAAGGCCAGGCAGGCAATCAAGGCCAGTTAAGGCTAGGCAAGGCCAGGCAGTCAAGCGCAATCAATTCTAGGCAGGTAGCCAGACTGGCAGTATAGTCCAGGAGGGGCCAGGCAAGGTAAGCAAAAGGAGGGGCCAGGCTAGGCCATGCAAGGCTAGGCAGTCAGGAAGGCAAGGCCAGGCAAGGCTAAGATAGGCCAGGCTGGCTAGGAGAGGCCAGGCAAGAATAGGCAAGCAGGCAGGCAGCAAGACCAGGCTGACAGGCAGGCAAACCGAGGCAAGTCCAGGCAGACAGGCAAGGCCACGTAGGACGGCAAGCAGGCAGGCAAGTCCAGGCAGGCGGGCAAAGCCAGGCAAGGCCAAGCAGGCAGGCAGGAAGGGCAAGACAGGCAAGGCAGGAGGCAGTCAGGGCAAGGCAAGGCTGACAAGGCAAAGCTGGCAAGGACAGGCGGGCAAGGTAAGGCAAGGCAAGGCAAAGCAGGCAGGCATGTAATAAAATAAAAATAAAATAAAATCTGTATATTAAACCCTGATAACTAATTTCTTAAACCAGGCTAAAATGTCCCAAACTTTATATATTTATTACTACTTATACCAATTACAAATTTAATTATACAACTTAAATTTACAGATATAAACTTAACATAACTTAGCCTAAAAATTTATAAATACCAATTAAAGCCATAATTATTATCAATTAAACTGTGTGTTAATATGTAATTCATACAATTTCAATTTAATTAATATTGATATTATTATAATTTCGTATTTTTAATATTTATTAATAATTTATATTTAATTTTAATGTATAATTTTACTACTATTATTATTATTAATTAAAATTTATATCATTTATTTATATTATACACATTTTATGTTGAAACCATCTTATTATTTTAATAATTATTCTATTAAGTAATTTAATTATATTACTCTTACTATTATTATATTATTACTTAAAATTGCATACGTATAATTACTGTTATATTAATAAAATTTAAAATAAAAAAAATACTTCATAAACTTTACCAAAAATACCAAATTATAATTATTCTTAACTTTATATTTATATTTATTTAAATCTTCTAAAACTTAATATTATAATTATTTCCGATTATTTCAAAATCCCACAATTTTAAAATTAAATAAATATATTATTTAAAAATTTCAAAACCATACATATTCAATGTAAATTTATATTCTATTTAAATTTACATTAAATCCAAAATTCATAACATAATTTAAAAATGTTATAATTTAATTAAAACATTTTAAAATATTTAAATTTAATTCAAATTTGGGGTTTAATTAAACATTTAAAATTTAAATCTAATAATTTGAAATTACTGGTATCCAGTTATTTATTATAAGTTAATGTTCAACTACACTATTTTACCTATAGCCGCCGGTAACCGGCGGCATAAGTATTGGTAACCAATGCTATTTATAATTTCTATCTTTTAATTATCAACATTCAATATTCATCATAATTCTATAAAAGCCACTTATTGTATTCTTCTATAACTATGACTTTATGTTTCACTACACTCCTATACAAATTTGTGAATCTTTATTTGGTGCTTAATTTTAATATTATACTTTCTACACCATTCTTCTCATATCACACTTAATTACATCTTCTCACTTCGTCCCAGTCCCCCATTTTCTCACTTCTTCCTGGGAATCCCATCTTCTCACTTCATCCCAGTCCCCCATTTTCTCGCTTCTTCCTGGGAACACCATCTTCTCACTTCGTCCCAGTCCCCCATTTTCTCACTTCTTCCTGGGAGCCTCATCATCTCATTTCGTCCCAGTCCCCCATTTTCTCACTTCTTCCTGGAAGCCCCATCTTTTCACTTCATCCTAATCCCCCATTTCCCACTTCTTCTACCTTCTTCCCAGAAACGCTATCTTCATCTAACCTACATCTTCCACCGCATATGAACTTCTGCTTTATTGCCACTTTCCCCAAATGTCTATTTGCCTGCACTCTATTTCTTCTTCTCCTCCTCTAATTATGTACAATAACAGGTGCGCTTCTTGTTATTAATTTTTATTCTCATTCCAGTATCTTTTTCTTTGGGTGTCGCAGGGGCCGCTAAATATCTCTCTGCCTGCCATCCAATTCCCCTTTCTCAGCTAATAATTAACTATACCCTTAAAGGGTATTTATTACATCTAAATCGGCTACTTGTAAAATATTTCTGGGTCTTAACCTCATTTGATGTGTTCTCTCTAAATTCAATTGAACATTACTCTGATCTCTTGGAATAATCATTTCCTCCCAACCCTTATTACTTACTTTATTTGCTACTAGTTCCAAATGGGTGTATAAATCTTTATTCTGTAAAATTTCGTTTATATAACAACCTCTAAGTGCTTCTCTCTCTTTCCGTAATTCTTGTGAGCTTTTACTTCATTCAAACAATACATGTTCCGGAGTTCCCGGAACATTACAAATTTCACAATTTTCATTCAGTATTTTATTTATTTTCTGCCAGTAGGTATAATATGGACCATGACCCGATATATAGTGAATTAGGCCTTTTGAGACATTTATATGCTTTATTTTTAACCGTTCTTTTATGCTGTTGAAAAAATGAAAACGTTCTTCTGCCTGTTTCAGTCTCTTCCCATTCCTTTTGCCATTCTTGCATTAATCTGTTCTTAATATCTAATGTAGTTTGACAGTTGTATCCAACAATTTGTTGCACTTTAATATTATTTTGCTTCTTTAACCAGTAACAAGCTCCTCTCATACGAAGTATTAAATCAATTGGCCAAATGTCTGTTATAATTAACAAACCCATAGTTGGGATTGTGGACATCGCACCTGTAAAACGCAGTAGAACTTTTCTTTGAGATCTTCTAAGTGATAATTTAATTGAACTTTTATTGGCTTTGTCCGCCCAAACACCAGCTCCATAATTTAGAATGGATGCGAAAATTCTGGTATGATAGCAACTGATGGTCGATAGTGGTATTTTAAATTTGGACTGAACAATTCTAGATAATGTCATTAAAATGTTTTCAGCTTTAAATCTTACGAAATTCACATGGTCCTTAAAATTTCTTTTTTCGTCTAATTTTATTCCTAAATATCTCATAACTATATATCTTTTTATACTATTACCTAAAATTCTTATTGTTGGATTTCTCATTAAGGTTCCTTTTAATAATAGAATTGCAGATTTTTGTGGAGAAATCTTCATTTTCGCTTCTGTGCACCATTGGTTTAAGGTTTCCATAAAATTTTTTCCTTTGATTTCCAGTTCGTTTCGGGAGTTTCCTTCTATAATAAAAATCACGTCATCCGCGTATGCTATTGTATTACTGCAGTTGTTGTTGTTTACTTTTTCTAATAATGTTTCTAACACAATGTCCCAAAAGGTCGGCCCTAGGACTGAGCCTTGAGGACATCCTTTTGATATGTTTTTAGAGATAATTTTATTTATACCAATCAGATAAACTTTTCTATTTCTACAGTAATCAAGGGGTATATTATAAAGCGTTTTTGGATATGTACATTCTCTTAGCCTGTTGAAGAAAAACGGCCACCAAAGATTATCAAATGCTCCAGAGATATCAATAGAAATTGCCAGTACATATTTAAATGTTGAGCTGTGTGCAGATTCTAATGCAGCATTTAATGCATCTTCTGTCGACCGTCCTTTTCTAAAGCCATATTGGTTTGCATTGGTGCCAATTAGGAGCCTATATTCTGTGATTCGTTTGTGCAGTAAGCTTTCAAGCACTTTACCCAAGGTATTTAAGAGACAAATAGTTCTGTATGACATAGGATCACTTGAGTCCTTGTCCTGACTCTTTTTTAAAATAATAAGTTTGGCTTCTTTCCACCGGTCTGGAAAGACTCCAATTCCGATGCAGTCATTGTATAATGTACATAAAAATGGGGTTAAGCTATTTTTCAGTGCTAATAAGGTTTCATTTTTAATCCCATCTCGGCCAACAGCTTTTTTAGCTTTTAGATTTTGAATTATTAGCTGAATTTCTGATTGATGAAATGGATGAATTATGCCTTCGTTATTATAAGTCTGATTAAGCTTATTACTTAATTCTCTGTCAAAGTAGTTATCGTCCTCTTCTTTGTCGTTTGGTAACAGTCTAAATATAAGTTCGTTCAAGGATTCCTCCCAATTGCCATCCTCCTTCCGTAATGTATTCTCTGTTTTTTTTTTTATTTTTTCCATCATAATTTTGTATGGTAAGCCCCAAATGTTTTTACATAGTCCGAATTCAACAAAATTCTTCCACGATTTCTCCCTTGTGTTTTTAATGTAATTTTAAATTTCTCCTTAGCTCTTCTATAAATGTTTAAGTTTCGCATCCTTTCCTTGATTCTCCTTGTTTTTTATTTTTTTGTTTTTTTTTTTTGCATTTTTTTCCTTAATTTGGTTAACTCATCGGTCCAAATATTATCCGTATATTTTTTATATTTTCTTATTGGTATTGAAATATTAAGCGTCCATTTTATTTTATCTTCTAATTTTTCCACTTCGTAACTTAAATTTTCTCCTTTATAGTCGAGTGCGCATATATCATAATTTTCTCTGATTATTTCCCAGTTTGCTTGTTTATAGTTAAGTTGAATTTCCATTTTGATCCTAGTTTCAAGGTTGTAGCTTGGTACGTAATCAAAGTAAATTAGTCTATGGTCACTCGTAGTCAAATCCTAACCGACTTTCCAATTTACAATCTTGTTGTTTTATAGTTTCCGAGAGTTAAATCAATGTTGGAGTTAGCCCCCGCACTATTTTCGAAAGTTGTTGAATTGTTAGTGGTGTTGTGTAATACTAGTTTCAGTTCTGCAATTTTCTCCTCCAACTTTTCTCCTCTATCATCTTTGTATGTATTAAACCACCAATTGGATTTCGCATTGGCGTCCATGGTGTAAATAATTTCTTTGTCACTAAACATTCTGTTTGTTTTGGTTATTTTCCCCAAATACAAGTCTATTGGTTCACTGAATTGAAAATAATGATTAGATAAAATAAACTCCCCATCCTCACGATTAACTTGAATGCAGTTGGTATGTGTATCGCCCAGTTGAGTTATATTAATGATTTGTAGGTGTTGATTATTGATTATAATGGCAACCTTTGGTGCATGGCCTGAAGTAATGGCCCTTGCCATAACTGGTAAATGTATTAACTTGTTTTGATGTGTATAGGGCTCTTGGATGCATAAAACATCCAAGCTTAAATCTTCTAATATTGTCTTTAGCTCTGACATAACCAGCCTTCTATTATGGTCATTAATTTGCGCTATTTTCATTATTTTCGATATTATCATTAATTTCATTATCCAATTGTCCTGGAAAATTACGCCTAGCAGCGTAATTCTCGTCTCTTTCAAACACCGCTTCCAGGCGCCCATCAGAGCGTCTGGTTAACACGTAGCATTTAACAATGGGCTGTGGCTGTCTTCCTAGTCTGGAGTTATGTTTAGTTGTACTGTTCTTATTTTTTATTGGTTTACAGGTGTCCTTAGATGTTGTTTTCTCCGTTCTTTTGTTTTTTGAATTTTGAAATGTTTGAGCCTTGAGACATTTAGGATGAGTATGTTTGATTTTTGATTTGAGTTCAGGATTTGCAGTGGAATTTGGTTTTGAGGATAGTTCTTGGTTAGTTTGGCAAACATTTTGATTAACGTGGTCAATTTTTGGTGCCGTTGATTTCTTTTGTTCAATTTTAGGGTAATCAAGCGAATCGTGCCTAATTACCACGTAACAATTTGGCCAACTCTGAGCGCTGTTAAAGGCAAGGCGCCCATGACAGAGCACAAAGTGTTTATAAACTTCTTCCAAATCTAATTTTTCATTTCTTCTTGCATAATTTTTGTTCTAATAAAACTAATAATTCATTGGGATCCGTTGTAATGTTTAAGACTTTTAGCTCCATTCGATCAATCGCATCTGAGACGGGGAATATTATTTTGCTACCGTTTGGGTGTAGGCATCGAATCACATGTCGTAAGGCTGCTGTTAGAAGTGTTTCTCTTCCAGCCGACTCATCTGTAAGGTTGACTTTGGTTAGCGTACATGTTGGTAAGCGCGGTGTCAGCCGAACTCGGGACAATGCCTGGCGCTGGAATTTCCTGCATCAGGGGTTTTAACTGATTCGGTAAACCTACGTCAAATTTTATGCTGTTTTCTGCTTCTCTTTCCTCGCTTTTTAACTGCATGTTATAATTAAAAACTTTTGAGTCTGATTTCATATTTGATTTTTGAGTCAAAAATTGCTCTTGTTTTCACCTTTCCCACAGTTCTGATAAAGAGCTTTCCTCCCTTCTTCCCTCCATTGCACCATCTGAATTATTTTGTGTTATTCTTTCATCGTAGTTAACTACAATCTTCTTCTGTTGTTTATTCATATTTTCGCTTTTATCCTTAGCTATACTGTTAGTGGTGGTAGGCATGTAGAGATACAGCGCCAGGCAAGCAGGCAGGCAGGCAGGCATGCAAGGCAAGACAAGGCAGGCAAGAGCAGGCAAGGCAAAGCAAGGGCAGGCCAGGCAAACCCATGCAGGGAAAAAGGCAGGCAAGGCCAGGCAGGAAAGCCCAAGCAGGAAGGCAGGCAGGTAAGGCCAGGCAGGTAGGCAGGTAGGAGAGTCTGGGGAGGCAAGGCCAGGAAGGCGGGCAGGCGGATAGGATGGCAGGCATGCAGGCAGGGCAAGGCAAAGACGGGCAGGCAAGGTATGGCATGGCAAGGCAGGACAAGGCAAGGCAAGGAGAGGCAAAAAAAGTTAGGAGGGGCAGGCAAGGCATTGCAATTGCAGGCAGGCAGGCAGGCAAGGCAAGGAGAGGCAAAAAAGTTAGGAGGAGCAGGCAAGGCATTGCAATTGCAGGCATGCAGGAGAGGCAAGGCAGGAAGGCAAGACCTAGCAAGCAGGTAAGGCCAGGCAAGGCCAGGCTAGGCTAGACAAGGCAGGCAAGCAGGCAAGACCAGGCAGGCAATGCAAGGCAAGGCCAGGGAGGCAGGCAGGTAGGCAAGGCAGGCATGGCAAGACAGGCAAGGCCAGCCAAGGCCAGACATATCCCAGCAGGCAGGCAGACACGCAATGCCAGGCAGGTCAGGAAAGGCAACTCAGGCAGGCAAGGTCGGGCAAGGCCAGTCAGGCAGGCACAGGTGTAGGCTAGGCCTGGCAATTCCAGGCAGGCAGACAGGAGAAGCCAGGCAAGGCCAAGCAGGCAGACAAGCAGGCAAGGCCAGGCAGGGCCATGTTGGCAGGCAGGCAAGTCCAGGCAAAGCCAATCAGGCAGGCAGCAAGACCAGCCGAGGCCAGGCATCAGGTAGGCTGGCAGCCAAGACTAGTAAGGCAGGCAGACAAGGCCAGGCAGGCAAGGCCGGGTAGGCAGGTAAGGCAATTCACCCAGGCACACAGGCAAGGACAGGCAAGGTGGCCGGGCAAAGCCACGCAAGCTGGAGGGCAAGATCAGGCAAGCAGGGAAGGTCAGGCTAGGTCAGGCCGGGCCAGGCAGGCAGCAAGACAAGGCCAGGCACGGCCAAGCAAGGCCAGGCAAGCAGGTAGGCAAGGCAAGGAAGACACGCAGTACGGCAGGCAGGCAAACCCAGGCAACGCCAGGCAGGCACGGCCACGTTAGAAGGCAAGGTAGGTAGGCAAGACCAGGTATCCAGGCAAGGCCAGATAAGGCCAAGTAATGCCATGACGTCAGGCAGGCAAGCCAGGCAGCCAGCAAGACTACACAAGGTCAGCCAGGAAGGCAAGGCCAGGCAGGCAGGCAGGCAGGAAAGGTAAGGCAAGGTTAGCCAGGCAGCCAGGCAAAACAAGTTAAGGCAAGGCAAGGTAGGCAAGGGCAGGCAAGGTAAGGATATGCCAGGCAAGGCCAGATTGGGTAATGCAGGGCCAGGCCAGGGAAGCTGGCAGACAGGCATGGCCAGGCTAGGCCAGGCAGGCAGGTACGCAAGGGCAGGCAAGGCCAGGCAGGCATGCCGGCAAGGCCAGGCTAGTCCAAGCAGGCAAGGCCAGGAAAGCCCAGGGAAGGCCAGGCAGGCTGACAGTGAGGGTCAGGTAAAGCCAGGCGAGGTCAGACAGGTAGGCACGCAATGCAGGCAAGTTCGGGCAAGGCCAGGCACGGCCAGGCAGGCAGCCAGGGCCAAGCAAGGCCCGGCAAGGCCAGGCAGGGAGGTAGGCAGACAAAGCCAGGCAAGTCCAGGAAGGCAGTCAGATAGGCAGGCAAGTCCAGGCAAGGCCAGGCAAGGCCAGGCAAGGCCAGGCAAGGCCAGGCAAGGCCAGGCAAGGCCAGGCAAGGCCAGGCAAGGCCAGGCAAGGCTAGATAGGCATACAGGTTGGGTTAGGCAAGGCCAGGCGAGGCCAGATAGGCAGACATGTTCAGCAAGGCTAGGCAAGGCCGGGCAGGCAGGCACTGAATACCAGGCCAGCCAGGGCCAGGCTGGAAGATAAGTCCGGGCAAGACTAGATAGGCAGGCAGGCAAGACTAGGCAGGCAGGCAAGGCCAGGCAGGCAGTCAGGGCAGCAGACAAGGCTAGGCAAGGCCAGGCAGACAGGCTAGGCAAGGCACAGCCATTCAGGCAGGCAAGGTCAGGCAAGGAATAGCAAGGCCAGGCAGGCAGATAGGCAAGGCCAGACAAGGCAAGGCCAGGAAGGTAAGTCCAGGCAGGTCCAGGCAGGCAGACAGGCAGGAAGGACAGGCAAAGCCAGGCAAGGCTAGGCAGGGCCAGGCATGCAGGCAGACAAGGGCAAGTACGGCCCGGCAGGTAAGCATGCAGGAAAGGCCAGGAAAGGTCAGGCAGGCACTCAAGGCCCAGCACGGCCCGGCAGGTAAGGCCAGGCATGATTAGGCAGGCTGGCAGGCAGGCAAGGCCAGGTAGGCAGGCAAGCAGGCAGGCAGTTATGCAAGCGGGCAGGCAGGCAGGTGGTAACTATATTTGTGAACTGCTTATCTCAAAAAGGAAACGTTGAACAAATACTTTCAAGAAGATATTTCCATAATAGATAGAATTTATTTTCTGCATTTGCCGGGAATCGTCTCTGAATATCTCTTCCTTCTGAATGAATTTTTGTATAATTGGCAAACCGTAAGAACTAGACAAATATTTATTTCACAAGATGTATAGAACTCTAAAAATTCGCATATTATGCCATATACAATTTTTATACTGGTCATTCGTTTCACATCTCTCATGTTTTACTCCTGCCCATAGAAAAAACCGAATTTCAAATTTTTCTCACAGCGATCGGCTTTTATACGACTTTGTTGGTGCTTTTTGTCTACTATACTTCCATATTTCCCTTTTACTTACAAGGCAGGAACTAATAAGAACAATTCTGCTAATGTTTATCTTGATTAGCATGATATAGATAAAAGAATAATCGAGTGTAAGACTAGTATTTTTCAAAATACTCGTACATAGCGAAAGTGATGTGAATGAAACACATTAGATTTTTTCCCTCGGTGGTACCCATCAATAGGCGCGATGTATGCTAATTCCAGCCATTAAGGTTATGGATATATTCGGTATTCTGTACCGTATCCGGAGAGCTTCCGCCGCTTTCACCCTTGCATTGTGTCAATGTGTTTTGTCCATTTTCTGTTCATTGTAAATGTGAGTCCTAAGTACACAAAAGATTTAACATTGTCCAGTATCTGACCTGCATATGTCCAAGTCTCCTCCCTGCTATAAATACAACCCTTTTTGAAAGTCATTGCCTTAGTCTTATTCACATTAACTGTAAGTAGCCATTCATCGCAATAATTCTTAACTTTGTACAGTCCTCGTTGCAATCCGTTTACTGTCGTAGAGCACAATACTAAATCGTCTGCGTATAAAGGTGTTGGGATCTGCAAATCCGCTACTACTGGTGCTTGGATATTCTCTGCTATCATTGTATCAGTAATATCATCCACAAAGAGATTAAATAGCAAGGGAGATAAAATACAACCCTACCTCACTCCCCTATAGTTTCGGCAGCTCTCGGACACTCTGTTTCTGTCGTACTTCACACAGAATTCGACATTTTGATACATTGCCTGCAATGCTCTAACCATTTTACTTGATAACCCCTTTCTGCCTAGTTTGTACCATAATGCATTTCGATTGATAGTGTCAAATGCCTTCTTAAAGTCCACAAAAGCACAATGAAGCTTTCCCCACTTAATTAACAGTTGCTTCGTCCTTATAGTGTCTAATATAAAAGCGGCATCTATGGTACTGTGTCCTTCTCTGAAACCCATTTGAAATTTTGAAAGTTCGCCAAATTTAGATTCCCAGTCCTTTATCCGGTTATACAACACTCTACAATAAATTTTCTCCATAATTGGCAACAGAGTAACCCCCCTATAGTTATCCGGATTTCCAGTAGTTCTCTTCCCTTTATAAATGGGATAATTCCCCTCAATAAACAATCTGTTACATATCTGGAGCATACTCCTACCAAACTCATTAACATCGGCAGGAAATATGTAGTAAAAGCATATAAACAAATGCGTATATGAATTACGTTGGTAGGGTTTTTACGATCCGTATGTTAGTTTACCTGAGAAATGGTAAAACTTTTTCCGTCCAATAATATTCCTGTCCCTTCCAATATGCCTTTTCAGCATCTTTCAATTTTTGTTGTACAATTTATATTTTGTGTATTCGCGACCAGCTGGCAATTTTGAAGATATACTTTAATTGCATGAACTCTTTCTCAGGCGATTAGTACGAGGAGTAACTTGCCACTGAATAAACTAGGTAAGTTTTAGAATTCAATAATATTTTATTTCATTCACGATCTCACGATCTTTGAGGGACGAAACGTCAATTAAGTTAACACATCGGTAACATAATAAACTATAGTATACAATACCAATATAACCTTAGATCGATGGAATTGTTCTCAATTGCGTGTTTAATACGCACACTTGATTCTCTTATTATTCACTTGAATTCCTTTACAAATCATTTTCATCTTTCACAATTAACAGGTTAAATTATGTCCTCATATCTTCTTAAGTGAATGTATTTCTTTAAGAGATTAATTATTCTCTAAATTTACGCGATACACCATTGTGATATTCAACGAGACTACTTCTATGTACATTTCTTGTTTTTATTTCGTCTCTAAGAAAAAAATTAAACAAAATCAGGAGACAATGTATTCCTAATTCTTTTGTTCTTTTCTTAACAAGTTAATAAGTTGGTCGTTCATAATTTTTTATTCGTAGATCATACTTTTTAACTAATAATACTACAATTTACAGGCAATTACATAAAATTTCAATGTTACGCACTAACTTTCCGCTGCAATGTGAAGTAGAGGTTGTTGAATAGGTAGAAAGTCATGTCAGCGTAATATCAGAATTTTTATCCAGAACTTACTGGTCAGGCTTCCAGTTGGGATAATAGTCCGCATAACTGCATGCAATGAACGAAGCAAAACTTATACAGAAATAAAGACTCTTTGTGAAACAAACTCGCGATAAAATAATCAGACAGCAGTGCTTGGTTATAAAGAGCAAACAAAATGAAGTCGTTGCTTCAGTTCCCATACTGAAAATAAGAAAATCCTTAGTAGCCGAGTCATCGCCATACCTGATTCCACAACTGAGCCAAATATAATCTGTCTATTCAGAAGTATATACCTTGCCCAACGTAATGGCCATACCAATTCTACTGTATCAAGAGAAAAGGTTTGAACCATCTTTAGGGGCCTAAAATGAAATGTTTATGAGCAGTCAAGTGTTGTTGAAAGCTACACAGGATTCCTAATAACAATTAATGACAAAAATGACTGAATATTGTTGCAGTAAATGAAAAAGTAGAATATAAAAATCGGATGTGTTCCATTCACATGCATTACTCTACCTGTTTTACAAACAAACTATTCTTACGAAAGATTATTGTTTCTATCTGCATAATGCCAATAAAACTGGGATGCACTAGGAGGTATAGATTAAATTTTATTTTAATTTATTTAAATATTATGGAATAATTATTTTTTTCAGGTTTCATATGATTTATACCTTTCATTTTTACTAAGGGAGTTAGGAAAAACTTTAAATGATTGGTTTAGATTCAATTAAATATATTGATTTGGGTTTAAATATATTGATTTAAAGCGACAGTCAAATATTTTTAAATCTATCCTATGCGATTGTCATTGAAATTCGCTTCCCTGTGAATGGCCAGGACTAAAACAAAACAAATATGAAACGGATGATGACTTCTCGTTTGAGAAAAAATTAAGTAGATACTCTAAAATTGAGACAAATTACAGGGAATATCTCGGAAATGTCTAGCTCTACCAAAAAAAAAAAAAATAATAAAAAAATTAGAGATCTACATTTTTAGCGTAGTAAGCTTTGTCTGTCTCTTACGGTTTCACAGTTTTGCTAAAGTCAATCAAAATGTATGGGATTTGTGAGCTTATTTCCCCCAAAATTCAAAATGTACATTTTATTTTCCATCTTTAATATGCGGTATTTTAATAAAAATCATTAGAGCCATTTTTGAAACATTTACCATCTAAAGGCTATTTTAGAGTGGAAAGATTTTCCTGAAAAATTTGTGTTGCATCCGGATAATCCTAAGTTTGGTATTCAACTGAATTTCGTTTTTGAGCTGTGCTGTCCACAGACACACACAGAGACGAACAGACCGTTTTCTGAAAATGTCATTCTTATTCAGGGGTACTCAAACATATTTTAGGTATCCTCTCGGAATTGAAATTTTGAGTGGATTACAGTACCTACTGTGTATGTGCACAGTAATTGGTAGAGAAAATAAAAATGGAAGAATCTATTGTAAGATACCCAATGTGGGGGAAAAAAGGATTCCAAAGATGGCCTTACAATACAAACCTAAAGGCAAGAGAAGAAGATATAAATTCAATTATAACAGATATTTCTGCTATGGAATGATATTTTAAAAACATTTGAGCATCTTCACCTCCGCCAACGGTATTCTTATTATAATGTCCGTAATGTGCTACTTTCTTTATAGTAACCATATCACTCATCTATACACAGGACAGGCTCTCACAGGGGCAGAGCACCGGATCTTGTCACCCTGTGTCTTTTACGTGACCATAGGGAGGGAGGAATGAACTCCTATTTAATAATTAAAACTCGAATAATGAAAAACTTATAATTTAAAAAAATCTGATGTGTTCCATTCACATGACTTTCCCTACATCTCTGTAGCAAATTATTGTTAGTAAGCTTATTCTTCTATTTACTTCAGGCTAATTCATAAACATTAGCAAAAACAGTATTATTGTTTAGTTCCTTATAAGTAGAAGGGATATAAGGGAGTGCACCACGCTAGAACGACAGTTACCTACATGTTTTAAAATGTTGCTATGGGATTGAAATCCGTTTCTTTGCGAGGCCTGGAGTTGACACGTTCCTGTATGAGCAAAGTTTATTTTAAAACTGAAACCTGTATCAAGGAATATCTCGAAAACGGCCAACTCCAGCAAAGAAATGTATATGACATAAATTGTGTGTTTTAAGGAGTTCTTCATTTTTTGTGTAGTAAGTTTCTGTGTCTTACTGTTTACTAGTTATGCAAAATTCAGCAAAATTCATCCAAAATAAAGAGGTCTTTAGAGGCTATTTCCAGAAAATTCAAGAAATTCATTTTATTTGCCATGTAAATGTCTTAAATATAACAGATTTTAATTAAAATCGTCAGAAATATTTTTGAGGAATTCAACATTTTTCAAATTTTTTCCATGTAAAGGATAATTGGGAAAGGGGGAATTTTCTTGAAAACCATCGTATCGAATCCTTGGGAGATACTGAACTTAAACATCAAGTTTGCTGTTTAACGGACTTTTCGTTTTGGAGCTATCCTGCCCACAGACAGACACACACGGCCCTTTTTATAAAAAAAATCTGATGTGTTCCGTTCACATGACTTTCTCTATATCTCTGCAACAAATTTTTGTTAAAAAGTTTATGCTTCTATTTACTTCATGCTAAGTGAGAAAAAATTAGCACAAATGATCTTATTGCTTGCTTCCCTGCAAGTAGAAGAGAAATAAGGGAGTAACATAGGTTACCTAAAGTGATAGCAAAAGATGGTTGCTATGTGACCGAAGTTTCTTTGTTTGTATGTACAGGAGTTGACAAATTCCTGCATGAGAAAAGCCTAAGTTTTTTAAGGCTGAAACAAAAAACAAGGACTATCTAAAAAACGATCAACTCCACGGAAAAAGTGTATATAACATAAATCGTGTTTTTTATCGTGATCTAAAATGTTTGAGTAGTAAGTTTTTGTCTGTCTCTTACGGTTTACCAGTTACACAAAACTCCGTAAAATTCATCCAGAATAAAGTAGTCTTCAGAGGCTATTCCCAGAAAATTCAAGGTATACATATTATTTGTCAAGTATATATCTTTAATACATGATATTTTAATCAAAACCGCTAGAGACATTTTTTAGAAAATCAAAATTTTCGAAAATTTTTCCATGTGAAGGGTAGTAGGGGCATTTTCTTGAAAATCTTCTTGTCGCATCCTTGGAAGCTACTGAATTTAAATACCAAGTTTGGTATTTAACGGTCTTTTCGTTTTTGAGCTATGCTGCCCACAGACACACAGACAGACACACACACACACACACACACACACACACACATACGCACATACACAAAGACAGACAGACACAAGGACATTTTTCTAAAAATGTTTTTTTTGGATTCAGGTGGTCTCAAAACATGTATTTTCGGTGAAATCTCGGTATCGAATTTTTGGGTTCCTTCTCTATACACTATGTACATAGTGCGTGTAGAGAAAGTAAAAATTGGGGGTCCCAAAGCATATACGAGGTACGTCCAGAAAGTAAGTTCCGTTTGGTAATAAAATTAAATTGTGTACAGATACAGAATAATTATTTATTGCACAAAATTCTACAACTCTTAAACTACTTTTCCACATAACTGCCGAAATTTTGCAGGCATTTGTCATAGCGTGGCACAAGTTTTTGTATACCTTCTTCATAGAAGTTTGCCGCCTGTACCCAACGTGAGCAAAGTTTACGAAATTTCAGTTTTTCGGTAACAATTTCATGAATTAGTGAGCTTTGGGGAAATCCCATAGCGAGAGCACTAATTGTAAACTTGCTGTTTTCCTGGATCTTGTCATCAATCGCGTGAACCAGTTCTTCTGTAACCAAAGATGGACGCCCACTTCGTTCTTCATCGTGCACTTCACTACGTCCTTCATTGAACTGTCGGACCCATCTTCTCACCATTGAATCACTCATCGCATTTTGTCCGTAAACTTCGCAAATTTGCCGATAAATTTCAATTGGTTTCACTTTCCTAGCATTCAGAAAACGAGTCACAGATCTGATTTCACAAGCGGCGGGATTTCCAATCAACACCGACATTGTAAACAAGCACAACAAAGCGTATGTGGCTGACAGCGATCTCAAAATGGCGCACGTTTCTTCTCCTTGATACAGAGCGTCTACCGCGCATGTGCGGAACTGCGATCGCAGCGCTGCAGCGGAGATAAATTGAAACGGAACTTACTTTCTGGACGTACCTCGTATTTCCTGTGAAATCGATTTTTTTGTGCAATTCAATACCTTCTCTATACATTATGTAGATAGTACGTGTAGATAAAATAATAAAAGACAATAAAATGAATGATAATCTAACTTAATAAGAAATCGTTTGTGGTGTTGCATGTAGTCCAATTAATAAAGCATAATTAGAATTTGAAGATCAACCAGCTAGGTGAGAAGCGCGCAACCATGAAGGGGGTTCTTAATATGGAACGCTTCTGACGCCTATTCACGAGCCTCGAGCCTCCGGCCATGATCTAGACGGAGCTCCATGATCCGAAGACGGGTCCCGATCGAGCGCCACCGACAACACCACGATAAACCTTTGGTGCGCAAAACACCATCCAGCCACAGCCCGCCGAACTCCAACGCCTGGTCCATCAACCTTGAAAGAAATGATTAGGAAACGATGCGAACAGGAAATGGTGGGCCGGGAAATTCCGGGGATGTAATGAATCTCCCAACCATTCACTTGGCGACTCGGGGACCGAAAAAAGTCATGGGTCAGGTCAGATGGCCAGCAACACACCGAATGCAAGCCACAGACGGAACCGTCTGACCTTCCGGCTCGCTCGGAATGTAGATACACAAAAGTTTCATTTCTGCTGCGCTTATCAGCATCATAACGCAACAGCACTACATCAATTTGATAACAGGTTTTCTCTGGTGCAGAAAACCTTTCTCTTAATTGCAGTATAGGGCACGCTGACATGCTGAACTATTCCTTTTGTCCTTTGTGATTCACCTGCTGAAAGGTACCGTAAACCGGAGCTACTTTGACACATTTTCGAAGCTTTTGAAAATCTAACTCTCATGATTTATGAGGAAAAGAATGAATGCATGGTTAATTGCACTTAAACCTTAACTTACAAATCCCATATAGTATGAAATCTCTATAGGACCATAGGCAGTTTTCTTTAGGTCAAGTCTGGTTTGTGCGCCCGGTCCGAGCGGACGCTACCAGGAAGCTCTAGTGTTGTTTACAAGTGCTGGGGCTGTGACAGCGAGTGAGTGCAAGAGGGACTTACCGCGCCTTGTCTACAATCCTTTGTCAATACTTTTGTGTTATATTTGTGTGTTACAGAGTACTTTCTCTGTGAAAAATGGAAATGTACGCCAGGAAGAATACAATTAGAGTTAAATTTGCGTTAAATGCAACGAGACCGACAGCTTATGAGGTACATGACTTTATTGCTGATACCTTACGGTTAAATGCGGAACAAGTTGACGCCATTCAGTTAATCGCCAGTGAACGGGCAATTTACGTAAAACTGATATCAGCACTCCTGTTAGAGAAGATTTTAAATACCTTCTCGGACGAAACGAATTTCACCTACATGAATGGGGAAATAACTAAAGTAGTACTTGACCACGCGACCGGTAATGTGCTATCTGTGCGTGTTTTTGACGTTCCACCTGAACTTCCGAATGAGGTGTTAAAGCAAACACTGCAACGTTATGGGACAGTGTATGATGTCCGAAAAGAACAATGGGGCCGTCATTATCGTGTTCCAGTGTGTAATGGTATACGTACGGTTAAAATGCAACTGAAGACGACTATTCCTACCTTTCTTGTCATTGGCAGCTATAGATTATCCGTGTCTTATGCTGGACAGCCACGCTCATGTTACGTCTGTAATAGTGTGGAACATCTGAAGGAAGTCTGTCCTCACCGCTCCACTAATGTGCGCCCGGTGACTGTTGGACATCGGAACGACTTGGCACCCGTTTCTCCGGTAACTGACCAGCAGAATGAGTTTTCCACCTTTGAATGTCCGTGTACATCCTTCCGTGTCAACTGAACATCAGCAGCATGGTGCGACCCAGGATGAGTCCATGCATGAGCAGCATAGGGAGTATACAACTGTGTCCGCGAAGTCGCGGGTAAACGCGGTTTATCGCCCACCTCCGAGGGGATAGAGCAGGTCGGTTCTGATCCACTAGTTATTGATGTAGCTGCAGGGGTAGATAAACGGCCGACTGGACAACAGAGTGGTAGGCGCGCAAAGCTCCGCAAAACGAGTGGTGCAAAATTGTCCAGGAGCAGCCAGCTGGAAACTGAGCAAGACATGGAGGCAGAACAGCAGTACACTATTCCGGCAGAACAGCCTCTACAACAGCTAATGACGCCAGTGTCATCGACTTTTTTGAGCGAGCCGCAGACGGCAGTGTCATCCACGTCGCTTAGCATGGAGGAAACAGCAAGCAGGTCGTCATGCGATTCCCGGGATGCTGGAAGGGACGCAGGGAGTTCTAACTGTGGTTATGGTGGAGATCTGGCACCAGGGCAGAAAGCTGCGCAATTGCCAGAGGAAATTACTGTTGAGGCCCGCTCTGGGGCCAGTTGTCCCAACGTACCTCCTGATATCCGAGACACAGTTTCACCTGCAGGACGGGGGTCTTGTTCTGTACGAGACCCTAGGCTCAAAGTACGCGAACTGCAACACAGCCACTCCGGTGGCAGCCAGGCTACTCCCGTGGAGTACGCAGTTCTACATCCAGCAGTGGCGACCGGTGGGACCCGACCCTCTCGTTCCGGCCCGGTAAAGATAGATACGGACCCGTTACTTCTTCCTCCGCTTGGAGGGGAAGGAAGGAGTTCTTCTGATGAACCGAGGATTCGCGGACATATTGCAACACAGATCTCTTCAGATGGAGAAAGTGACACCAGCCAGTAATGTTCGTAGTATTGATAGCAGGTATTTGATGGTGCTGTCCTTGCTGATACTGTCCTTGTGCTCGTGCCATCTTAGCATGATTTATCTGAGATCAATAGCGACTTTAAATGTGAACGGTTGTCGCAATCTTGTGACACAGAAACTGCTCAACACCTTCCTCGGAGTGAGTAACGTTGATATCTGTTTTCTGCAAGAAGCGAACACTTATAATTTTAATGCTCTTTATGGTTATAACTATAAAGTCAATCTAGGATCAGATGGAAGGGGCACGGCCATTGCCTATCGGGAAGGTCTTCAATTACAGAAATTTCAAATGGACCCCTTGGGGAGGATCACCTCTGCGACCTTAGATGATACTGCGTTAGTGAATATATACGCTCCTGCAGGTACCCAACATCGACAGGAACGAGATCGGTTGTTTCAGAATGATTTAATTCCACATTTACAGCATGCTAAGGAATGCTTCCTCGCAGGTGATTTTAATTGTACGCTGCACGCTAAGGACCAAAAAGGTGCGCCCAACTTCAGCGCTATGTTACATCAGCTAGTGACGCAGCTCCAGCTTCAGGATGCCTGGGAAATAAAGTATGGCGCTGCTGTAACATTTACCGTTCTTCGTCACACCTCTACATCTCGATTAGATCGTATATATATTTCTCCAGGGATATATACTGTTGTACACCGCATTTGCGTTATTCCGTTGGCGTTTAGCGACCATCATGCCGTCATCTGTCAACTCCAGGTTCAGCAACTCAGCATTCGGAAGGCCGGCCGAGGTTACTGGAAGATTAATGGTGCCATTTTAGAGGATACAGAAGTCCTGGAGCACTTTAAAGTTAAATGGAACCAGCTACAAACCTCCTTCAGAACCGCACCCCGGAAGAGTGTTTGGTGGACTGAAATTGCAAAACCGGCGAACCACTCGTTTTTTAAATACTGGAGTATTTTGCGGGCACGGGCGAAAAAGGAATTGCTGCTTTTTTACAACGAGGCCCTGGGGGACCTGTGTGCGAAGCAACGAGAGGGCTGTGATGTGACGGCAGCGATCAAACGACTGAAAGGGATTATTAAGATGAAACAATTACAGCACCTAGAGGGCCATAAAGTCCGAGCTAAGGCCCGGCACATACACGATGAGGAACGGCATTCATTTTATTATTTTGCTAAAGAAAGGAAGGAGGGGCGTGCAAAATATCCAGAAGTCCTTCAGAATGTTGTCTCTGGTGCCCCATGCTCTGGGACAAGAGCCATTCTTCAACTAATTGCGGATCATTTCCAAGATTTGTTTTACGAGGAACCAGCACAAGGCACATCGCATATGTAGCTGATCGTCAGCTGTTTAAAACTGACGTCTCGCAAGACACCTCTGAGATGCTAACCAGCCCTATCACCGAACGTGAAGTGCTAGATGATCTTCTCCAGGCGAGTCAACACACGTCTCCGGGTCCTGATGGACTGTCCTATGAATTTTATAGGACGTGCTGGCCAGTCATAAAGCACGCAATCATGGCAATCTTTGTGGAATTGTGGGACACAACTTGTTTTCCCGACACATTTGCGGATGCCATTATAGTATTACTCCCAAAGGCAGCTCGGGTAACCACAATGAATGATTATCGTCCAATAACATTGCTCAATGCGGACTATAAATTATTCGCTAAAGTCTTGGCTAACAGACTGAAAGGTGCTTATGCTGAAATATTAAATTACAATCAGGCGGCAATGTCACAGAAGAATATCATTGCTACGTTAGCGGAACTTCGGGATATACTAATGCAGCTCCGAAAGGAACATCAAGTAGCAGCTTTGATCAGTCTCGATTTTCAAAAAGCTTTCGTTAGAGTGCGCCATCAATATTTATGGAAATGCTTGGAAGCAGCACATTTTCCTGTGCAGACGGTTCAACTGATTCAAGGTTTCTACAGAACAGCGAAGTCTCGGGTGTTGTGGAACGGATGGCTCTCCATCCCGATTCTAATCAGCCGGTCAGTGCGTCAGCGGTGCCATTTATCTATGGGACTGTTTTGCCTGTCATTAAATCCTTTACTCCAGATTCTTCAAGACACCCTCCGAGGAGTTGCTGTGTATAATGAGCGCTTCACTGTCACCGCCTATGCTGACGATGTGACAATTGCGGCTGCTGATAACCTAGATATGGCAGCATTACAGCATGGACTGGAGGTGTATAGGGGATTGTCAGGTGCAGCGTTAAATGTGGCCAAATCGGAGATATTGGTAGTCGGAAACTGGCCGGAGCCGCTTAATCCGTTGGGCATGAAACTTGTTTCCACTTCACGAATCCTGGGTGTCTCCTTCATGGAAAATGTGGACGACACCATTACTCTTAACTGGAGGGATAAAAGCAACCACCTACGATATTCCTTATCCATTGAGCGGTCTTGAAATTTGAATTTGCTGCAGCGCATCTGGTATATTCATACCTATGGTCTCAGTCAAATTTGGTATTTAGCACAGCTTCTGCCGATTACAAAACATGACGCACAGAGAATTGAACAACTTATCGGTTATTTCTTATGGACTGGTAAAGCATACATGGTGAACAGACCTCAACTACGCTTGCCACGTTCCCATGGTGGATGTGGATTAGTGGACGTCACAAAGAAATGTTTGGCATTATTGGGGAAAATTGTCATCCGATCACTCGTTGGTAATGGTTCATCAATCGATAGAGCGTTCTGGGAGGAGCAATTGCAGGATCCTTATACGGTATGTTCCGGCTTTAAACCTATCGTCACACATTTGAAGCGCCTTCTGGACACATGCACGGAGATCACAGCATTTGAGCAAACCCGGAACCACTACCGTCTATTGGCTGCTGCTCCGCTTGCACCTAGGATTGAAGAAAAACATGCTCGGAGATGGAACATTAGTTGGCAGAATGTCTTCTGTAAACATATTTCAACTGATTGGCAAGAGACGGCTTATGAAGTGTTAAATGAGACCATACCGACAGCAGAAAAACTCTGGCGACATGGGCGAGCACAATCTAACCTCTGTGCACTCTGCTCCAACGTTGATACTTTGGAGCATCGCCTTATATCTTGTCGGCAGGTTGCTGGCATTTGGTTGGTGCTTAATAGCTATCTAACCAAATGGTGCCAGCCAGAGACCCCGCCGTGCCTGGAGAAACTCTGGCGCCTGGAATTTCATTTCCCGAATACCTACCTTCAGCGTAGTGTGATTTGGTTGGTAGCGGGAACACTCCATTGGATTTTGAAACAGAATGTCGACACTGTGGCAAAGAGGGAAGACTGGTTCGGCTTCCTGAGACAAGAACGATGGAAATTGATGAAGTTCGGATTTATCGGCGATATGCAGCCATTTATCACCCTTGTTTGAGGTTACCACCTAATATTGTTAGTCCCTCGGTGGACTATCACCTCCACACTAAGAAGCACTGACAATGTTGTTAGGTTCAGCTTCCCGCTTCTGTGATTAAAAAAAAAAAAAAGTTGCCAGAATTGAGAGAGAAAAAAAAAAGTAACTATACGGGCTAAGGATTTATTAACCCGATATTAATTATGTTTATTTTTTGTGTTTTAGTTTTAGATGATTATGGTTTATTTGCACTTATTTTTTGTAGTTATTTAAAACGAGTGTAAAACAAAAAAACAAAAAACAAAAAAACAAACAAAAAACACTCATACTGTATTGCGGTATACCATTTTTAAGAGTGAGAGTCTCCGGGGCTAATCTAAATAACTGCCCATATATTAAAAGTTTTCTTTCACACGGCTTTATGAAGCTGAGTTTTTGTGAAAATGAATCAATATATCTACTGTTGTTAGATTTATTTAATATCAAATGCCAGATATTTTTCGCAAATTATTTGTATCCATCGCGAGGAATAACATTTCTATTAATATTTAAGAAAGCAACGGACGGTATGTAAAAAAAAGAAGACCGTTAATACACGTATTTCCTAGCATACCATTTATTTCAAAACTACATTTTTGCATTTTAAAATGTACCACGCTTCTTATTTTTTGCTTAAATACAGTTAAAATTTCCCAGAATGCTCGGCAATTAAAAAAAATAGGTCAATTTTGCCAATGTGTTGGGACTAGTTTAACACCAATTTATCTTCTGAAAACTATTTTTATTGTGAGAATCCTATTAGAAGAGTTTTAAAAGCTTTTTTTTATCGATTCTGAAACGAAACATACTACACAAATTATTTTAATATCAAATTAACTTAGCGTTTATAAAATAATATTGTAATTAGTCAAAAAGAAGATTTTGAAAACATGGAATGTGTTTACAAACTGCAGAGAAAATTACTACCAAAACAGAAACATGTTTTACAACTCATCTTCACATCTTTCACATAAATACTGAGAATTTGTCGATCTGTTGTCACTCACATCACAGACCCAGAACTTGCACCTTACACAACATATCCACTTCTTTCCCCTGTAATACTAAAACTCATATTTACAAATCGAGCAGAGATTCTCATCGTCAATACATTACGATTACTTCTTTTTCGAAGTCCTTCTCACTGAAGGGTTGTCTTGACTGATGACTTCGAATTCTCTCTCTCTCACTCCCCCCCCTCTCTCTCTTTTATCTTTAAGTTCACTCTTTCCTGATAGCAAGAGCAAGTGAATGTTTTCTGCAATTGTTTCTTGAAAGTCTTCCAGCAAATTAGCATCCACCATCCTTCCGGATTCCACAATAGTGTTTGAAAGAAGCTTTTATAGAATTTGAATGGATGCAATCTGTTGGTCGAAAATCATTTCGATGATTGGTTTTCACTTCCAAATAAACAGCATCCACGCTTTTTCAGAAGAATGGGAAATTAAAATAAGAACTATAGCTTTCCTGGCGACGTGTTAATTGAATGAATGGGAAATTGTTCCTTGCGCCGAGGTTCCTGCATAGTTGGAAATAAAAGAGTGATTGTTGTAAAAACGCTACCAAACGTGCACCTAATATCTTACACGTGCTTTTAAAATATTTTAATTACAAACGCGTTCTTGTATTGTCAAAATAGCACAAAAGCTGCAGGAAATTTAAGATATCAATGAAGTCCCAGGTCTGTTAAAGCAGACGCGGTTTATGGCATACTTTTCTTCTAGAAGCTTTGCAATTATCTTATGCTGTCAATTGGACTAACACCAATCATATTTTAGAAATTAAAAGAAGTACATTTTTTTGTCTCAGTGCTCCGAGGAACTAAATTTAAACTTCAACTACATCAAACAATGTAAGGAAGGAAATCATGGCTTAGAATTGGTGCTGGAACTCGGGAATAAGACCAAAAGCCTCATACCTTCCATTAAAGGCTTTCCTTGGATCATTTATAATGGAGTAAGTAAAACTATTTATTTTCGCTTTTATCTATACGAAGGAGGCTGGTCCGACTTTACAACTGAGGTTTAATGAAGTCCAATTCTCTTAAAGGCTTCCCGCCATCCATACTCCTTATCACAGCAGGAATATAATCCATTTTCATTCTGTTCTTTGTCTCACCAATCATAATAAGAAGAAATTAAATTAGCAACGAAAAGTAAGGAAGTTGGACGAAAAATAATGAAGCTCAAATTTAGTATAGTCACCAAAACTGCAGTATACAAATTGTTATAAACAACGTAACGTTTATAAGCGTTACATCAAACTTCTCGATGGCTTATGCTCGGGGCTATTCTGTAACTTTTTTGTTAAGGGGTGTAATTTTCTGAAGTATTAAAGGTAGAACTTTATTTTTTTTTGTACAGACATTACTGGCACTACAAGAGGTATCCCACCAAATTTCATTCAAATATGTATTTTTATTTTGGATCTATTAATTATTTTTTTTAGATTTAATTAACTAAACTCAAATACCGATATTTAGTCATATTCACAATTTTTAAACTTACATTCCTTAATATATTTGTAACGAACCGTCTGATTGAAATTGTCCAACTTTGGACATTCTTTTTTTCTTAAAGAACGGTATTTTATACCACAAAGTGGGATAAAGTGTAAAAAAAAAAAAAAAAAAAAAAAAAAATGATTATATTAATATTTAAAAAAAAATTCTCATCAATATGAGACAATTCAACCAATCATTTTATTACACACATTCTGCACTATTTTGGGAAAAGTATCGAGATCTCTAACTGTATTTGTGCAGGAGAAGACAGATTTTTAATATGGTGAAATAATAAAATATCGAGTCTGATAAAATGACTTTAAAGTTTAACAGAAAGGGTCAATTAACCAGCATAACGCTTTAAAATGGAGTCCAAAACACGTGTCACATTCGCCCCAATCGATGTTGAGATTAGAGTGTTTAGCAAGATTCAGCTTCTACAAATACATCAGCCGAAATATTAAATTTCATAAAGGAAATATTCAGGAATAGAGCTATTAATCAAGAATGATGGCCTCTAGGTCCTCCGATTTTTATTTATGGGGAAATCGAAATATAAGGTTTAAAAGACAATCCTTGAGTTAAGTGCGAGAAATAAGAGGAATTAAAGCACATGAAACTTGCATGTGCAAATGACCATTTTCTTCCGAGATGACAGGAATGTATTTCAACATATGAATACAGTTTTCAGCGTCTTCTGTAGTTAAGATGAGTAACAAACTTTTTCAACAGCCGACAATAGCGGACCCTGTTAACTGGCGAATAAGCCGCTGATGCGGGTGCATGTCACCCGGTGACGTAAAGAATCCCAAGGAATGCTCTGTATTAGGCTCTGTAAATGGCTTTAAACATTTCCTTACAGAAAAAAATATGACGTGTTCCATTCATATGACTTTCTCCATATCCCTGCAAACAAATTATTGATTTAAAAAAAAAACTCAGTTCTTCTATTTACTTCATGCTAATTGAGAAAAAAATTAGCAGAAACGATTTTATGGTTTGCTTACTTATAAGTAGTAAGGGAATAAGGGAGTGCCATAGGCTAAAGCGATAGCCAAATCTTTTAAAAGTTGGCTGTGATGTGATTGAAGTTCCTTTGTTTATATCGCAAATTGTTGGCAAATTCTTGTGTGAGAAAAGTATACGTATACTGAGACCAATAACAAGGAATATCTCGAAAACAGCCAACTCTACGAAAAAAATATACATAGCATAAATTTTGTGTTTTAATGAGATCTAAATCTTTTTTTTCTTTTAAATTTTACCAGTTATGCTAAATTCCGCAAAATTCATTCAAAATAAAGAGGTCTTCAGAGGCTATTCACACAAAATTCAAGATATGTATTTTGTTTGTCATGAAAACATCCGTAATATACGTATTTTAATCAAAATTGTTGGAGTCATTTTTGAGGAAATAAAAATTTTTGAAAATTTTTGCATGTAAAGGGTAGCTGGGAGGGATTTTTTTTTAGAAATCTTTGTGTCGCATTCTTGGAAAATACTGAACTTAAATACCAAGTTTGGTATTTAACGGACTTTTCGTTTTTGAGCTTGCTGCCCACAGACACATACACACACGGACATTTTTCTAAAAAATGCTTTTTCTTTTTTATTCAGAGGTTTCAAAATATGTTTTTCCGGTGGAATCTCGGTATCGAAGTTTTGGGTGGAATACAATGTTTCCTATATACACTATCTATATACTAGTGTAGAGAAAGCAATATACAGGTTCAGAATAAGGATTGAAGGTAATTAAGAATAAACACAAATGTTAATACATGATATATATATATATATATATATATATATATATATATATATATATATATATATATATATATATATATATATATATATATATATATGAGTGATCATAAGAAATGAGGAAAGAACATAATGCGATTAAAGTGTCATATTATTGCATTTATTTAGGAATTAAAATGAGCAACTTTTGGGAGAAACAAGAGTGAGAATTAGCAAAAGGGAAAGCAGCAATTACAACTGTGAGAGGATGTTTATATAAAATTCCAGAAATGAAGGTGAAATAGCTAGAAAGGTTATGTAAATTGGTGGTTGAGGCTTTGATGATATTAAAAGAAGAGGTTGAAAATGGGAAGAAGTTGTGGTTTTAGTACATATGATATTTTGCAAGGAAGTTCTGGAGTGGCCAATAGCAGCAGCTAATGAAGTTGCTCAAACTGAAATGGGAAGTATAGCAAGGAAAGGACCAATAATTGAGATAGCTTGAGATACTGTTATACGATCCGCCAGTTAGTTGATGACTGTCTTTTCAAACACAGTTTAAAATGCTAAGAAACAAGTCTACAAAGAACAGTTGGATAAGCGATTTAAGAAATAACTTAGAAAACAAGGAGATGGGGGATTTTTGGTGAATAAAAGAAACAATAATATAAGTTTTTGGAAAGGCTCGAGAAGATATTAAGTTGATTATTTCAACCAACAGAGAAATTTTCATTTGTATGTTCCTATGAAACAGCTTGAGATAGAGAGTGGCACATAGTCATCACCAGAACTAGGAAGTTCGTACCGTTCGCCGTTCCAGATATAGGTGGCGACCGGTCACCTCGCCGCATCAAAACAAATCACAAATAAAGGGAAGGTAAACAAATCTATTGTATAGTAAACAGTACTGTTTCCAGAGAACAAAAATGAGTTATGAGACATACGTTAATATACACCTATTTAGATAATTAATTATGTACAATATACAAATCGCTACTTCTACAAGTTGACAAAGGATTTCCTCCTTTACATATGTACATTATGAAAATACCCAAGCAATTACAAAACAGATTGTAGTATTTACTTATTGAATATAAAATAATATCCAAATAATAAAATTAATTTCTTAAATATCTTAAGACTCTTACTGGGTAAAAACCAGAGCAGGAATTAAATTAAATGTTTACTCATCTACAGTCGTATTACTGAAAACAATAATGTATTTCTGAAGCCTTTCAAATGAAAACTCATTCTACGTTCCGTCAAACAAATTTGTAATGCGAAAAAATTGGTTCACTTAGCATGATCGGGGCATATTTGAAATATGTTATAGTTCCATATCAGCATCACAGCAAATAACATTTGTTGATATCTAAAAATGCAGCTTGTATACGATACATCACACTGAACCCTGCATTCTTTTCAATTACACTTTTCATTTTCATCCTCATTTCAGGTAGGATGCTCGTGGGTTGTTAAATCCGTCTTGACAGTTCTTCCACATGCCGCACAGATTCAGTCAACTCCATACCTCTGAACTGTAACACTATGATAGTTGTGGGTAACTTTTTGAACAAGTTTGCAATCACTAATTTATTTCTGTGAAACAGTTCAGTTTATAGACGTTTGACAGCTAGTTGTATACTAGAATTGCTATCGGTGTATATCTAAGTATATGAAAAAGTACACTGCTATGGTTGTAAAACGAATTAATTTTGTTCATATTTGAGCAGAACAAAGATGCTATCTGAACGCCTTCCTTCTTACCGGCGTGGTTTTGTGTTATGCAGTTATAGCTGTTTAGCAATAATTAGTTGCACTCTATACTGACTTCTCATGCAAATAGCGCCGCATGGTATTGCCAAGTCTGGCCGCTCTTACCTGCATAAGTGTAAAACCAAGTATGCGCGGTCTAGGTAGCGACTCACTTGCACTGCAAGAAAGTAGACTCACTGACTTGCTACCAGCGATTCAACTGTGCCATAACATTACGATTACCAATATGAAAGAAAGAAAGAAAGAAAGAAATCCGATTTACATCCCTGAAATAAATCGTTGGAAAACCTTTTAAGTTCATCATCGTAAAGAAGTTACTTTTCGGAAGAAAGTTCAGGGGTACACGTTCTCACTAGATATGACTCAAGGAGCATCCTGAATGAGACACAACTTACCTTTCCCCGAGTTTAGCAGGATTGTCCTAAAGCAAATGTTCTGTTTGCTGGCAAATAATTCCAGTCAGGGGATGTTTTGTGTACTATAGTGTGCCTGCGCTCCTGAGATAGGTATGACATAATAATTTGTAAGCTGATACGAGCCACCTTTCCTAAATCATTCTATAAACATAAAATCTTATGTGTTCCATTCACATGCCCTTCTCTAGCTGTTCCACAAACAAGCTTTTCTTACAAAAGATTATTCTTTTATCTACATCGTGCTAAATCGATAAACATTACCAGCATTGATCTTATTTCTTACTTCTTTGTAAGTAGAGAGAAAGTAAAGGAATACACTAGGCTAAAGTGATAGTCAAACCTTTAAAAAGGTGATCGCTATATTGTAGCGTACCCAATGTGGGGTAGGAATCACTCCTACACTGCAAACTAGGGGTAGTGGTTCCAGAAGTAAAGCTGTTAGTGCCTGCAAGAAGGAAGCGTGTGACCTCGTGGTTTAAAGTGCATGAGGGTGTATCTTTGGTTAGAAAGACCAGGTTCCATAAATACGCAAGTTTGCAAGCAGACATGTATTACTGTTAACATATCAGGTAAGAGGACTCAAGGGTTACCCAAACTCCATCAACTCCACCTGGTGGATCGTAGCTCTTGCAGTTTAAACTTTTTAAATACAGCTATTCGGTCAGTAGTCTCACGTCAGCAGCTCAGATGAAAAGGAGCTCTTCTGACCTGTTAACGACGCCTTTATAATAAAACGCATGCTTATGGCAGCATTACTTTAGGAGGGCACAACTTTCTCAGCGTTTCGACATCTTGTCAGTAATATCGATTGCTGATCGATTGATCTTACTAAATGAAATACTCGTATATTTTACTCAAATGTCCATAACAGGTATCTGAAACAACTGAAATTTGCCTGATAGAAGTAAAACAAAAGAAAGATGAAACGACAGATGACTTGAAATTTGAGAAAAGATTAAGTGGCTTAAAATTGAAACCAATATCGAAATATACCTCGGAAATGGTTTAATTTAAAAAAAAATGAAAAAAAACAACAAAAAAGTACGCGACATAATTTGTATGTTTTAATGAGATCTATATGTTTTGTCTAGTAGCTTTTTTGTCTATCTCATACGGTTTACCAGTTACACAAAAATCATCTAGAAATCATCTTCAGAGGCTATTCCCAGAAAATTCAGGATAAAATTTGTTTGTCATAAAAGTATCTTAAACTATTTTTATCAACATCACTAGAGCCATTTTTTATAAAATCAAACATTTCGAGAAATGTTCCTGAAATTTAGTTTTATTTATGGACACTCTTTAACTGCTGCGGTTCCTAGCGCTCCATTCTATATTGGGGTGACAGACCGCTGAGGACCTGCTAAAAAGGCTTAAGACCTCTTTATCAGGCTTAAAGTTCTTTTACGTGCCGTAAATCTACGACACGGGTCCAACGGCTTTACTTCCCTTTCGGAGGAAGCCCTGCTAGATTTTTACACGCGAAAAATCCATTGCTCTCCGCCGAGTAAAATGTTCTATGTAACATTTAGGATCCTGAAAATCTTCGTGTTGCATCCTTGGAAGATATTGAACATAAACATCAGGTTTGATATAGTTTGATATTTAACCGATATGTATTTTGACATTTATGCTGTCCGCACAAACACAGGCGCACGCGCGCGCGCACACACACACACACACACACACACACTCGGGTGCGCGCGCGGATCCGTTTCTAAAGATGCCCTAAATTGCTGGTGAAATTTTGTTATTGAATTTTTGGGTGGAATACAATATTTTCTTTGTGTACTGCGTACGTTGTAAAAATACTCCCTGTATTAAAGCATCGCTTTCTTCGTCAAAGAACACCTTTTCATTTTATGATGCAGATTATAAAGAGAAATGCCGAACCAATGTCAATTTTAAAAATAAACATAGTAAAAACATTAGGACAAACTTAAAATTACGTGTAAAATAAAACATACATTTTTTTTTCAGGTATACAACCGAGAATCCCACATTAGGTCGTGGGTGAATTTAACCGCTGTGCTTTGTGAGAAAATAAAGGATCCAAAACCTCAAGTCTGTATTGGTTGAGTATCTCTCGCCATCTGATATTCTACCCATTACTATTTTATATTATTTTAGACTCCGTCTGCTCTTAGGTCTTTGTTGCGTTGGCTGTACAATGTGCATACATGTTACAACGTTTACGTATTATATAAAAGCATCTTCAAAAGATACTCATTAGTTAAATTAAATTAACTTATGATGTTCGTAGTCTTCTCTTAAGTTCTACTTTGCTAACTATGACTTAAATATTTACCTTAACTTATTGCTTGTTTACTTTAAGAAGGTACAATAAAGATCTTGGAACATGTGCGTTTGAAAATCACTTATCACCTTTTTTTTTTTTTATTTTTTTAGTATTTATGCAATGATGTAATTCGTTTGGGTACTTAGGCTACTAATGGTTGTGATGAAATGTGAGGGATCATAGACAGAATATATATAAATCCTCATCGTGGGTCCCAGATAATATAAATGCACATTTATTATGCAATTGGGTGCCGTTTTAAATTTATCACTTTTTTTTTTCAGTTTCCTTCCTTTACGTCTTAGAGTCATTTATTGCATATATGTACACTGAATAATATATAAATTGTTCTATTATACTTTTGTATAAGGGTAGATTTACAAATATTACAAATGTCATTATTTAAATGAGAAGAAAAACTATTTTACCACATCATTTATTTATATATTTGGGCATAGGTCACATTCCTATTTAATATTTAGCCTGTTGTTTGCGGGTTATTTCGAGGAATGTAAGTATCATTACAAATATGAATTTGTGTTAGTCAGGTTTTTGTTGTTGTTTTTTGTGTTAATGAGTCAGTTGCTATATGTCCTGTAATAGACTGAAGTCCTTTTCATTTCCTAATCATGTTGTAAATCTAATAACTCAATAGAACTAAAGTTAGCTTCGTAAGGCCTGCTTAAAAAAACAATATTCTCGATTGTTTCACATTCTTTAACAATAAAATAGAATAAATATACATTTTCACTTAAGGTTATGCATGTGTGAAAGTTGACAAAAAATGTGAAAAATAAAAAATATATTTTGTTTAATAATAAAATTATATGCATTCTAAACTTTAAGAAATTTATTGTTTTACTCACTTGGTGAACTTAAATTACCAAATTAACAGAAGCTACAGATGGGTAGGCGCATGCTTATTAATATGCACTTCCAACTTTAAATATTATTTTCTCGCTAACTTTCTCCAACACTTTTCTACATTCAAAGTGTTACACACGATGTAATTTCCCCTAATTTATTTCAAACTTTTTATACTGCCTCTCAAAAGTACAGTAAAGAAAATATCCACAATACTTTTTTGAAACAATGACCAAATTATGAGGAAGAAGGTATTAACTTTAAAAAATCAAGAGTTTTGGAGAGTAAGAAAAGCAATAATTTTGTACACTAGTTAGGGATAGTATAAAATATAATATAACAGATTTCTTTGAACCCTTATATACTGTGAAACTTGAATTTTATGTGAATATTTATAAAAATGCATCATGTGGCTCTTTTTTATTACAACAATGAATTTAGGACCACAAAATTATTATTTAAATAAATATGCAAGCTTGGATTTTGATACATGGCATTAGTATCGCATTTATTGTGTGTGATATCTGGTAAACATGTAATAAGAAATCTTATACACTGCGGATTTTCTAAATTTCTTAAATGCAACACATTAATTCCTAAATTATCTCATTATTCTGAGATGGGTAGTAGTGTGGGAAGCTATGCCGCAATTATAGGTTTAAAGCCAGACTATCTGGGAAAGTACCAGAATCATGTTTCTTATTAAAGATTAGTAATAATACAAAATGGCTAGAACGAGCATAGAATTGAAGTCAGAATTATCATGATAAAGTTGGCCATACAATGCAAGTCTATGTTGCATAACCCTGCGATAATAATTTTTACAGGATTTGAAACTTAAACCGTACAAGACTACCTTCTTCATCGAATAACACTATCATTTAGAAATAAATATTTTTTGAAGTTAAAAGGGTAGTTTGGGGTAGGCGACTTTCCTCAAAATCTTTGTGTTCATCCTTGAAAGTTACTAAACTTAAATACCAAATTTGGTACTCTCCAACTTTTCTGTTTTGAGTTGTCGGGCTCAGAGACATACGAACACACTAATACACGGACATACGCACACGCGGATCTTTTTCTAAAAATGCCTTTTTATGGATACAGGGGATCATAAAACGCATACTACTGTAAAATCTCGGTATAGAATTTTTGTATGGTGTGCATTACTTATCTACCTTGTACCATGTCCTAAGTAGAAAGGTAAAAATCGAACTTCTAAATTGATCTCAAAACAGACAAGACATGTAGCATGCAAGATGCTAAGTTGTTTTTATAACTGCAGAATGTTACCAGAACAAATGTAAGGTCCCTTAACGATCGCTCTTAAAGTGTAAAATACAACTATATGGCTATTATAATTACAATTTAAAATTGCTCTAAAAATTGCAGAGATTGAAGCATTCAAATAGCAGAGCTATTTTTATAACGGTCGAATTTTTAACTAAGCAAATGTAAGAATCCAAGGTTGGTTGATAAAGTTTGATAATTATTAACGTTAAATTAAAAAATAATCTCAAAATTGCAATGTATGAAGCATGCAAAAGGCCAAATTCATTTAGTACTAGCTAAGGTCATGTCATGTTAAATGCAAAGCTTCTTAGGGAAATCTGGTTAAGTATCACTTAATGTAACTATAAAATTATTAGAATTAAACTTCCAAAATAAATCATGCATATTTGGAAGTTACGCTTATAAATATAACATTATTGTTATAAAAATGTGAAATAACCAAGGAAAGCTTGTAAAGTGTAAAAGAGAGCTGTAAATTAATCTCAGCAAACTAGCATAGAAATGGTCCAGTTAGTTTTGTAATCATTCAATTATAGTATTAGTAAGTGCACCATTCCTTAAAATAAAAGTAATAAAAATGCAACAAAACTGTGCAATTATTGGAACTGAAGATCAAATTAACCTGATTAAATATGCAAGGCAAAAGAATGTTAACTACCAGAATACCTTTGTAGTTAAGATAACTTACATAGCAGATAGAATGTTCATAAGAGAAAGTAATCAAATATGTCACAGACAAATGGGAAAGTTGATTTTATAATGCGATAGCTTTATGCGCTTACATACATAAGTTGTGGTGCTTCAATTTTACAAAACTTGTCATCACCTTATAAATGCTCAACTTGAGCTCTGATAAAACTACCAAAAGGAACAACGAAACAGATACAACCACAACGCACCCAATTTTGCTAAACACGAAACACGACTAAAGCCAACATGACAAAATAATTACAAACATTTCACCTGCCCCAGTAGGTACTTTTAATGATTGGGGAAAAACAATTAAATTACGTAAATCTTAAAGCACGTATTGCAAATAAAATTATGACTACAAAGAAACTCAAACACTCATGTAGAGAAACACCACCTGTCAAAACTTTGCACAAATTACATACAATTAAAAATCTGATGTATTGCATTCACATGAATTTCTATACGTCTATGTAACACATTACTGTTAAACAGCTTACTTCATGATAATCCAGATCAACATTAGCAGAAATGTTCCTCATTACTTGGTTCCTTGTAAGAGAAGGGGGAAAATGCCTAACGTATTCCATTCACATTATATCCTCTAGTTTTTCAGTAAACAAACCTTTTATTAAAAACATAATCTATTATCTAATCATGCTAATCAAGATAAGCATAAGCAAAATTAGTCTTATTACTAGCTTCCTTGTAAGTAGCAGGGAAATAAGAAAATGCACAGGCTAAAGCGATAGTCAAGTCCTTTAAAAGCTGGTCGCTATGTGAAACAATTGAAATTCCAATCCTTTTGTTTGCCAGAGGAAAGAAAAGAGAAGATGTCTTCCCCTTTAAAGAAAGCTAAAGTGACTAATAATTGAAACTAATAATCCGGAATATCTCGAAAAAATTTATAAAAAGTGTATGCCATACATTGTATTTTTGATGAAATCTACATTTTTGTGTAGCAATCTTTTGTATATCGCTTACGGTCTACCAGTTATACAAAAGTCATCCAGAATGAAGAGATTTTCACAGAAAATTCAAGATATACATTTCGTTTGTCATAAAAATGTATTATGCATAAGGTATTTCAATCAAAATCGTTAGAGCTGTTTTTGAAAGAATCAGAATTTTCGAAAAATGTTCCATATAAAGGATAGTTCAGGGTGCGGAAATTTTCTTGAAAATCTTCGTGTCGTATCCTTAGGAGATACTAAACTTAAACAGTAAGTTTGGTATTTAATGTCTTTTCGTTGTTGAGCTATGCTGCCCCAGACACACGCAGGGGACCATAAAACGTGTATTTTCGGCGAAATCTCGATATCGAATTTTTGGGTGCAATACAATACCTTCTCTATACACTTTATACATAGTACGAGTAGAGAAAATAAATTTTTGATCATCCTAACTTTAGTCACAGAATCTCCACAATGTCCTCGCAAACCAGCTCTTCTCTTGCAGATATGGGAAGACTTTTTGCCTGCAAGCTGCTCGCAACTGCCCAGAGATCTACTGCGCCAGGTACCTCCCAGCCCAAACCCAAAACGTTAAAAAACGACACTCACCCAGGAGGCAGCAAAAGCAGCAAAAGAAACATCGCAGGTTCAAAGCCGGTGCTTTTTAAGGTGCTTAAAATCAACAGCCCTATGTCAAAAGATTTACTGGCAACATGTTGCGTTATGCATCAGTTCCAAAAGATATGCTATAAACTGACCAGTTCAATAAGTGTACGTTTCTGAAGTGTTTAATAATAAACCAGTGATATTAAAGCTGTTGTGAGTTAAATAAAAGTGGGTAGATTGGCATAGATCTTTTTTTTTATTGTTTCACTTGTATAATTCCCTTTAATTTCCATGGTCATATGGAGTCAGCTCGCTGACCATTCGACCACGAGGAAGTCAATATTAGATTTTGTTCTAATAATAGTGACTCTACATATAATTTTTCTCTTTTAATTTTATTACAAGTACATAATATATGGGGAGTTGAAGGTCGCCCAACAATATAAAAGAATTATGTAACTGATTATTATAACTTCAAGGTTCTCGAGTTCAAGTTTACCATTGTTTGGTAAATATACATTACAATTCACAGAGGAAATGGCATTAATATTTCTACTATTATTGCTTCTCGAATAAATATGGCTGCTCTTCCTCTAGCATGGATTTAAAAAGAGATTTCTGTAATTTAGAAAGGTCTTATTGAGTTTTTATTTGAAATATCAGACATACTTGAGCACTGAAATGAGGGTCTGAAATATTAATTTATCGGGTAGACGCAATGTTTTAATTACAATAATAAACTATTTCCTAATCTAACATAAAATTGTGAAAACAAACGTTATAAATGTACGAAACACCGAGTAACGTGAACGAGAAATGACGTCACGGTGAGAAAATGTCATGGAAGTATAAGAGAAGGAACTGTAACATAAAACATGTGAAGTTGCTTAAAAAGGATATTTATTATCATTCTTGTAATAATTAATTGTGAATTCAGCACATAAACATTTCTTAAAAGACTGAAATAAAACAAACAATAGATACGATACGTGACGGGATGTTAGCGAGATGTAATACCGCTATATTCCGAATGAAATAATTTCTAAATATTTTATGTTCACTAACTTAAACCTAAAACTATTGTTAATATGTACATCATTAAGAAAAGGTAATTGTTAATTACTTTATTGTGTTTGTATTGAAGCAACACACAATTTTTGTGAAATATAATGAATGTAATGAGTATTATTACTATGACAAACCGGCAAAGGAAAGGAGAATAACATGTGTGAATTTGATAGTTTTCATTACTCTGATACAGCTTCCGAGAAAATAGCATCAAACAGGAATGGAGTTTTTTTATGGACGCTCCATAACTGCCGTGGTTCTCAGCGTCCCATTATATACTGGGCGTGAAAGACCGATTAGTTTTGTTCAGAGGCCTACTTATTAGGCTTGAGGTTCATTTACGTGCTGTAAATCTACGACACGGGACCAACGGCTTTACTTCCCTTCCGAAGGAAGCCATCCTAAGGATTTTAACGCCCGAAAAATCCACGGGTTTGAACCCGCGACTTTGGATATATGACCTTGGTAATCATTACGTCACGGAGGGCGACAAGATAGCGTCAAGAGGAGCGCATACTTATTAGGGTAATATCCCGAATTATAAGTTTAATTATTACATTGTTAATTCATATTATCAGGTTACAGCAGAGAAGATATTGTAGGTATACATAAATAAGAAATGTGTTACAATTAAGAATTACGACGAAGATAAGATAATAGAAAGATAGCGTGACCAAGCTGAAGACACATACACCTTTAAATTCAATAAATTCAGCTAAATTTGGAAATAGGTAGAAGAAAACTTATATATTCTTCCCACATCCTTACTCCTACAATATCCAGTTCCCGAGATTAAAGACATCTTATTTACCGACAAATAGCAGGTCACTAGTTAGCTGGGCATGTCACTTAATTTATTCATTCAGTAAAGTAAATTATTTATCAACTTAGCAACTTCTGTTTTAACTACCAATAGTGAACATTAGCTGTGAATAAGTAGAATTCACTACCAATATAACTTGCGAATCAAGTCTGCACGCGTTTTCTTTTAGTGCACGTCACGGCAATTAGGGGAGCAGCAAGTCAGTTACAAGACCAAATTTCCAGGGGCCTTCGGGCCAGGAGCCTCCGCTACTCCAAAGATAAGGAGACAACGGCAGCTACCACGCGTTTGCAACCAGCACCCAAGCAGCCAACATCGCAACACCTCCCTCACCACAAGAAACAAGTTCAAAACCATATATACAACATATTCCACAGCACATCATTCAACCTTCCGCGCCACGGTTTGGAGAATAATCGTTTCATTCATTGTACCTGTGTAGCTATTTAAATATTACATAACCACTTAGCTATTCGACTAAAAATAATTACAGAAAATAGCACACGCGCGAGCGCTTGCCAGCTAATAATTCTCCTTTTTATTGGAGTTTAACTACTGCTTATTGAAATATTCATTCTTTGGGAGCTTCATCTTACAAGACTTATACTTTACCATGAAGAACTATGCAGTTAAGTCATTGTCGAAAATACATTATAAGCACCACCTAAAATCAATTTAAATAATTTTCACTAAATTCCGTAAAAGCTGCGATAGTCTCTCTCTAATATGCAAACCGTAATCATTGCGCAATTTTCTAGCTCGAAGCCACCAATCAGGCATTTTATACACAAGTAGTGACGGTGAAAGAATTCGTGTGCTTACTCATCAACAAAACCCAAAAGTCATCAAAATTGGGCAAATTTAATATTTTAACCGTTATAATTGAAATTGTCATAAAACGAACTCGCATTTTGCTTTGTTTTAGTACCACGATGTCCTGCCTTGGGCTTAGGGTGCAGTAGTCATCTATGCAATAAAAATTCGAAAATATTGCTAGCCTTACTGCGTCTTCTCATCCAGCATATTACAGCACCAAGAAAATATATTGTTGATTATGTTGTTTCCTTTAGTAGGAGATATGTAATTAAGAAAAATATTATGCATTTTAACATTTATACATTTATTACTGGTTTTATAATTATCTAAAGCTCTATTTGGCTCTTTTGGGACGATATCACAATTGAGATTACAGAAGGTGTGAAATTATAGTGTGTCTGAGTAGTAAGCAACTGCTGAAACTTCTACTACCTACGAGCAAAAAGGAAATCTTTTGACAACAATCCGATGCTGTATGTGATGCTCCTTCCTACATTTTCAAAATTCCCTTCATATAAATAGCACTGTTATTGCTTGCTATACCAAGTCGTATAACGTCACAGAACAAACCGAATTGTATTGAACCGCCATCAGTTGTAAAGATTTAGATAATCCATAACCAATAAAGCCACAAATGAATAATTTCTTTTTCCAGTATAGTCTCTGCAATCATGTGGGATGTGTTCTATGAGAGGGGATTCCACACTGCAACCACCACAGACTTACCGTGCGTCAGGCTCCAGTAGGGTAGGGTGAAATGAGAGTATATTCGATGGGTGGCCGAAAGCGGACGGCGGTTAAGAGCCACCGTGCTGTGTCCCTAACATATTCCAAGTAGTTCTTCATCTCGTGAAGACCTCTAGGAGCCAGCGCTTCTAGCTCTACAGGACTCCCTGGGATCTACAGAAGACTCCAATACCATCCCACCACCGAGAACTGTATTTCAAAAGCGTATTCACCAACACGAGGGCATCATCATCACAGTTCTCGCGGATACCTACTTACAACCTTGAAAGAGACCGGTTGGATGAAATAGAGATGAAATGAGGAGACAGGAAGTTCGGAGGAATTAGCCTCCCTAGCATTCGCCTAGTGACGGGGGAAAACCCCCAAAAATCACATCTGTCACAGAGGTCCTCTGCGGGAATTGAACCCACCACCTCCTAAATGCCAGTCCCAGACGAAACATCTGGCTCAGTCTACAATCGTGGACTCTTTTAATACCAATCAAAATGCGTACCAAGTGGCTTCTTAAACTTGATATAGGCTTAAGCACTGGCGGTTTAAGCTTTGAATGTTTTGCTGAATATGTGATCGTAATGTTAGCAGTTCTTTTGTGTTCAAGCAAATTATTTACAATCCGTGTTTTACCTGGAGGTACATATATCACTGGATATTTACATTTGTTGAGTATACATATTCACATAATCTTATTCAGTTGTGCGGAAGATGCTCTTGAGGAATTCTACGGCTGTAATATGTTGAAATGAATCTTCAGAACCATTTTCGGAGGAAGTGAATGTAATTGTTCTGTAATATTTGCTGCATTCTGTTATCAAGTGTAAGGTCATCTGTGAAAGGCTGGTGGAGCTCTTATGTTCATTTTGTGAAGGGAGGGATGAAAGCGGCCATGATTTGTAAGTAATTACATGATTAGGTGAAACAGATAAGTGTATTCTGCGAGGTATGTTGGGGTTGAAATGTTTGGTGTGATAGGTTTATTGGATCTGGTAAAGATGGAATTCTAAATTGTAGTGTAATATTCAATTAATAGCTGCTTGCTCAGAGTTATGTGAATAGATCTGTAGTCTAGGGTAGCTCTGTGACTGTAATCTTTGGGAGGTGCATCTATCTGCAGCCTCGATTTTAGGGCCGATATATTCCATTTCATGGGGGATGCGACCGATCGCTGGGGGCAACCTTTTGTGTCTTCTTTTGAGAAGAACGTATCGCCTAAAATAAAGTGGGCGTACGACCCTCCAGAAAATCTCAACGATATTGTAAATATTGGAAGGACATTTTGTTCCCGTAAGCGAGCCAGGATACTAGGGTGCCAGGCTGCTTGAAATGAAATGAAATGGCCTGTTATTTATGGACGCTCTTTAACTGCTTTGGTTCTCAGCGTCCCATTCTATATTGGGCGTGAAAGACCGCTTAATTTTGGTCAGAGGCCTCTCTTATCAGGCTTGAGGTGCAGTAAATCTACGGCACGGGACCCACAGCTTTACTTCCCTTCCGAAGGAAGCCATACTAAGGATTTTTACGCCCAAAAAAATCCATCGTCCTCCGCCGGGTTTGAACCCGCGACCTTGGGTATATGAAGTTAGCATGGTAACCATTACACCATTACAGGCTGCTTGAGTTATTACATTGATCTCCTTCTTCACTTTCTCAAAGCTTGCCGCCTCTTCACTCCTACTCTTCTTTCTCTCCCTTGCATTCCCCAAACTATAGTTCCTCTATCCATTTCCATTCTCTACCACCATCTCAGTCTTTTCTCTGTGTGCAGCTTATATTACATGCGATATTTTTAAATCCGGTAATAAAATTCTTTTCCTGTAGGCTTCTTAATGATGAAAACACATATAAAAGATTTTGTAAGACCTTTGTATTTGTAATACGATTAAGACAATGCTGTTTCTCTGGTAACCGATTTACACAAATAATAGTAAGAAAATTTGTTTAACTTATTAATTATTCATTTTACTGAAATTCTGTAAGTAGAATTTCTATAAACTATGTGCTTACAACTTTTGCTACTTGGCATTAAGGAACACGAAACAATAATTATTTGATATTATGACCCTTTTCACTTTGGGAAAGTAATGACAAATATATTTTCTAAGTGGAACCTACACTACTTATATGCCAATTTTTATAACAATTGATTTGGAAATTCTTGCATGGCATAAAGGCAATATTGCAATATAATGCCGAGATACAGGTAACTAATCACTAACCACAATAATTAAATACAGTAGGTAAATAGTAACCATAAAATCAGGTTGTATATATTACAATCAAATATGTAATTTATTGCATATATAACCTTTTCGAAAATTTTGACTTCCTTAAAAATAGATCTAAGGAATTTTATCAAACCACCGTATGTTTAAGATTTTTCATGACCAAGGAAATATATATCTTGAATTTTCTGGGAATAGCCTCTGAAGACCTCATCATTCTGGATGAATTTTGTCTAACTGGTAAACCGTAAGAGATAGACAAAAATTCTACTACATAAAAATTATACATCTCGTTAAAACAACAATTTATGTCATGTACATTCATTTAAAGGTTAATGTTCTCTGAATAAAAACAAAAGGGTTTTTAGCAAACGATTCTCCCCACCCAAAACCACCCTTTGCATGGAATATTTTTGGAAATTGTCGATGTCCTCTAAAATGGCTCTGACAGTTTGATTAAAACGTCACATTTAAATTTAAAGACATGGTAAATAAGTGTATATTTTGAATTTTCTAGAAAGCGTTGTAAATACTTCTTCATTCTGGAGGACTTTTGCATAACTGGTAAACCTAACAGATGTCCAAAACCTTAATACTGCTTGTTAACACACTCGATTGATGTCAGCTACTTTTTTGGATTAAAAAAATTATGAGATATTCCTCCTTAATGATTATAAAATTACTTATACTTAAGAATTTTCTCAAATGGGAAGGTGCTATTCAATCTTTTCATCCTGGTCATGCAAAGAGATGAGAATTTTATTCTCATCACAAAGCCAACAGCTTTTAAAAGATTTGACTATCGCATTATTCTAGTGTATTATCTTTTTCCTTCTACTTAGAGGGTTCTAAGTAATAAAACCATTTGTCTCGAGATGGATTAAGTAAAGACAAGAATAAGCGTTTGTAAGTATATTTTATTTTAGAAAAAGTCATCTGAAAGGAACATGTCAGATTTTTATCTTCTTGGCTTCTCTTTCCAGTCGTTTGCTTATAAGATATCTTGGCTTACTGTTAAACTGTTCCGTATCATACAGCATAAATATACAAGTGGCAAGTTGTCTGACTGCGTAGTATTCGAGAACAATTTGTTCCGTTACTCTAAATTACTACTCACATTGTTATCATTTTTTAAACTTCCGTCTTGAAACGAAGGGTTCACAATGATATGCTACGGGCAGTTTATAACAACAGCCTCCTCTTCCAACAAAAGGCGAAATTATTGGTTTCCGTATGTCAAAATTTTACACATTTGCATCACGCAGGTTTGTCGGACCTGAGCGGGGTCAAAGCAGAGACAGACAAACTTACGCAATGGAACATAACTGCCAGTCAGTCATAACTCTCCCTAGAACAATGCCACCAGTGTAAACAACATGCGAGGAAAAAGGAAAAATATCCATTCACATTACATTCTTCTACAAACTATTCTTACTGCTATGTAAATCCAGATAAACATCCTGCTCATGTGGAGTACTTACAAACCTCAGGACTTTCAAGCTAATGCGATTCTTATTGAGGAGCAGACGGACCATAGTCAGAGAGAGCGTCTAGGTATGGGGGATCAGTCTTCTTTGATCATCAAGAAGACATAGACGAAATGGGTGATAGAAAAGGCGATGATGGAGAAATTGATGGAATGAATGGCGGGGAAATCGTAGAATGTGGAGAAAACCCGCCCAGACGGCACTTCGTTCACCATATATCCCGCATGCTATCCCCTGGGATTGAACCCGGACGGTTTAATCAGTCTGCCATGGCAACGCCTAAATATTTCCACAAAATGGTTTTATTGATTATTTCGTTTTAGGTAAAGGGGATGCATTAGACTTAATGCTAGTAAAATCCTTTATAAGCAACTCGCTATGCAAGGGCTTTGGAAGTTCGTTTTCTTTGCATTTTATATAATCCGTTCCCAAACTTTTTTTACAAAAGCTCATACCATTTCCTCTTTTTAATCCAGATGAATCTTCATTTTACATTTTTCCACATTTCTGTAGGACACATTAGGAAACGTGATAAGCTTTTAAAGTGCTTGTTGCTATGCCTTTCAAACACCAACCTCTTTGCAGCATTGCAAGACATTTGCAATGATTTGCTTTCTTCCAGTTATATATTTTTTCTACTGTTCTTTAAAAAAAATATTCTTCTATCTACATCATGCTAATGTAAATACACATTAGCAGAAATTTATTTAATTGCTTTATTATTTATTTTCTTATAAGAAAATGTATATAAGAGAACAATTTAGGCTAAAGCGGCAGTCATATCTTTTAAAAGTCCAGATAAGATTGAAATTCGTTTTTTTTTTTTTTTTGCATGAGAATTAGAAAACAATAGATATAAATCGAATAATGGCATCCCGTTTGAAAAACGTTAAAGTGGCTATTTTAAAGATAGAAAACCCATAACAAGGCATATCTTGGAAACAGTTAACTCTACATAAAGTGTATATGACACAAATTATGTGATTTAAAATAAATTTTGGTGTAATAAGATTTTTTGTGTATGTCTCACGGTTTAACAGTCATGCAAAGTTCGTCCAGTATGAAGAGAACTTCAGAGGCTGTTATCAGAAAATTCAGGATGTATATCTCATTATTTTGTAATGAAAATAGCTTGAACATAAGGTATTTTAATCAGTCGTTGGAGCTATCTTTTTGGAAATCAAATTTTTGAAAACATTTTTAAAGATTAGTCGGGTTGGGGAACTTTCCAGAAAATGTTCATGTCATGTCCATGTCAAATACTAAACTTAAATGGCAAGTTTGTAATTTAACTGACTTTTCGTTTAAAAAATTCTATTACAAATGTACGGGGTCCTCAAAACATGTAGTTCCAGTGAAATCTCATTACACAATTTTTATTGCTATGCAACTATGGGCATAGTAGTGTGGAGAAAGTAAAAATGTTCATCTGATTTTCTCTACTTAGCACACATTTCATGGGCAGAGAAAGTAATACATTCTACAAAAAAGAAAAAAAAATTGATTTGGACATTTTCCTGGAAATACAGGTTTTATGGCCCCTGTATTGTAAAAGAAGCATTTTTAGAAATAGTCCGCGCGAGCACGTGTGTATGTTTCTGTATACAAGATAACTAAAAAACGAACAGCCAGTTAAATGCAAATTTGATGATTAAATTCATCTTCCAAGGGTTTGATACGCATATTTTCTGGAAAATCCCCCCACCTCAAACTATCCTTTACATGGAAAAAAATTCGAAATTTTTGATTGTCTCAAATATATTATTAATGATTTTGATTTTAAGAATGTTTACTTGACTAATGAAATGCATACTTGACTTTTTTTTGAGGTTCTTTTCATTTTTGTACATTTCCGGTAAAACCTTTGTATCGAATTTTTCAGTGGAATACAATACCTTCTCTATCTAATATGTACATACATAGTACGTGTAGAGAAAGTAAAAGCGTTCTTTTACTTTCTATACTTAATACATAGTACATAGGTATAGAGAGTACTGTGTTTCACAAAAAAATCTATTCTGAGATTTCACTGGAAATGCTCGTTTTGTGGTCCCCTGTATCAAAAATAATTGTTGATAAAGGTTCATGTGTGTGTTTGTGTGCAAAATGGTTAAAAACCGAGCAGTCGGCTAAATACAAACTTGATGATTAAGTTTAGCTTCTTCCAATGATGCAACACGAAGATTTCTAAGAAAATACTCCCGCCTCTATCCTTCACATGCACACATTTTCGAAAACTTTTACTCTCTCAAAAATGACACTAGTATTCTTAATACGTATATTAAGAATATTTACTTAAGAAATAACATATGTATGTTGAATTTTCTGGGGATAGACCCTAAATTCCTGTTTATTGTGAATTACATCTCTTTGTATATCTGGTAAACTGTGGACAGACACTTACTAAGTAAAGATGTAGATTTCGTTAAAATATACAAGTAATGTCATATTTCGGAGATATTTCCTGTTTTCGGTTTCAATTTTAAGATACTTTTCTCAAACGTGCAGTACTCATCCGTTCATATCTCTTTCGTTTTAATCCTGGACATGGAAAGAGAAACGAATTTCTTTGATAATCGGATAGCGGTAGCTAATGAAGGATTGACTTTAGTTTTAACCTAGTGTATACATTTATTTTTCTTCTATTTATAAGGAACTAAGTAATAAGATTATTTCTGGTAATGTTTACTTTGATTAGCATGGTGTACATAAAAGAATAATCTCTTGTAAGAAGAGTTTGTTTACTGAACAGATAGAGAAAATCATGTGGATGGAACATATCAACAGTTCCAAAACGTGCATTTCGTATCGATTTTTTTATGGAATGCAGTACTTCCCCTACTTACTATGTAAATAGTTCATAAAGTAAAGTAGCAATATTCAAACACAAATATGACTGCTTAAACTATAGCCTCTCAGTTCGGGGTCGGGGTTGTAGAAGTTAACGATACACCTGATCCAAGCATGGTCATAATATGAGCAATATTAGATGCTAATCTCAGATACAGCTGTAGAATTAAACACTCAATTCGCATGTTAGAATTGCTGTCTTTTCTGTAATTCGCTGATAGTTGATACTATCCTCTTTATGGAATTTGCTAATATGATTTGGAAAAACAATAAAAAAAAACTAACCTTTTAAAAACAATGCTTCATTTTATTTGTTTTAATCACAATGATATAACGTAGTCTTTACTTGAGAAACAACTACTAATGCTAGTAACTCATTGAATTATTGGTTTTTATTTTGGATGATGTTTGTGTAACTAGCAAACCGTAGGAGATAAGCAAAATCTTACTTCTCGAAAAATGTAGATCTCGTTAAAGCACACACTTTATATAAGATCCACTTTCCAATATTTATATATTTTCTCAAATGGCGAATCATTATTGATTTGTTTTACTTATGACATATAAAGAGAACCGTTTCAACATTTCAATGCTTCAATATCATCATTTAGAGACCAGCTCCTAAGAGATTTGACTATCGTTTTAGCCTAGTATATTCCGTTATTTCCCTTGCACCTATAAAGAAAAGACTAATACGACAGTTTCTAACAGGATGAAGTGTATAGAAAAATAGCCGTTTGTAATAAAAGTTAATTGCAAAATAGATGGAGAAAGTCGTGTGTTTTTTCTCCTTTTCTGTCACTGAGGATCTGTAATCATTTGTCACCAGTCTAATATGTGCTAAGTCTAGTAATCAATGTACTGACTTCTCATCTCAGAGTTTCCGGATTTATATTACAACTGCTAATTCCGATTGTACCTTACCCCGTAATTTATTCTGAAAATTGTTAACAAAAGACTTAACGTGACCGCCTCCGTGGTCAAGTTGTCAGCGAGCTGATTTCTCACCCGAAGGTCCGGGGTTCGACTCCTGGCTGGGGCGGGGAAGTTTTCTTTAACCAGAATCTATTCCTCACAGAATCTCGAAGTATGTATGTGAGAATGAATGTGTGTGTTTGAATAAACACAAATTATTAAAAGCCCAACGTTAAATAATTTAGAGTCCGAGTTGTTTCTTAAGCAAAGCCCCCGATATTACCACAGATGTTAAAAAGAAATATAAATGAAAGAATAAAAAAGTTAAATTGGAAGTTTAAAACCTCTGAATAATAAAACCAATTTAATTTAACTCTCTTGAATACGTTCAAAGATCAAAATTTCTTCTGAAGTCAAAGCTGCCGAATTCATTGTAATAGATAAACACATATGAGGCAACTTTAAATAGTGTCTCGGCGATGGCTGATGACTTCCCGTTTGAGACAATTTTAAATATTTGAAAGTTTAAAACGATGACAGAGAATATCTCCGAAATGTTAGACCACAAAGATTGTGTATTAATTAAATTTTAAATTTTAACGAGATTTACAATTTGTGCAGTAAGGTTTCGTCTATCTCTTATGGTTTACCAGTCATACAAAAGTATTTCAGTATGAACATGACCTCTGGGTCAAGATGTTCAGTTTATTTGTTAAGTAAATATTCTTAATGACGGCATTTTAATAAAAATACTTGTTAGTGAATTTTGAGAAAATCAACACGTTAGAAAATTTGTCCGTGTAAAGGGAGGTTTGGTTTTAATATTTTCTTGAAAAGCTTCCTGTCGCATCCTTTGAAGATGCTTAACTTAAATATCAAGTTTGTATTTAACCAAGTTTTTGAGTTATGTTGTTCACAGACACACGAGCATATACACACGCACAATCCTCTTTCTAAAAGTACCTCTTTTTTTGATCAGAATACCCTAAAACTTATATTCACAGTGAAATCCACCCAGCAAAGTGGATTAGGCGTTTCGTCTGAGACTGGCACTCAGGAGGTCGTGAAATCCATTCCCGATGCGAACTTTCTGACCCATGGGGTTTTTCGCGAGTTTTCCCGGGTCAATGCTCCATTCCCACAACTTTCTGCCCCGTAATTCATATCAATTTCATCCAACCCGTTTCTTTCAGAGTTGTAAGTGTCGGCGAGGACTGCGTGGTAGAGCCCTTCCATGGTGTTGACTAGGCTCTGGAAATACTGCTCTCGGTGGCGGGATGGTGTTGGAAGTCGTCTGTAGACTCAAGGAGTTTGATCAGACTTCGGGCGCGGACTCCTAGCCCTCTCCACGACGAGAAACACTGCTTGGATAATATTAGGGGCCCTTAGCGGTGGCTCTTCCTCCATCGTCCGGTTTCGGCTGGCCTTTGAACTTACTCTCATTTTATCCTATCCTCCTAGGGTCTGACGTACAATAAGCCAATGGTTTCAGTTTGGAATCTCCTCCGACACACACATACACACACCACTTATACACAATGAAATACCGGTATCAATTTTGGATGGAATGCAATACCTTCTCTAACTAAATATACATATGTATAAGTAGTGAAAGTAAAAATATAATTGTTTAATTGTCCTAATTTATGGTAAAATTTCACAGATGAATTATTTCTTAATAATATTGCTTATTTTTGGACAGAAGCTAAGCGGCTAGAGCTATAAAATAATGTAATTACCATGTAATGGTAATGTAATGTAGCTCTAGCTAAGCGGCTAGAGTTATAGAATAATGTAATTTCCAGCATTTAAGCCTACTGTTTACTACTATTATCACTATCAACATCTACTTCTCCATTTCCAGAAAATTTATGAACATCAATTAAATGAAATATCATCCAGAAATACCTCTAACACCTTTTATGGAATAAAGATTCTACTTATGACTACGCACATCCAAAAATATGCAGTAGAAAGTAAAGCACTAGCAATAAAATAGGTATTTATTTAGGAGTTTTTTTATTAAGTTGGTTTTATAGGAAAAGTAATGCAGGATAAAATTGCCATAATTTCTTGGTTCAAACGAATTGACTGACAGGGATAAACCTTGCGAATCTAATTACTACTCCTAAATTCACATGTAAACTGACTTTTGCTATTATGGTCTACAGATATCCATATTCGGCCTTCCTGCAATAACATGTGATTAAGTCTAAATTAAGAGAGTAAGTCTGTGGAAAAATTCAGAGTGCCCAGGTTTGTGAAAATAGGCGGTGGGATACGTTAGGACAATTTATGTGTCCCTGAAGCGGAACTCGCGTGACGTATATAAACATCAACTGCTCTTCTATCACATTAGTTTGTGAAAAGTTTGACCTGAGTCACTAGTTTTGTGCTGCTGCATTATTGCTCAGTGCAGTATGGCATTGCTCTTGGTTCTAGCTTCCGCCTTTCTGGCACCCATGACTGTCCTGGTAAGTTATTTATTTTAGAAAGACATTGATTAAAGAGAGGAGCTAAGTATTTTGTTTGTACACTATTCTTAGTTCAGCGTAATTCGCTGAATTTTACCTTCAAAGTGACGAATTTGCCAAATTTGGTAGGTATATTGTGATTCGTAGGCCGTCTCCTTAGCGCGATGGTAGCGCAGCTGCTTACCAAGCGGAAGACCTGGGCTCGATCCCCAGCACCGGCGTGGGGTTTTTTCCCCCGCTGGGAGACCTGGCCCGGGGTGCACTCAGCCTCGTAAGGTCCCTGGAGGGCCAATTGGAGAAGTAGCGGCTCCAGGTCATGAGAACCGCATTAACCGGCCAGGGGGCTTGAGGCGCTGACCATGTCTCACCCTCCAATTATGCACCCCATCCATGAAATCTGTAATAGACCGAGATGGGGAACGCAGCGGCCGGGCGGTAGGCCAAGGTTCCCCGTGAGCTGTCGTGCCATGAAATTATTATTATTGTGATTCATAATCGTGAAGAAAATATTAAGAAATCCGATAATATAGCAAATTATAGAAAAGATAAGTATTTCTCATCTACATTACAATAAAACTGCATTGTCTTATTGAAAGCTTCGTAATATCTTAAGGTTCTTGCGTATTAACGCCATCAACAGTAGCTGAAATCCCCGATATTGTTGAAGTTAGTAATACTAATAATAATGAAATAATAATAATGGGCTATAAAACTTTGCCTATAGGCATTTTTAACTGCTTCGTTTATATAGGCCCCGTTAACATCTAAGCTTTAGAAACAACTCGTTAACAATAGGTTCTTTAACATTGTTTTTTTTATATAATTTTGTTCAAACACACACAAACACATACACACGCACACTCCCTCACTCACACATACACACTTCTGTTGGGGATACGGAATGACTCTAGTTAAAGATGAATTCCCCATCCCAGCCTGGAAACGAACCGGACACCTCCGATGAGAAGTTTCTTTTACATGTTCTATTTAGTTTTACCTCCTTAGAGTTTGATAACGACATATAGTATTTTTAAATCTCAGTAAGTCTTTCACTTGATTTTTGTTTTGTTTTGTTTGTTGGTTTTGTCTTGTTTATGACACCATATTGACGTATTATTGTGTTCAAGTGTTTCCTTGAGGCGTACTTCTTACTTTCTATATCATTTAGTTATCGTAGGTAGAGTAAGTCTATACTCCATTAAATATTTTATGTCGAATCTTTACTGAAACTCACGATTTCAAGTCCCCTGAATCCATGAAGAAATTCAGAACAAGGTCCGTCTCTCGCTTTCTCTCTCTCTCTCTCTCTCTCTCTCTCTCTCTCTCTCTCTTCTCTTCTCTTTTGCTCCCTGTGCATGCGTCATAATTTGAGTACATAATACTGGATAATATAACACTTGGTTTTAAATTCACCATCTTCCATGCTACTCCATGAGTACAAAAGCAACATTCCATTTCCCAATTATCTGCACTTTATATAGAAATACTCGTTAGTTCTAAATACTTAAAACTGGGCTATAGCATTACTATAATACCATTTTAAGAAATTGTCATTAGTAATTAAGTATATTTTGAGCTTTTTGCGAAAGAAAAGCTGTTGCGCTCTTCATTCGAAATTATTTTTGAATAGCTTTGTATAATTGAGAAACCATAAGAGTTAGACAAAGACTGACTACATAAAAATTTTGCATTCAATTTAATGCAAGCAACTTTTTGGGATGTTAATTTCCTTGGTATTCGTATTTGGTATGAATTTGTCAGTACTTCAGCATACATTTTTCGAAGTGCTAACTCCCTTCTCGTGGTGTGCAAATATTGGAATTTTAAGCTGTCATATAACGACATGCTTTGCATTTAGTCTACGGGTACTATTTACATAGGTATAGTGAAGGTTGCATTTCGTCCAAAAATTCGATACCGAGATTTCATCGGAAATACACGTTCTGGGGTTCCCTGTATCAAAAAAATGTATTTTTAGAAGAAGCTCCGTGTGTGTGTGTGTGTGTGTGTGTGTGTGTGTGTGTGTGTGTGTGTGTGTGTGTGTGTGTCGGTGAGTCCGTGTGTCTAGAACACATATTTCAAAGGCGAAAAGCCGGTAAAATGCCAAACTTGGTATTTAAGTTTAGTATTTTCCAGGGATGCAACACGAAGATTTTGAAAAAAAAAAAAAAACATCCCCCACCGCAAATTACCCTTTACATGCAAATAAAAAAAATCGAAAATTTTGATTTTCTCAAAAATGGCTAGAACGATTTTCACTAAAATGCAGTATATTAAAGATATTTACACGACAAATAAAATGTGCATCTTGAATTTTTTGGGAAATGAAATGGCGTTTTATTTATGGACGCTCTTTAACTGCTGTCCCATTCTATATTGGGCGTGAAATACCGCTTAGGTAATTTTGCTCAGAGGTCTCTCTATCAGGCTTGAGATTCTTTTAAAATCTACGACGCGGGCCCACCGGCTTTACTTCCCTTCCGAAGGAAGCCATGCTAAGGATTTTTACGCCCGAAAAAACTCATCGTTCTCCGCCGGTTTCAACCGCGACCTTGGATATATGAAGCTAGCATGAAAACCATTACACCACGGAGGGCGACAATTTTTTGGGAATAAAGACCTCTTTATTCTTAATGAATTTTGCTGAATTTTTCATAACTGGTATATCGTAAGAGATAAACAAAAATACTTCATAGAAAATATACATGTAGATCTCGTAAAAACACAAAATTTATGCTATATATATATATATATATATATATATATATATATATATATATATTGTGGAGTTGACCATTACTGAGATATTTCCTGTTATTTATTTATGATTTAAAATACTTACATTTCTCTCACACGGAAATTTGTAAACTCCTAGCCACACATAGAAACCGATTTCAACCATACAGTAACCAGCTTTTAAAAGATTTGACTATTGTTTTAGCCTAGTGTATTCCCTCACTTACCTTCGGCATTTCCTAAAATTTCTACAGTTTCTGTTAATGTTTATCTCGATTATTATAAAGTGTATAGAAGAATAAGCTGTTTACCAATAATTTGTTATAACGATATAGAGAAAGTCATGTGAACAGAATACATCGGAGTTTTTGAAAAATGTCCGTGTGCATGTGTGTGTGTGTGTGTGTGTGTGTCCGTGTGTCTGTGAGCTCGATAACTCAAAAACAGAAAATCGGTAAAATATGAAACTTGGTATTTGAGTTTAGAATTTTCCAAGGATGCTACACGAAGACTGGGCAAAATTCCCCCACCCGAAACTGCCCTTTACAAGGAAAAATTTTCGAAAATTTTGATTTTCTCAAACATGCTCGAACGATTTTGATTCAAATGTAATATATCAAAGATATTTATATGAAAAATAAAATGTATATTTTGAATACTCTCTGAAGAACTCTTCATTCTGAATGAATTTTACTGAAATTTGCATAACTAATGAAATAATTATTAAAAATAATATTACTATCCATATTCAACCAAATATTCTATTTAATAATCCAATGGCACTCCGCAAGAAATAGGAAAAAGCTTAGGTAATGTAGATCTCGTTGAAACATACAATTTACGTTATATACATTTTTTTCGTGGAATTGAGATATTTATTTCTTGTTTTTTGTTTCATTTTAAAATAAGTTCAACTTTTCACACACAGAAATATGTCAACTCCTGGCTATGCATATAAACAGATTTCAACCACATGGGAACGAACTTTAAGATTTGACTATCACATTAGCCTAGTTTATTCCCTATTTCCCTTTTACTTACAAAAAAGCAAGTAGTAAGACAATTTCTGCTAATGTTTATCTCGATTAGCATGAATGTAGAGAAGAATAAACTTTGCAACAGAAATTTGTTACCGAGATGTAGAGAAAGTCAAGTGAATGGAATACATCAGATTTTATATCTGCTTCCTTATGCCCCTTGTAATTGTATCATGAAAATCAATCCTTCAAAATATATCTCAATTTACTTGGCATATATAGTAAAAATTGGAATGTGTTCCATTCATATTACTTTTTCTACCGCTCTGCAAACAAACTATTCTTACAAAAGAGTATTCATTTATATACATCATGCTAATCGAGATAAGCATTATAAGAAAAGATCTTTTCACTTAGTTCCTTATAAGGACTAGGGAAGTAAGGGAATACACTATGCTAAAGCGATAGTAAAATCTTTTAAAAGGTGGTCGCTATGTAAACAATTGAATGAAACTAAAAGCAAGCCCGTTTGAGAAAAGTTACATTTCCAGCAGCAAAGAAAAGAGAGATAAAAATAAAAGTGAGCCCATTTGAGGTCGTTTAAAGTGACAGGATTTGTTTTTTAATATTATTGTCGCATTCTTGGAAGATGCTAAACTTAAATACCAAATTTGGTATTTATGGGTCTTTTAGTTTTTGAGCAATGTTGTCCATACACACATGGGTGTTTATCTATTTTTTTCTACTCATAGGACCTCAAAACAATTTTCGAATAAATCTCTACATCGAGTTTTTGTGTGGAATAAATTACGTTCTGTACACACTAAAATGCGTTTGCAATAATAGTGAAGAAGAGATACAAACAAACTTTATTGAGTGGAGACAGTCACCTAAAAATCAGATTTTTAAGATTGTGTTTTGAAACTTTGAATACACACTCAATTAACTACTGTTTTGTATTTATTCTGAAAGCTATTATTAGATTCGAAATTTTAAAATACAAATACATTTTTAGAAATGGTTGAATTTTAGTATTTCCACGGTTTGAGTCTCTAACAGCATGGTATACAACTTTGGGATGCGATTAATTTTATTAATGTACTTACTAACAGTTATCAAACTTTCTAATGAACTAATCCAAAACATTTACTGGCCAACTAAATGTAAACTAGTTTCATCGCAGATTAATAAAATACAGTATTTCATTTAAAAAAATATATTAAATACAAAAACTTAAGAGACAAGTTACGCGAAAATCTTAAATTCTATGTTTTAAAATACAGTATATTATTTCCAAAAAAAAAAAAAAAAAAAAAAATTAAATACAGAAAACTTAAGAGATCAGTTCGCAAAAATCCTAAATTCCGTGTTTTTACCTAGACGGCCCGGGTTCAATCCCAAGCGACCACATGTGAGATTTGTGGTGGACAAAGTGGCGCAGGGGCGGGTTTTCTCCGGGATCCCAGTTTCCCCCGCCATCGCATTCCACCGGTGCTCCATCTTCATTTCATGCATCATCAGTGTCACCGCCTGTGGTGCCATAAGTAGTTAAAGCGGACGTTAAACACCACAAAAATCTGATGTGTTCCATTCACATGACTTTCTCTAGCTCTCTGTAACAAATTATTGTTAATAAGCTTATCTTTTATTTATTTCATGTTAATCGAGGAAAATTAGCAGAAATAGTCTTATTCCTTGCTTTATTGTAAATACAAGCGAAATAAGGGAGTACCATAGGTTAAAGTGAAAGCCAAAAGCTGGTTGCTGTGTGACTGATGTTCCTTTGTTTGTGTGGACAGGAGTTGACAAATTCATGTATGAGAAAAGTATAAGTTTTTCAAAGCTGAAACCAAGAAAAAGGAATATTTCAAAAACGATCAACTCCACGAAAAAATGTATATAACATAAATTGTGTGTTTTAACGTGCTCCACATTTTTTGTGTGTTAAGTTTTTGTCCATATCTTATGGTTTAGTAGTTATGCAAAATTCATCCAGAATAAAGTAGTCTTCAGAGGCTATTCCCAGAAAATTCAAAATATACATTTTATTTGTCAGGTAAATATCTTTAACATATGATATTTTAATCAAAATCGTTAGAGCCATTTTTTAGAAAATCAAAATTTTCGAAAAAAGTTCCATGTAAAGGGTAGTTTGGGGTGGGGGGATTTTTCTCAAAATGTTCCTGTCGCATCCCTGGAAGATACTAAACTTAAATACCAACTTTAGTATTTTACCGACTTTTCGTTATTGAGTTATCGTGTTTCAGACACACGGACACACACACACACACACACACACACACACACACGCACCTTTTTGTGAAAATTATTTTTTTAGATAAAGAGGACCCTAAAACAAATATTTCCGGTGAAATCTCGGTATCGATTTTTTTGGTGGAGTGCAATACTTTCTCTATTCACTATATACATAGTGCGTATAGAGAAAGTAAAAATCCGTGTTTTTAAAGACAGAGTTTTAAAATTGTGTATATTATTTTCCTCTGTTATAGTGTTCTTCCTACAAAATTTCAGCCCACTACTACTAGGTCCACTTAATTTTTTATTGAGAATTGAATGTTTCGACACAAACTGCTCCTCGCGGAATAGTTTTCATACTTCTTGCTAAATATTTTATAAGCATGTTGTTAGTGTATGTATATGAAATTAAATTTTGGTTCGGACTTTGCTATATAACGACAGTAAAAGGCAAGAATAATTTGTGTCTGAAATTTCTATCATATTAAATTTTATTTTTAATATTTACCACCGTATAAATGCCCAAGTAATCAATTCTCATTAAAATACAGAGCAAATTACACACACACAAAAAGAAAGTCCTAAGGAACATATATAGGAAATGCCATTACAATCTAGACAAAATAATTACTCTGCAGAGGAACCTTTTATCCGAAAAAAATATCTGTTGTGTTCCATTCACATGATTTTCGCTAGCTGTTACGCAAACAAACCTAGTATTCAAAAGACTAATCTTTTATCTACAGCATGTAATCAAGATAAACATAAGCATAATTAGTCTTATTACTTACTCCTTGTAACTAGAAGGGAAATAAGAAAATGCACAGGTAAAGCGACAGTTAAATCTTTAAAAGTCGGTCGCTATATGAAACAATTGAAACTCCATCTCTTTTTGCCTGCCAGAAATAATCAAACGAGAAACGAGAAGAAATATGTCTTCTCGCTCTAGAAAAGTTTAAAATTGAAACCAATAATTAGGAATATCTCGAAAACGGTTAACTCTAAAAAAATATTTATATAAATTTTGAGAAAATCTGATTTACTTGAAAATCTTCGTGTCACATCCTTGGGAGGTATAAACTCAAATACCTAGTTTGGTATTTAACGGACTTCTCGTTTTTGAGCTATGTTGTCCACACACACACACACACACACACACACACACACAAATACATGTGCTGGCTTGGATTCACCGCATATATCGACATTGAATTTTGGGCGGAATGCAATACCTTCTCTACGCACTATGTATGTACATATATTTACGTGGTAGAGAAAGCAAAAATACTTTGGGGGGATTCAATAGTCCTTAAAATATGTACTTCCAGTAAAATCTCGGAACATGATAGGGAAAGTAAAAATCAGATCGCTATGAAATAGCTATGAATTGTACCATTTGATGACCATTGAGAAAAGGGGTATAACATCAACTTGGCACTTGATAAAATATAAATGGTAAATAATTAGTTGAAATTAATTGTAGGTGTGTTTTAACGAGATCTGCACTTTTTTGTGCAGCAAGCGTAATAGTTAACCAAAATTCATTCCGAATGAAGAGGACTTAATAGTCTATCCACAGAAAATTCAAGATATACATTTTATTTGTCCTGCAATATTTAAATATGTAGTATTTAATATAAATTATTAAAGCCATTTTATAAAATAAAGAATAGAGAAACGTTTCTATATAAAAGCTAGTTTGTAATGGGAACTTTCCTGAACTAATTTCACATCCTTAGATATATAATCCAAGTTTGGTAACTATCCGCCATTTCGCTTTTGAGTTATGCTGTTCACTGGCAGAAGTTAGACGGACGGACACACGTTCCCGATTTTTGCGCAGAGCATTTTTTTTAAATGTTATCTGGTAACGTCAAAACATGTATTTTCGATGACATCTTGATATAGCATTTTTGGGTAGAATGCAATTCCTTCTCTAGTTAATGCTGTTAAATGACAGAGAAATCACGATATCGCTAGAAGGGACTGAAAGGTAACAGTAATTAAAATGATTATTACTCATCTGAAATGTTTACACAATAACAAGAATATCTCGGAAAGTATAAAGTAAAAAACAATCAGCAAACACACATTTTGTAATTTGACGATAACATTTTGTGTATGAATTTTATTTGTCCCTTAAATCTTACCAAAAGGGCACAACATTCAGAGTTAAGTGCATTTCACAGTTCTCTTAGAAAATAAAAGATAAACACTTTATTTGGCATGCAATATTTTAAATGTATGGTGTTATACTGCAAATGTTATAGCCATTTTAAGAAAATAAAAATATATTGCGAAATTTTATGGGGGTAGTTTGGGGGCTGGGACATTTTCTTGAAAGTCTTCTTGTCGTATCCTTATCGACTTTTTGTTTTTGAATTGTGTTAAAAAATGAACCGTGATAATCTAGTCTCATCAAACCCGCGTTTAAAATATTTTTTCTCGATTTCCAATTTTTTTTTACCATTATAGATCTCGAAACTTACAGCCAGTGCAATTTCTGGATAGTACCTATGGAACATGGTGCACAGCACACGAACATTTTTTTAATCCTTTGTTTTGTTTAAGGGCCTAAAAAGTGTATTTCCAGTGTAACTCTGTTATGAATTATTTCGGTGAAATGCAACACATCCACCACCTGCAGGCAAATAATAAAGAAAGTGGGTAATTAGTTGGAGGTTTTAACGGTAAGACTCTGATATCGAAACTGGAATCCTACAAATGGTGATAGACGTCAATGCTTGATATATAAAGTATCTGTTTCAATCTAGGTTTCAAAACCTAGATTGAAACAAGCATATTTTATTTCGTACAACCAGTACAGCCAGCTGATAGCAAGTACATACATTAGGCTATTTTTCCAAATAGTCTCCTTATCAATTGGGAAATTTGTCGTTTTATGGAATGAGTTTGAACATTCCCTCCGGGTAAAAATCCTGCCCTGGTTGTTCAGACACGTTGTCGTGAAGTGTTGCACTTCCTTATCTAAAGCGAATCCTCCTAGGTGTTCCTTTAAGTGAGGAAAAATATGAAAGTCGCTTGGAGCGAGATCCGGGCTGTAGGGAGGGTGAGCAATGATATCCCAGCGAAACTGCTTCAACGGCGCGATGGTCTTCTGGGCAATCGTGTCATGGTCTCGCAGTATCGGTCAGCGGTCACTGTGTGCCCTCTTTCAAACACACCCGCGCTGTACCAAAACTCTGTTGTCATCACATTCCCGGCAGATGGAGCCATCTTAAACTTCTTTGTCTTTGGAGAAGAGGGGTATAGTTGTGGATCTATGTTTTGTCACCCTTGACAATGCGGTGAAGAAAACTGCTCCCTTCTGTGGAAAGCCGTCGCAAAAGTTGCAGACTTGCCCCCATGGCTTCTCCTTGTGTTCATTGGACAGATTTCGTGAATTCCATTGGGAACAAATTTTCCGGTACTGCAGAATATTGCGAACAATGTGATGAATACTTCCAAAAGACATTCCCAGTTCTACCGCCATATATCGTAACGTTATCTTGACGCGAGCTGTGTTCAAATCTGTGGATGCCATGGCGATCCTCGTCTGTGACGTTTTCTCTACCGACCGCAAACTCTCGACACCATTCTGCGATATTACAGTCTCTCCATAAACCTCTACCAGCAGTCGGTGAATGTCAGCCGCGGTTACATATTTCGCCCACAGAAATCGAATAACTGAGCGAATTTCTTCGCGAGACCAGTTTTCCAAACGGGTCGCCATGTTTGTTTACCTTGCAGTAGCGCTGTAGATGTAGCTGACTAAAAGTCTAATACACAGCATTAGAATTACCGCACACTACCAAGTTCGCTGTCAAAGACGAAACAGTTAGAACATGGGACTTTAAACATTAATTTCTGACCACCCCTTGTAATTAAAGCTGGTTCTTATAAAATAAAATATAGAAACATTTCCCATGCAAAGGGACTGCCTATTTCAAATTTTATTTGAGATACTATCACTATCTCGAGGATTACAATATTACCCAATTAACGAAATTATACTTTGATCTAGTTTGGAGTGCGACGATTGCATACTGTCGCTCAATTTCCTCACTTCTCTCGCTCTCAACGGGAGCTTCAAACAGACATGCTCATTCGGTCAACTCAGCATGTTGCTTCTTTATAGCTTAAATCGCCTGCGGTGCCACAAGTAGTAAAAGCAGGCGTTAAAATAAAATAGAATCAAAATAAAATATAGCTTAAATGGGTGATTTGCTCGCTCGATTGTTAAGCTCTGCATGTAAACTCGAAGCGGATTTTTTTCACATGGAGCGACATTATAAATAAATCGATTCTGTAAGCAAGATTCGGATGTGCGATTCTCCATGGAGGTTTGGATTTAAGAATTTATATTATTCTTACAAATTAACATTTTTATTTGTACAAGGTATGATAACGAACACGAGAGCCATAATGTTACATATTTATACTATGTTATTTTATTTAAAACGCTAATATTTTAATTATATTATAATTTAATTTTTGAAATTGTAATTTATGGTATCTTAGACATAAAAGTTTATTTTGGTTGTGATATATTTGTCATTGTATTCCTTTGCAAGAATCTCTGTGTCTAATGACATATTAACTGAGTTAAATTGCATAGCCCCCACTTAATATTTATGTTAATTTTCACATTCTCTACTATATAGTAAGTCGAGGAAATATTCGAATCCAAAATTCAATACCGCAATTTCACCGAAAACTCTTTTAAGACTCTCCGATTTAAAAAAAACAAACATTAGAAACATCTGCATTTGTGTGTGAGCGTGTATGTCCTGTGTGTGTGTGTATGTGTGTATGTGTGTATATGTGTGTATATGTGTGTGTATGTGTGTGTATGTGTGTGTATGTGTGTGTATGTATGTGTATGTGTGTGCATGTGTGTATGTGTGTATGTGTATGTGTGTATGGGTGTGTGCATGTGTGTGTATGTGTGTGTATATGTGTGTATGTGTGTGTATGTGTGTATGTGTGTATGTGTGTATGTATGTGTATGTGTATGTGTGTGTATGTGTGTATGTGTGTATGTGTGTGTATGTATGTGTGTATATGTGTGTATGTGTGTATGTGTGTGTATGTATGTGTGTATGTATGTTGTGTATATGTGTGTATGTGTGTATGTATGTGTGTATGTGTGTGTATGTGTATGTGTGTATGTGTGTGTGTCTGTGAACTCAAAAACGAAAAGTGGACTAAAACAAAACCTCGAATTTAAATTCAGTATGTTCCAAAGACGCGACACGAAGATTTTCACGAAAACTTCCCATCTCAAACTACTCTTTACATGGAATATTATTTGGAATTTGTGTCTTTCTTAAAATGGCATTAAGGATTTTTATTAAAATACCATATATTAAAGATATTTACATGAGAAATTAATATGTATATCTTGAATTTTCTAGGAATAGCTAGTAAAGTTCTCTTCATTCGGAGGAATTTTGTATAATCTTATATAGCTCCTGAATGCTAAGCGATATACGAAAAGTTAATAAGCAAATAGAATAGTAGATCTCTTTAAAGCTTACAAGGATTTTTATGGGATACAAGGATTTTATTTGATATTAAAGATTCGAATTGTTCAATACTTCGTGTTATTTTAAAGTCCTTTTGATATTCGGTTGTTTCTCGCGATTGCATGGAAGCCCAATGGGTCTTTAAGTCCAGCATATAGTTTCCAGTTCTTAAACATATACTATCTATACATTTTAATCTGTATCGAAATGTACAATGTAGCTATTTCTGCAAAACTTTATCTCAACTAAAATGAACTAAATGGAAAAATAAACTTTTGAAAGAATGGTTTGTGTACCTACTAAATAAACCATAGAGAATAGATAGAGTCATATGAATGTAACATGTCAATTTTTCTTCTATGCTTTCTTCATTAAATAAGATCAAGGCAACACGCTATAACTGTGTGCTTTGCTTAACGTATTTTGTAACCATCTCAGTGGAACTGATTCAAGTCTAATTTACAGGCTGACCCAGTAAGACTCACAGTGTACTACACGACCATGTGCCAGGAGAGCCAGAACTTAACAAAGTACCAGCTGGTACCAGCGATGGAGAAATTGGGGATGGATAATCTGAAAGTAACGTTTGTACCCTTCGGTACTGCAACGGTAAGTTCAAGATTCATTGTTCCTTGTTTAATATCGTCGTCTTAAAATTTATCCCTTGAGAAAGTTCAGTCTCAGCCAATTCACATATATGATAGCCAATCGCTGTCGTAAAATGTGCTTTTCATAATTGGAGGACTGCATTCACAGTTGGGTTAATTTTCAAGAATATTATCACCTATAAAATATGTACGAGTGTATAAAAAGATACAATAGCAGTCATCTGTTACTGCAACCGGTAACAGATGACTACAAAGTAGAATAAAAACGGTTAATTTTACATATAACGGTTTGCCATAGGGTTTTGTGTTCCACATTAGCCTTTAAGTCCGGGACTTAAATTTACCTTCTTTTGCTTTCAGGGATTAAACCTTGTTGGTTCGTTCCGTCTCTAAATATTATAGCTGCCATATTTATCCCTAGTCTCTCTTTTTCCGCTTCTCGGTCAATAATTCAAACTTTTGCGAGGCGAAACATTTTATTAGTATCCATTCTGCAGACATGTTCATACCATCTCTGAGACTAATTCCTCAATTAATTTTTATCCATTAAAGTAAATCCTGCCAAAAATCATAGATGTTTCCATTTCTGTAGCTTCTTTGCTTTTAACTGCTTGTTTGCTTTCTGAGTTATAGAATAATGTAGCTACAGCCAATTCATTATAAATATTTAGTCGTGTTTCATTCCTTATTTTCTTTCCCCGTGTTCATTTCAGGGTGTTAAATATATATTGAACTTTTGTAGTTTATTGTTTATATCTTTTTCCCTGTTACCTCCTTAAAGAAATCTATATAATTAAAATCTTTTTACTTGTTCTAGTGTTGTTTGATTCAGCACTATTTTTGCCCTTTGTATTTCTTTACCGCACAAGGCTCGACTTTTGTTTTTGTAGGGACATTTTTAAGTTGTAGTTTTGTCGATTTGTGCTTTAAATGAAAATGGCTCTTTACAAATCATTCTTAGAGAGAGCCATTACAGCCCTGTTGTCAGAAAATATAAGTATGTCAACAGTGATTTTATTTCCTTACAACTTCGTGAATTTATAAATTAGAAGAAGTAGTTGATAGAGGACACCTTGTCTTAGTCCTTGACTTATTATACTTTCCTGCAGAAAATAAGCTTTACCACAGTTTAGCTAATAATCCTTAATATGTAAAGCTTAGATAATAAAATCAAATTAAATAGGTTATGTTTCTATTTTTGCAATATATATCACACAATTGTGTTGATTCTAGTTATGTAACAAACGACTTTAAGACAGAAAATATAAACGTAATTTATGCAGCTGTTGATAAATTAAAGGTTTCTCTTACAGTACAAGAGTGATGGCAACGGTGGTTACATGTTCGATTGTTTTTGGGGTCGCTTGGACTGCATGGGCAACATGGTACAAGCCTGTGGGCTCAATATGTTGGGCAGCGATGAACAAAAGAAGTTCCAGTTCATTTCCTGCGTCATGAGTGACTGTAACCCCGGTATGGCTGGTCAAAAGGTAGGTGCATTATTATTGTAATGCGTCAGAAAGGGTAGGCTTGCATATGTTTTAAGCCTGTTTGCATATCAAATGGATCATCACATTTTCATACCAATGGAAAAAAAAAACAACTATAATTTGTATATCAACCCTTTCTGAAGACTACAAAGAATTACAAATTAGATAGCTCTTATATTACAGAACACCCCTTTCCTTATTCAAGTTTGTAGATGTCCTAACTCCCCTTAACTATAACGTTAGGTGCAACAATTCCTTCCTATAATATTTATGTGCTAAAAAGATGAAGCCTCAAATGATACTTTTTCTCGCCGTTTTTACCCAGTTTTAATACCGCAAACGAAAATTCTCAGACCAATTTTCATATTGTATTGATGGATACTTTCGGTTAAATGTCCTTTTTAACACCACAAAGGGATGGGCTCCCGATTAGCATATTACCCTGAAGCCGCCAATCTTAATTAATAACCGACTCTTAACCTCCATATAAAAAGCGCGACTATTGACCCAATTAATTAGCAGATGCAAATTTAAAAGCGAGATAAAATCTTCATGAAGGATATCATTTCAGGTTGATTTTTGAAGGAGAAACAAGTTTTCATGTAACTTTAAAAAATATATGAGATAATAAGTGTGTTTTCACACAATATGTGTGTAAAATAGGAGTTGGAGAGGTAGAGTCAGACTGAAAAATTCAATGCCACAACATTTGAACAACGAATATCCCGGTCTCCGTCCGGTTGCTCTAACCATGAGCTATCAGGGCAACTTGCCTACCCGGGTTCAAATCTCAACAGTGATATTAAATGTTTCAGTTTGATACTAGCTCCTATACTACACACCGATTGTGTGGGAAAATAATTAATTTGCAGTTTTTGGCCTAATAGTTAAACTGTAAAGCCGGGGACAAGTACTTATGAGATTGTAAGTCGCCATTGAGGCATGTCTTGTTAAAATTATTTGAGATCTCCTTGTGGGTTAATGGGAACAATGCGATTCAGTTGGGGAATTTAATGTCGGGACGGCTTGTTGTCATGGTAACTTGGTAGTTACATCAATCACACGGAGACCAGAGTTTCATGGATGAAATCCCGGCTGTGGCATTGAATGATTCAGTCTGATTCTACGAAGGTCATCCAGAAAGTGAAGAAAGATTTGGCATAACTAAACAATAACGAAATATATTAACATGAAACTTTATTTACAAAGTCAGAGTGCCATGCTCAATTTCTCAACGGAATCTCCGTTCTATGAAGACATTACTGTCACGTGCTACCACTTTTTCATTGCCAATGTTATACTTTTCTACCATAAAAAACTGGTTTTTTAAATGCACAAAAAGTTTAGCCAATCGAATTTTGTAGGCAAATAACATGAATGTATGGTAATAATGCAATGAACGAGTCTTCGGTGAGGACATAGCCCGTAATTTGCGAGTATCAAGGAAGAACCAGTGTGTACGACTAAGACCGTACTGAAAGTTCATTAATCGTTATACTTAGGGGAGTTGAAAGCAAATGTTGTTAAAAGAATTCAGAAAAACCGGTGATTAAATTTGATTATGTACATGCCTTTTGGGAGGAAAAGATTTCCCAACTGTTGAAGACCTCAAAGTGGCAGAGACATCTTGGCTCAGAGTTTTAGCCGTGGAAGAATATAACATCTACAGTGATAATAAATATCTGGCTAGCAATGGGGATTACTTTGAGAAATAGAGCAAGGTACTGTAACTTTTTAAATACAGTTTTGTGTTGATATTTTTCGTTATTATTTAGTTATGCCAAATCGTTCTTTACTTTCTGTATAGTCCTCCTTCCTCTAAAATATATGAGGTAGTTCACTTATGAGACATGAAAGTCAACCAGGAAGGTTCAAATGCTACAAAACGAGGGACTTTATCATGACCAGTTGCATTAACTATGAAAATTACTATGATGGTCCATTTGTTTCTAACACCTTTCTTTGAAGATGCTCCAAAATTCAAGCTGACCCAACTCTCCGATGTTTATTTTCATTAATTGAAACATATGAAAAAAATTAAATGGATAAAATGCATCTAATAACAAATGGTATAAGAAAAACCTTCCATACTTTTCGTTGTGTAAACTAGCGAGAGATCCGCAAAGCAAGGCAAGAGCGTGGACCTGCGCCCTTTAAGGCCTCTGTATACCCCCTGGGTAAAGGAAACCGTAACCAGTGACCACCTTCAGATATACCGAGTGGTGTGATCCCCCCAGTCTTCCAGTATGATGAGATAGACAGCGACTTCCTCATAGATAACTTCTTGTGCTACCTTTACTCAATACAATAAAGTAACAGTAGGACGAAAAGAAAAATGAGATACGGGTAAGTACAAATTCCTAGCACTGACTACAAAAGAAGGAAAAGCACTTAAAGATATTGAAACATCTCCAGAAAACTAATTATAAAACAAAATAGATACAGACATTGTGGAAAGAAAGTAACATAAAACAAAATTGACCTAACTTTGTTCAAATTCCACTGTTTGTATTTTAGTTTTGCTCCGTCTAGCCAAACAAATTCTACCTGCAGTAAATAGCGAACTTTCCATGACTACACCAACTGTCCTCCATTACGGTTTGGTCCCTTGACTTGCGAGGAAATGTAGTTGGAAACTCTGTTATCACAAGTGACACAAATTCTGAAATTATTTCCATTGACAACCTCGATTATCCCTGTCATAGTCATCCGCAATTATATACCCTGCTACCCTATCTAATCCAGGTTAAGCCTGGCACAGAAACAAAGGTAACCATGTGGATTTACTTATCTTTAATTGCTGCACTTACCCAACAAAATGTTGAACTGTGCTTTAACAGATGATAAAACTTTAATGTTTAAATCATTTATTGAGTTACAAGTTCAATGAAAGATTATTATTTTCGTTTTACAGTGCTCATACCAGGTAGGGCTTGATTGGGAAGCTGTGAAACAGTGCATCATGGGCCCTGACGGACAGAAGCTTCTCGCTGCGTACGGTGATATGACCAAGAAGGCAAATCCTGCTATTACTAAGGTTCCCATGACCTTTATCAATGACGTAAGTATATCCGACTTTATTAAATTAAAAGTAGCATAGCAAGTTTATTGTTGATATTATTATTATTATTATTATTATTACTATTGTTTGTCTTCCTGCGTCTCATCTGTAGTCTCGCCAACTCCTTTGTACTCGTAGGGTATAATTAAGTACAATTTATTATACTACGGTGTAAATGATTTTGCCATTTCCGTCTATATATGTCTGCTTACTCTTATTCTCAGATGCCTAATTAAACATTCCTTATATTATAATTTCTTGTGACACCCAATAAAATTTTTAAACATAATTTGTGCACTGTGTAGTCTATTTTGTCTATTTCTCATGTCCAGCTTTCGCTATCGTGAATGAAAGGCTATATGAAACTTCAGCTTAATGTGTTCCCGAGTTTTGTTTTTTAACTTTGCACAATGGTTTCACACATGTATTAAAATACTCACCTTTGTATATGTCCACTTATATTATAATCAATAAATTAAATTATTAACTTGTTCCATCATTATACAACAATTAGTTATATTTATTCTTGTCAGCTTTCCATCTGTAAATGTCGTGGATTTTGTTTCATTGACTAGATTTATTTTGTAATTTTTCCCTAGAGAGTTTAATTCATGAATTCCTTCCTGTTTTATGCATCTCTTATTATGCATGGTCATTTGCGAGGTCATCTATTATTATTTCTTGCTGTATAATTCATCAGTACTATTTCGATAAACCCGTTTTTTCTCTAAAGCATAAAATATAAAAAATGAAATGTACATATTCAAAACACGGAGCTTGCTTAGTCCTTTGGCATTCACATGTCTAATATTTAAGTCACCGCTAAGAGAATTTGAGTAGTATGAACTATCAAATACGAGCAGTTACTGTTTTATCTCTAGTCCAACCTGGCAGGCAATTTTGTGTGATATTCGCCAAAAAGTGATGATGCTCATAAATACAAGAGACTATCGCTAGAACTGGCTAACGGTAATTGACTAAGTGAGAAAGTGTTAAATGTCTTGTTTGTGTTCTTGAGGTAATACTGTTAAGAAGCATTTGGGTAACTGATCGTGACGAAACATCAAGTCTTTTTAGCTCGTCTAAAGTCTCCTAGTGAAGTAAATGAAGCGGCTCTCCTCCTAAATTTTTAATTTTTTAAACGTAATTCAAAATTACATATTTGTATATGCTACTACTAATTCACAATTAGTTTATATTTTTAATTTCACAAAAATCACACTACATTGTATAATACCTCAAAATAATATAAATTTCACTTCAAATCATCTTAATTATATCATAAATAATGACAGTACTCTATTCGAAATCTCTCTGAAGTGGCAGGAGTGCGCACTGCTTCCCCTCCCATTTTCCCTAGTCATTATGACTTCATTTTCTCCTTATCTTTCTCTCGCCTCATTTTCTCTCACTCCATCAATCAACAACAGTCAAGAAAAACAATTATCTCTGAGTAGAATGCTTTATTTTCAGCCTGGTTCCAATGCTTCTTTATATGCGGTTACCATGGCAACGCAGTGTTTTCAGTTCCTGTTAAACATCACGCTGGGTAGCTATTCTACATGCCTGCAACAGAATTTCTTTTTATATTTTAAGATATCAGTTTAAGCTCCCTTATTGAGAACAACACGAATACCGTTATAGAGTGTGGAGTGAACTTCAAGTTTTTGTCTGATTAATGTTTAAATAAATGAATTTCATTTCCATTAAACCATTTTATTCAGTGGGGTTTATTACTGAATCCAGAAAATGACGTGGTTTGAAATCTATTAGAAACATTATTCTCACTGGCGAGAAGATAAAAAGGTCCAGTTGATATATGACCGTCTAAAAACAAGGCAAATTTTAAACAAATTCTTTCTCTATTATCATTACTTTCCAAACTATGACAAACGATGTTGTTCTAAGTTTCATTCACTTTTGTTTCGAAGCCAAGCATTAATATTTTACATTTCATATCATTTTACAATCATTTTCTAGTGTAATATGGAGCTACAGGACATTTTCTTACAACATTTAAGCTTTGTGTTTGGATATCTGCTGATGAGATAAAACTTCGCTTGGAAAAATTAATTTTACTGTTTCGAAAAATTTTCCTAGTACTTCACCTATTTTTGGAGTCGCGAATCGCCTCCAAATGTCTGTGTAATAATTTTGTAAACACAATACTTAGCATATTTGCTGCTAACTTAACATTTTGCAGAAGACTGAAACTGACATGTTAACAACTTAGGTCACAAAGAAGGTAGTATTTACATTCAAGTTAATGCATTCAACAGAATATTTTGTCACTACTTTGGTTTATAGTGATAACTACACTATTCAGATGGTATTGACTGCGTGGCCGAGTGGTTAGAGCACTTGCCTCTAACCTAGACGGCCCGGGTTCGATCCCAAGCGACCGCATGTGAGGTTTGAGGTGGACAAAGCGGCGCTGGGGCGAGTTTTCTCCGGGTACTCCGGTTTCCCGTCAACGCATTCCACCGGTGCTCCATCATCATTCATGTATCACCAGTGTCACCGCCTGCGGTGCCATAAGTAGTTAAAGCGGGTGTTAAACGCTACCAAAACAAATAAAAACAAAAACAGATGGTAGGACTTGTTTGCAAAAGGATTGGAAGTTGGATATGGGAGTGGTTAGATACTAATCTTGAAAGTAGAATGATTTCACGCAACGTTGCCTAAATGAATTTAGTGGTTCTTTAAAATCGTTGAAATAAGATGTGAAATGTTTAAAAAAATATGTCTATAAACAGTGAACATTCTTTAATATCAAAGTTTTGAAAAGATAAAGTATTTAAGCAGCCATGTGCAGTTTAACCTATAATTTCTCTGTACATACCACGGATATAATAAGAATAGCTTAGCCGATTAAAGCACTTTCTTGCACCTCACTCCCATATTCAGTGGAGCAAAACCAAGTGAAACTTGTTGGATTTAATTTCGTGTCCCTAATTTGCTTTTATCGCCTTAGGTGTAGGATTTGTTTAATTATACTGCAAAGGAGGATAAGAAAGGGAGATCTGTGTAATAATAACAAATGCGTGGCTTTTTGCGGCGACAAATTAATCGTAAAACTGAATGCCAGTAAGATGTTTTCCCTATTTCATAAGCAGGGAGGGATAATTTCCGGTACGGCTGTGGCTATTATAATGTCTCATATACATTTCACAAACTAGAATTGTCACGAAAAAGGTTTCTGTGCCCGGTCATCAGTTTTAGCGCATTTATATTTGCTATATAGAATAACAAGTGAAGTGAAGTAATCTAAACGTCTTTTTTCTTGGCAATACTGAATCACTAATACTAAATCTATATTATGAATTTTGCATGTTACAGGTTTACAGCGAGAAAGATAACGTCGGAACCAAGACAAATCTTATCACCACTGTCTGTCAGTACATGGAAAACAAGCCAGCAGCGTGTAACTAACACCATCTTAGCTGGTTCAAGTTCACCAAGACCCACTTGAAGAACATATAGTTGACATCCTAACATTCAAATAAAGAACCAGTCTGTAGGAACATAAAACTGTCCCTAGACATGTGATTAAAGATTGTTGTATTGAAACAATTTTTTCTACTTTTCCGTTGCACAAATTTTATTTTCCCCCTGCTTTTATTACTTAGCGCAAATTAATAAAACTCTGGAGCTGTTATACAAATACAAGACAGAATTTTTTCTTTCCTTAAAAAATTGCTATTAAGTCGTTGGTGAAATGTCACCATAAACAGCAACCAATTTCACTTTTATTTCCTCGCAAGCTTTCCTATCAAAAATTAGAAAGGGAATTACTAAACGACACTGCACTTTTTAAATTTTAGCGAAATCCAAACTAACCTATAGATCCACGCTAGGTATATTTGTTTTCCCGACGTTTAGCAAATGACAGTACACGATGGTAATACGAACTTACCTTAGTAACACCATAGGTCTTAACACACGGATACTTACTGAACCACCTAAGTATAGGTATGAGGTTTTTATTACTTTGTACTTTCTGATGAATCTTTGTATCTTACTTTAAAATTAAGAATGGTAATGATAATATGCAGAAGAAAATAATGTGATAAATTGTACTTACATTGATTGCGTGTAGAATTTTCTGCTAGGTCGGAATTCTATCAGCAATCTGTATGACTCAAAAGATATTAGGTAACTTTAATGTGTTTTATGTTTTAAAGGATAAAATTTACGATAGGATAAATCACCTTAATATTTATATATCAAAAGAAGCGAGAATGCATGGAAAATTTTTTCAAACCTTGATTAACTTATCTTGCTACAATCCTGCGTTAAACTAGTACTTAGTTCTTAGTAGTATTGCTAAGGACCGTTTACTGCATCGGGACTGCATGGTTCGTTTTGACTTCACATATTCCATCCTCAAAAAAGTTTTCACACATTTTAGAAAAAAGATACAAAGTGTGAACTAGAACCCCACCGACAATCTTTCAGAGGTTGTTCAGGGATTTCTTCTAAGTATTTTGGTATAAAGAACTCCCGAACTGGCTCGTTACAAGAAATTGCTTTTATTTGATTTCTTGCAGAAATTAGCTTTATATCTGTGTTGCATTGACAGCTGTCGTCGGTATGCTGTGTCTTTTTGTGTACAAATTGTTTCCATTCTCTCATGATTCCTGATGTGGCAACAGTAATGCCCTATTTAAATCGTTGCCTTCGAGTTTGCACTCAGTACTGCTCGATTATGTCTAAGATTTTGTGTTTTCCAGTGTTAGCTGTGATACACATATGGACAGGTTTATTGGTGAAGAGTTAGTCAATATGTCCCTCGTGTATGGGTTCACTAAATCCAATGGAAGAGCGGCATATATAAATAGGCGTATAAGAGAAACTGAACCTTCCGATCTAGAATGGATGACGAGCTTCCACGAGCTCTGCAAGCCCATATACTGTTTAGAGAACTATAATATCAATCTTTATCATCCACAGAAGATACAATCATTGCAGACAGAAGACTTTCCATTTCGAAAAGAGCTTTCAAATTGTTCCTATAGCAATGTGCAGAAAATCACAATTTTTACTTTCTCTAGCCCCATATGTACAATGTACATAGGGATAGAGAAGTATTATATTCCACCCAAAAATTCGATACCGAGATTTCACCGGAAATACATGTTTTAGGACCCCCTGTATCAAAAAAAAGTAATTTTCAGAAAAAGGTCCGTGTGTGTCCAAACTTGGTATTTAAGTTTAGTATCTTCTAGGAATGTGACACGAAGATTTTGAGAAAAATCTCCCCACCCCAAACTACCCTTTACATGGAACTTTTTTCGAAAATTTTGATTTTCTTAAAAATGGCTCTAACGATTTTGATTAAAATAACATATATTAAAGATATTTACCTAACAAATAAAATGTATATCTTGAATTTTCTGGGAATAGCTTCAGAAGACCTGTTTATTTTGGATGAATTTTGCTTAATTTGGCCTAACTAGCAAACCATAAGAGATAGACAAAAACTTACTATACAAACAATTTAGGTCTTGTTAAAATACACAAGTTATGTCATATACATAACATAAATAATATACATAAATATAACGATAAGCTTGTGGAGCTTACCGTTTTTGAGGTATTCATTGTTATTAATTTCAATTGTGAAGTACTTATACTTTTCTCAGACGGGAGTGTCCGTTTTTCTTTTGTTCTACTCCTGGCCAAGAAGAGAAGCGATTTGTAATGACAATCGCATAACGACAGCTTTTAAAACATTTAACTATTGGTTTAGCCTAGTGTATTCCCTTATTTTCTTCCTACTTATACGGAACTAAATAATAAAAAGATTGTACTAATGAGTACCTCGATTAGCAAGGTGCAGAAAGAAGAAGTATCTTATGTATGAAGTTTGTAGAACAGCTAGAGAAAGTCATGTGAGTGTAACATATCAGATTTTTCTGCTTTGCTTTGTTTACAGAAGAAGCCAAGTTTAAGGATGTTAAAATTTAATTCTTTTTTTTAATTTTTAATATTAATTTATTAAAATATACATTTTTAATTTGTATTTTAATTCTTAATTATTATTTACATATTAAAATGTTAAATTTATTTTAAGGTTTTAGAAAAAGGGATTGATTTTCAATCCAATTTAGAATAAATAGTCCAAGCTCTTACGTTTATATTCAAAGAGAAGACATGTTCAACAGTAGGATTATCTATTTTTGGGGTTACGAAAATCCACACGCCCTGTTGTGTCGATCCAATCAACAACGATTTGCTGTAAATGTATGGACTTGTATTGTTAACATTTCATGACATGCTTAAGTACTTGCTGATAAAGTGCGCCTCGAGGGCATAGACTCTAAGGAAGAGCCTCCCCTAAAATATTTAATAACCGTACCTTACCTTACTTATAATTCGAAAAGAATTCTTAACTTGTTTTGTATTCACAATGAGATAGGATATAGTGGACACTTATTTTTAAACACACTGTTTCTGAAAGGATTTAGCAAGCTTGCCTCACCAGAAAGTCAACCTAAGCCAGGATTACAAATAGCTTTACGTAGTAACATAAAAGCACATAACGTGAAGTTAAGAAATGCTGCAAAACCGAAGACCTATTAAGATGCACTTTAACTTACTCTTGATTGATATTTTTATTACTTCGTGCTGTTGTTTCACCCTGTTTGGTTCTAATTGATATTTTTTTTTTTTTTGACATGAATCACGGAAGTCGACTTTTTCTACTATTTTCAGCGCTTAAACTTACATGAGAAGATATCTATCTATATTTATTAGAACTTGTTTTATTAGTTTCTCTACTCTTACTATGTATATAGTGTATAGAGAAATTATTGCATTCCACCCAAAAATACGATACCGAGATTTCACCTAAAATAAACGTTTTAGGTCCCCTGTATCAAAACAAGAATTAGAAAAAGGTCAGCGTGTGTACGTGTGTCCGTGTGCCTGTGAACACGATAACTCCAAAACGAAAAGTCGGTAAAATACCAAATTTGATATTTAAGTTTAGTATCCTCCAGGTATGCGACATGAAGGCTTTGAGAAAAATACCCCCCACTGCAAATTACCCTTTATATCAAAAAAATTTCGAAAATTTTAATTTTCTCAAAAATTTTGATTAAAATACCGTATATTAAAGTTGTTTATATGGCAAATTAAATGCATATCTTGAATTTTCTGAGAATAGCCTCTAAAGTCCCCTTTATTTTGGGTGAATTTTGCTGAATTTTGGTAACTGGTAGGCCATAAGAGATAGACGAAAACTTACCTCACAAAAAATGTAGTATCGCTAAAACACACATTTTATGTCATTTACGGTTTTTTTTTTTCGTGGAATGGGTCATGTTTGCGATACTTCTTGTTATTGCTTTCAGCTATAAAATACTTATACCTACTTTTCTCATACGGAAATGTCAATTCCTGTCCATATAAACAAAGGAACTTCAATCACATAGCAACCGGCTATTGACTATCACTTTAGCTTATGACACTTCCTTATTTCCTTTCTACTTACATGGAAACAAGTAATAAGACGATTTCTGCTAATTTTTTCTCGATTAGCATGAAGTGAATAGAAGAAATATCTTTTTAACCATAATTTGTTGTAGAAATGTAGAGAAAGTCTTGTGAATGGAACACATCAGATTTTTTTCAACTAATTCATGTGTCGCGTTGAATCTTCAAGCTCATCTCAAACATGCCGACATATCATATATTTTAATTTTTGGGCTCTTAGGCTAACGATACATTCAAGTCCTTGTAAATTTTAAAGTTGGAAGGTAAACTACTACGTTACAAGATAAAGAATTAGTGAGTCAGCCTCCGTAGTATGGTAGTAGCTTTTCTGCCTCACATTCAAGGGGTTTAGAGTTCGAATCTCGCGTAAGGTGTATTGTCCAAAAAAGTTTTTTTCGGGATTTTTCCTTATTCTGAGAAGACGGATGTCGAGTAACTTTAAGCTCCACGGAGCCGATTTCATTTGATCATCGTTAACTCTAGACAATAGGTAATATTTATCGGATTTATTATAACACATCTATTCTAATGTCAGCAATGTAATGGGGCATTATGCACGATAAGTGATCACATTCCGAACACTCGTGTAATACGCACTAATTTCCTCAGCGTTGTCATAACAGTTAGTGCGAGCGTTCACCACCGGTAACATAGGTGGGACAGGTAGTATAAGCCGCTATATAGCAGATCATAGAGCTGCTTTGTACAGGAATAATATTCTCTCCATGTCACGGGCTTCTTGGATGCTATACCGAATTAAATAACAAAAATTACAGTTTTACACGCTGGAAAAAAAAGGAACTAAAACTAGTTAGAATAATATATCTATATGAAATACCTCTAGCCGGGAAAAGAATGCGGAATCACTATTTTAGGAATTCAGAATACTGAGCATTCCACTACATAACTATCTATGTAATGTTTATTTTTGTTACAAAGTTTATGTTCTTTCTGACTCTAAATTATTTTCGATTTCAATTTCCACAGATATGTAATTACTGCTATAAAGTGTTAATAATTACATACACAGAATATATTAGTGTATACTCAAGTTGTATGATTTATTTGTTGTTTCGGTCGTACAGTCTCGTTTAATTTCTGTAGTCACATCAGGTGCTTTTAGTAACTAAATCAGTTCGCGTAGGTTTTTGCGATTTTCATTTTCAAGAAACTCACATTCACTTCCGCTTTTAAAAATGAATAAGACGGATCAGAATTTCGAATACCATCTGATCGTCATTTTGACTATGGTTTTATCGTGGTTTCTCGGGTGGGTAGGCCACAGTGGCGGCGGGGGGCGACTACTATTCTATCACGATTCCCTACCCATCGTTACCTTTCATCTGTTTCAACGTGGAAGGACCAGCGACGACATTTAGTGTTGCGCAGGACGGTAGACTGTGCGTTTTATTTTTGTTTTTTTTACCTGGGCATCTGATTAGTCTGATGACGTGGATAGCCGGTGTCATGAAATTGTTGGAAACGCCGTTTTTTGCTACTTCAAATGCATACTTTAGGCTCTTGGAGGGTAAGGGATTATTATAATTAAAGAACAATTCCCCTGCACCAGCAGCAAATCAGCCCGGGGACCTCTGGGCTGAAAAGACAGAACGCTGATTGCTGAGACAGTTTTCCTCAGGTGGTTCATGCCTTTAAACTATGTTTATAAATAATAGATGTGTCTTCAGTCACTCATCATAAAATCAGGTGTCACAAAGTTAATAAACATATATATTTTTCTTTCCATACATATACGGGCATATGAATTCCACAATTATATAACGAGGTAGACAGAAGGCCATTTAAGGAATATGCATAAATACCTACAGTGACGGACAATCAACAACCAAGTTCATTTTCCTTGCTATATTTTTGTTTGCAAATACAAAGTATCCGGAAAAGGCCTCAATAAGGAGCTCGTATGCTTTAATATCTTAGTGCCATGGCAATGATTAGACCACGGATCGTAGGTTTCCTTACTGCACTAAGACGGCGAGAAATTGCAATCCACTTTTAATATTATCATCTGTTTCAAAACACATCGTGTCAGCCTCAAGGCCAACTCAAAGACACATTTCGAAATATTACATCTTCCCGACATTTTAGAGTTTCTCTTTTCCTAAACGTCAAATATTTTCTCTGAAAGCAAACTTCCTTATGCTTGCGGTATTTATTAATGCTCCGCAGCTGAAAATACAAAACACAGGATTCCTCTCGCGCTCTTCAGAAGTGCACCAAAGTAGCAAGGAGGTTAAGGAATTCCTTCAAAACTTAAATCTCCTTCTTCACCTCATGTACCTCTATGTTATTGATGGGGTGTTACTTACAACACCAAGATTGCAAATTCTTCCAAAATGATGTGACCTATCAGGGAATGAAACTTTGAAGAGGAATACCTACGCCTTTTATCCACTAAAGTAAGTCTTGTTTTACTTTCTCTACCAATACTATGTACGTAGGTACTATACACTGGTAGAGAAAGTATTGTATTCCACCCAAAAATTCGATACCAAGGTTTTGCCGGAAATAAATATTTGAGGACCTCTGAGTCAAAAAAAAGAAACATTTTTAGCAAAAGGTCCGAGTGTGTGTGTGGACAGCATAACTATAAAAAAAAAACAAAAAACAAAAAACAAAAAAACGACATTTCGTTAAATACAAAACTTGGTAATTAAGTTTAGTATCTTCCAACGATGGAAACGAAGGTTTTTGAGGAAAATCCCTCAATGACCCTTTACATGGAACTTTTTTCAAATTTTTTATTCTCTCAAAAGTGGGTATAACGATTATAATTAAAATATGAAGAAAAAACCCTTTGAATGTTTTGGGAATAACCTCTGAATCCCTCTTCATTCTGAATGGCTTTGCATATCTGGTAAACTGTAAGATATAGACAAATACTGGCTACACAAAAAATGTAGATATCGTTAAAACACCAAATCTGTGTATATAAGTACATTTTTGGACAGCTAACCATTTCTGAGATATTCTTTAATACTTATTCCATACTAATTCTCCTGAAATGTATTCTCTTCATACAAAAAGAATGAAATTTCAATTATATTACACGGCAATCAGCTTTAGAAAGGTTTGACTATCCATTTAGCCTAATGCATTCCCTTATTTCCATTCAGCTTAGAAGGAACTAAGCAATATAAACATTTCTGCAATGTTTATCTCTCTTAGCACGAAGAAATAAAAATAAGCTTTTGTAGAAGAGGTCGAAAAAATCAAGTGAAACAGAATTTTTACCTTCTCTACATAGTACATGGTACATACTTAAAAATTTGATACCAAGATTTCACCGGAAACACAGGTTTTAGGGTCCTCTGTATCCAAAAAAGGCATGTTTTAGAAAAAGGTCCATCTGTGTGTGTCTACTATGTCTGTGAACACGATAACTCAAAAACGAAAAGGTGGTAAAATACAAAACTTGGTATTTAAGTTTTGTATTTTCTAAGGATGCGACACGAAAATTTTGAGGGAAATTACCCCACCCCAAAATACCCTTTACATGGCATTTTTTTGAAAAATTTTATTTTCTCAAAAATTGCTTCAAAGATTTTGATTAAAATATCGTATATGCATTACGTGACAAACAAAATGTTTATTTTGAATTTTATGGGAATAGCCTCTAAAGAGTGCTTCATTCTGGATAAATTTTGCTGAAATTTGCATAACTGTTAAACCGTAAAAGAGCTTACAGCATCAAAACGTAGATCTCGTTAAAACACACATTTATGTCATATATTTTTTGTTAGAGGTGACCATTTTTTGAGATATTCCTTGTTATGGTTTCAGTTTTCAAATACTTAAAACTTTTCTCATACGGAAAGTTATCAACTCCTGGCAATGCGAAGAAACGGATTTCAACCATATGACTATCAGCATTTAAAAGATTTTACTATCGCTTTAGTCTAGTGCATTCCCTTATTTCTCTTCTACTTACAAGAAAGCGAATAAAAAGACAATTTCTGCTAATGTTTATCTGCATTAGTATGAAGTAGATAGAAGAATAAGCGATTTAACAATAATTTGTTACAGAGATGTAGAGAAGATCATGTAAATAGAACACATCAATTTTTTATAAATATGTCCCTAATCTAGACAATACTGCAATTTAAAACAAACTCCTTTTCTTTACTTGGTCAAAAATTTAATCAACAAACGTGCAAGCTTGGGATTCAAGCTATAATATAATATGCTCCACAACTGTGTTTATTTAATTTCTTTGTCTCTGAAGAGCTCTAAGCTTCTCAACTTCAGATATACATTTTTTGGGAAAAGATATGGGCATGAAAAGCAAAAGCAGGAAATAAAAAAAACAATAAAGCGGTGATAAAAAATCCGAAGGCTGCTTCCATTGTGACTTTCAATGATTATTGAAGCAATAACGGTAATAAAATTTATCGGTTCTGCTGAGTACAAGCGATGGTGATTTTCTGTACCGCAAGAATGTCAACGTTTTATGTATTAAAGAACGCTGAAAATGAAATTTGAAATGTCTTTATTTTGTATACATTTTACTGAACATCTTACTGTGAACGTATTGTTGTAATATTAATATGAATACGACATTTCATCCTTAGTGGATGAAGACGACAAGATATGAATTATTTCATACATTTTACTATATAAATGTATCGCATAAACAAAATGTTCCTAACTCTTCAAAATTTGAAACCTATAATTGCTCACTTTTTAATGCGTTAAAGCAAAAATAGAAGATCACAGAATAAAAGGCATTTTAGCCAACAGTTGCTGCTGAATCTCATATTTCATAGACGTTGCACATGTGTTGGTAACATTTCCTTTAGAATATATACAAGTGAAATGGAAATGGCGTGTTATTTATGGACGCTGTTTAACTACTGTGGTTCTCAAATGTAAATGTCGTGTTCTTTATGGACGCTCTTTAACTGCTATGGTTCTCAGCGTCCCATTCTATATTGGGCGTGAAAGACCGCTTAATTTTGCTCAGAGGCCTCTCTATCAGGCTTGAGGTTCTTTTACGTGCCGTAAATCTACGACACGGGACCAACGGCTTTACTTCTCTTCCGAAGGAAGCGATGTTAAGGATTTTTACACCCGAAATAATCCATAGTCCTCCGCCGGGTTTGAACCCACGACCTTGGGTATAGAAGTCAGTTTGATAGCCATTACACCACGGAGGGCGACAATATATATACAAGTGTTTTCCTGTTGCAACCATATGGACAATAGAAGTAATGCAGTAACATATTTTACTTTGGGAAAGTTCATGATTAAAATAAGAAAAAAATCTTATGTGTTCCATTCACATGACTTTCTTTACATCTTTGTAATCACTTATTATTCCTAAGCTTACTCTTCTATTTACTTCATGCTAATCGAGATAAGCATTAGCAGAAACGGTTGTATTACTTAGTTCCTTATAAGTAAAAGGGATATACACTATAATATAGACTAAACTGACAGTCCAAAGTTTTAAAATGTTGATGAGATTGAAATCCGTTTCTTTGCGTGGTCAGAAGATGACAAGTTCCCGCATGAAAAATGTTTTAAGTATTTTAAAACGGAGACTAATAACAAGGAATATCTCGAAAACGATCAACTCCACGAAAAAAATGTGTATGATATAGATTATGTGTTTTAATGAGATCTACGTTTTTTATGGAGTAAGTTTATGCCTATCTCTTATGGTTTAACAGTTATACAAAATTGAATAAAATTCATATCTTCAGAAGATATTCCCAGATAATTCAAGATATACATTTTATTTTTGATAGAAATAGTTTTAATATGCGGTAGTTGAATCAAAATCATTGCAGCCATTTTTGAGAAAACAAAATTTTCTACAATTTCTCAATTTAAGAATTAGTTTGGGTTGATGGGATTTTCTGGAACATTTACTTGTCTTTGGAAGATAGCAAACTTAAATACCAAGTCTGGTATTTAAGTAACTGAGATGTGTTGTCCACAGACACACATACGGACCTTTTTCTAAAAATCTGATGTGTTCCATTCATTTGACTTTCTCTACATGCTGTACAAATTATTGTTAAAATGATGATCCATCTACTATATGATAACCGAAATAAAAATTAACAGAAATTATCTTAATTCTTGCCTCCTTGTAAGCAGAAGGACAATAAGCAAATACATCAGGTTAAAACCTATGTCAAATCTCTTAAAAGATGGTTGCCATGTGGTTGAAGTCCATTTTTATGCAGGGCCAGGAGTTTCCAGCTTTCCGTGTGTTTGTTTTTTATATCTAAAAACAATAAAAAGGAATATCTAGAAATGGGCAATTCCATGAAAAAACGCACATGTCATAAATTGTGTGTAAAGAGATCTACATTTTTGTGCAGTAAGTTTCTGTCTATCTATTACGGTTTACCAGTTACGTAAAATTCAGCAAAATTCATTCAGAATAGAGGATATTTCCAGAAAATTCAAGAGATACAATTTCTTTGCCATATAAATATCTTTAATATACGGTATTTTAATCAAAATCGTTAGAGCCTTTTTGATAAAATCAAAATGTTCAAAAAAGTTCCATGTAATGTGTAGTTGGGGGTGGAAGGATTTTCTTGAAAATGTTCGTGTCGCATCCTTTGGAAGATACCAAACTGAAATACCAAGTTTGGTATTTACGGTCCTTTCGTTTTTGAGTTATGCCATCCACACTCACACACACACACACACACACACACACACATACACACACGCATGGAACTTTTGTCAAATTCTTTTTTTGGGGGATTCAGGAGGACCCAAAACATGTTTTTCCGATGAAATCTCGGTATCGAATTTTTGAGTGCATTACAATACCTTCTCTATACACTATGTACATAGTACGTGTAGAGAACGTAAAAATGTACTGCAGAAAAAATGGAGATTTGGTTAAAACACACAATTTATGTCACACACATACTTTTGTGGAGTTTACCATTTCCATATTCCTTGTGATTGGTTTCAAATATAAATTACTTTAACTTTTCTCAAAAAAAACAAAAAAAAAAAAAACAGAATTTCAATTGTATCACATAGCGGCCGGTTTTAAAAAAAATACAATCGCTTTGGCCTAATGTATTCTCTTATTTCTCTTCTGTCTATAAGGAACTATAAAACGATGTTTCTAATATTTATCTTGATGAGCAAGAAGTAGATAAAAGAGTAAGGTTTTGTATGAATAAATTGTTAGAAGTAGTAGAGAAAGTCATGTGACAGGACACATCAGATTTTAAAATAACTTTCTTGGCAGTCTTTAAGAACACGTCTGATTTAAACACGTTCCATTGTAAGCCTTCGCTGAACACAAGCATTTCCCACATTGCATATTTCTCATAGGTAGTTAATAGAAACGATTTAACGACGAGAGAAAGGTAGTGCGTGCCCTTGAAGAGTGTCTAATAACCGAAAAGGAGGCCATCTAAATTAGGTTTCCAGCAGTTCAGTACCACCAACTCTGTACACCTGTCTACATTCTTCAGTGACGCTGGTAAGCAAGACTTTAACATATATTTAAGTTTGCATTCTTATTGTGAGCATTCGAAATTGGCAAAGAGATCTTTAAACGAAAAACAAGTTGCAGATTCAGGAAGCTTCTAATACCGTTTGAAAAGTCTGATGTGTTCGATTCACATGACTTTCTCCTGCAAATTATTGTTACAAAGCTTATTCTTCCCTTTCTTTATGCTAATCTAGGAAAACTTAACAGAAATGGTCTTTTTTACATTATTAAGTAGAAGGGAAAAAGGGAGTAGCATAGACTAAAGTGTTTATCAAAGTTTTTAAATACTGGTGGCTATGTGGTTGAAGTTCTTTTCTTTGAATGGCCAAGAGCTGCCAAATTCCAGTATGAGAAAAGTGCGTGTATATATATTAAAACTGAAATCAATAACAAGGGATATCTCAAAAACGGTGACCTCCACGAAAAAATATATATAAAACATAAATTGTGTTTTAACGAGCTCTACATTTATGTGAAGTAAGTTTTTGTCTATCTCTTACGGTTTACCAGTTATACAATATTTCGTAAAATTCATCCATAAATAAGATGTCTTCAAAGGATATTCCAAGAAAATTCAAGATATACAATAGTCAAATATCTTTAATATACAATATTTTAATCAAAATCGTTAAATTCATTTTTGAGAAAATAAACATTTCCGAACTTTTTTTTCATTTAAAGGGTAGTTGGGGGTGGGGGATGTTCTTGAAAATTTTCATGTCGCATCCTTGGAAGTTACTAAACCTGAATTCCAAGTTTGGTATTTAAGGAACTTTTTATTTTTCAGCTATGCTGCCCACAGACACACGCACACAAACATACACTCACACACATACTGCCAGAAGGCACACCCACGGACCACTTTCTAAACGTACTTTTTTATTCAGGGGGTCTCAAAACATCTATTTTTGGTGAAATCTTGGTATCGAATTTTTGGTGGAGAGCAATACCCTCTCTATACACTATGTACATAGTAAGTGTAGAGAAATTGAAAATGATGCGGCGTCAACACGGTGAAGCCCGTTATAATCATTGTTCTCATAAGATTAACGCAGATTGACTCAACGGTCAAACAGCTTGATGCGATTAAAAAGAATACTTGATTGCCTCTGCGGTCAAGTGGTCAACATTCTGACGTCTCTACCCAGAGGTCCCGGGTTCGATTCCAGACTGGAACGTGGCATTTTTCTTTAACTGGAATCTGGAAGTATGAGTGTGGGAATGAGTGGACGCGTGTTTAACAGTAGGTTTAATAATAAAAAAAACATTGATGTGTTCCATTCACATCACTTTTTCTACTTCGCTGTAACAAATTGTTGCTTAAAATCATATTCTTCTATCTACTTTGATAATCGAGATAAATATTAGGAACAATTTTCTTAATTACTTGCTTCCTTGTAAGCAGAAGGAAAATAATATTTTAAAAGCTGGTTGCCATGTGGTTGAAATCCGTTTCTAAACAGGACCAGGAGTTTACAACTTTCGTGTGAAAAAAGTTAAGTATTTTAAATCTGAAACAAATAACAAGTAATATCTCGAAAACGACCAACTTTACGAAAAAATACATATGACATAAATCGTGTGTTTTATCATGATCTACATTTTTTGTGTAGTAAGTTTTTGTCTATATCTTACGGTTTGCCAGCTATGCAAAATTCAATAAAATCCTTCAAAATAAAGAGATCTTTAGAGCTATTTCCAGAGAATTCAAGATATACATTTTATTTGGCATGTAAATATCTAAAATATAAAGCTTTTAATCAAAATTTTCAAAATTTTTCCATATAAAGGGTAGTTTGTGATGTGCAGATTTTCTTGAAAATCTTTGTCGCATTCTTGGAAGATACCAATGGGCCGCGCCGTGGCCGAGTGGTAGACCACTGCCTCTCACCTAGGCGGCCGGGGTTCGATCCCAAGCGACCGCATGTGAAATTTGTGGTGGACAAAGCGGCGCTGGTGGTTTTCTCCGGGTACTCCGATTTCCCCCGCCATCGCATTCCACCGGTGTTCCATCACCATTCATGTATCATCAGTGTCACCGCCTGCGGTGCCATTAGTAGTTAAAGCGGGCGTTAAACACTACCCAAAAAAAAAAAAGATACCAAACTTAAATATCAAGTTTGGTACTTAACGATATGTCCACAGATGCGACACACCGCACGCACACACACACACACACAGAGGCACACACACGGACCTTTATCCAAAATTTTTTTTGGATTCAAGGGGATCCAAAACATGTATCTCCGGTGAAATCTCGGTATCGAATTTCCGGGTGGAATGCAATAGGCACCTTCTCTATACACTGTGTACGTAGTACGTGTAGAGAAAGTAAAAATGTTTTTTTTTATTCGGGAGGACCCAAAACATGTATTTTCGGTGAAATCTCGGTATCGAATTTTGGGGTGCAATGCAATACCTTCTCTACGCACTATGTACATAGTACGTGTAGAGAAAGTAAAAAACACTAAGGATAAGAAACCAATCTTTCAGCGAGTAAAACACCAGAAGTTGTTTCTCAGGTAAGAGCCACCGACACGACCATAGAGTTTAAAGGAACCAAATAAATGAAACAGTTATATGTGTATACGTAATCTTAGTGGGTTATATTACAAGACAACTGGAATGTACATTTTATATATTATGAGGCAATTAGCTGCCATACTCTGAAGTTATTTTTGTTTTCTCTGCTACTTATTTACCATAATAAGAAGAGGAAGTATTGCAATTCAAATATAAACTAGGTAGCCAGATTTCAACGGAAATGTAAGCTTTAGATTTATTTAATAATTAAAATAGTAGTAGTAGTAGTAATAATAATAATAAAAATAAATGGTCTTTCAGAAATATGTCTGTATGAACGTATAACTCAAAAACATAGTCAGTTATATACTTAGTATTTAAGATACAGGCCTTCCAAGATTGAAACACAAAGATTTCCAAGAAAATCCTCTCAATTCCAACTACCTTATAGATGTTTATTTATTTTTACTTTCTCTACGTGTACTATGTACACCCGTCGCCACAAAAAATGTGTCGATCGAAGAGCTTCGGGTATATTCGTAAAAGCTGTATGCACACAAAATAATGTATGTTTAACTTCTAAGAACTGAAAACAGATTAATGAATAAGATTACGGTGGCCGAGAGGTTAAAAAGGCCTCGATTCCACTCAAAGATTCCTAGATTCAAATCTTGCCCTACTTGTCTTGTTAGTTTTATGACTAGATTTGTAGAACATAATATTGCATTAATATAACTTTGGTATTTTAAGTTATGGGCCTATCTATGCACACAAAAACATAATTGGACTAACACTCGTGTTAAATAGCTAAAAAAAGAACACATTCACATAACTTTCTCTGCATCTCTGTAACAAATTATTGTTAAAAAGATTATGCTTCTATCTACTTCATGCTGATCCAGATAAACATTAGCAGAAATGACTTCTTATAAATAGAAGTGAAAAAAAATCTGATGTGTTCCATTCACATGACTTTCTCTCCATCACTGTATAACATTATTGTTAAAAAGCATATTCTTCTATAAGCTATATGATAATAGAGAATAACATTAGCAAAAATTATCTTAATTAACTGCTTGCTTGCAAGTAGAAGGAAAATAAGGAAATACACTAGGCTAAAGTAATACTCAACTCTTTTAAAACCTGGTTGCCATGTGGTCCAAGTCCATTTCTATTCATGGTGAGGAGAACAGTGTGAGAAAAGTATAAGTGTATAAGTATTATAAAGCTGAAAAAAATAACTTGAAATATCTCTGCAATGGTCAACTCCACGAGGAAAAGAAAAAAAAGAAAAAAAAAAACGTTTACATAAATTGTGTGTTTAAATGAGACCTACATTATTTATGTAGTAAGTTTTTTTCTATCTCTTACGGTTTACATATTATGCTAAATTCATCCAGATTAAAGAGATCTATAAAGGATTTTCCCAGAAAATTCAAGATATACATTTTATTTGTCATGTAAATATATTTAATATACGGTATTTTAATCAAAATCGTTAGAGCCTTTTTGGAGAAAATCGTAATTTTCCAATTTTTTTTCCATGTAAAGGTTAGTTTGGGGTGGGGAGATTTTTTTTTCAAAATCTTCGTGTCGCATTCCTGGAAGATACTAAACTTAAATATCAAGTTTGGTATTTTACCGACTTTTCGTTTTTGAGTTGTCGTGTTATGGACACACTGATACACGGAAACATGACACCACACACACTCACACACACGAATCTTTTTCCAAAAATTATTTTTTTTGGGTACAGGGGACCCTAAAACGTCATTTCCGTCGAAATTTCGGTATCGAATTTTTGGGTGGAATGCAATACCTTTTCTATAGTCTATGTCCATACTACGTGTAAAGAAAGTAAAAAGGAATAACCATAGTTAAAATGATAGTAAAATCTTTTAAAAGCTGGTTGCCAAGTGGAATGAAATCCGTTTCTAATGCATGAATGTGATTTGACAAATTCCAGAATGTGAAAAGTTTTAAGTAGTTTAAAACTGAAATATCTCAAAAATTGATTTTGTCTATCTTTTACGGTTTACTAGTTATATAAAATCCAAAAAAATTCATCTTGAATAAAGAGGTCTTCAGAGTCTATTCAAGATATGTATTTTATTTGACAGTATACAGTATTTTAATCAAAATCATTACAGACATTTTTGAGAAAATTAAAATTTTCGATGTTTTTTCATGTAAAGGCTAGTATTTTTCCTGAAAATCTTCGCGTCGCATTAACTTAAATACCAAGTTTGGTATTTTACCAACTTTTTGTTTTTGAGTTATCGTGTTCACAGACACTCATGCACACTGACAAACGGACAGACGGACCTTTTTCTAAAAATGTTTTTAGATACGGAGGACACTAAAACGTGTATTTCCGGTGAAATCTCGGTATCGAATTTTTTATGGAATGCAGTACCTTCTCTATACGTGCATAGTGTGTATAGAGAAAGTAAAAATATGTGAAAGTATACCTTTATCTTCAGAAATAAAACACAAAAAATAAGCATAATTAATGTCGGGTGTATGAACACTGAGCCCTCAATCTTCGGGGCAAAATAAATGACTATAGTAATGTGGACGAGAAACTACAAGAGTCCAGGCTTCTTGAATTTGTGCGCAGAAGCCAACTTTTGTCCTTCGCCCGTTTACAGGTAATTGGAGCGTAACTTCCTTTTTACCTCAGCCCACACATTCTCAAGAGAGAACACATTCTCACAGAGGGAATCAAAATATTATCGAGTATTGAAATAAAAGACGCTCTTTAACTGCTGTGGTTCTCAGCATCCCATTCTATACTGGACGTGAAAGATCGCTTAATTTTGCTCAGAGGCCTCTTTTATCAGGCTTGAGCTTCTTTTACATGCCGTAAATCTACGACACGGGATCAACGGCTTTACTTCACTTCCGAAGGAAGCTATGGTAAGGATTTTCCATCGTCCTCAGCCACTTATTACCGTGTATTGCACACCGTTCATTAAATAGTCAGGCAGCCATAGCAACCTCAACTCGATACAGATGCGCGACCATGATGGAATTGTGAAGCCACGGTTTATGAAGGCTGTGTTTGATCACTTTGTGAAGAAAAAGAAATAAAAAAAAAAAAAGGATCTCAAAAAATGTTTTGAAACATTGATTTTCTTAACAATACTTTTAGTATTTCTGCGCACCACATGGTTTCGTGTGCAGCATATTGATGTTCGATAGAATTAAACTCTTAAAGAAGCATCATAGTAACTATTATATTAACTGTACTTATGTCGTGTATGAAACAAGTATGTCAAAATAAATTATGTGTCGATTCAAGGTCTTAAAGAGAAGGGGAAAAAACGTTTGTTACATGCGAGAAATGAAACTGCGACACCCAGCACAGAAGTAACCTACGTTTTGTCACAGCGCTACAATAAACACGAATGGAAAGTGGCAAGTGTAACAACCCAAACTGTATCATGTTTTGTGCCGTTAATAGTTTTAGTTAACTTTGATAGGTTGTTGTTGAAGAAACTTAAGTTATGTATTTGATTATGATTATTGATCATATGGGTTAGTAATATTAAGATCTGGAATTAGTGACAACTTGTTGCTGCCGGTGTATACAAGGCGCTGTACCATGAGGGACTTGTTGAATTTGGCGTTCCAGACATAACTCATTTTTGGGGGGTTAAGCATAGTGTATAGAGAAGGTATTGTATTCCACCCAAAAATTCGATACTGATATTTCACCGGGAATACATATTTTGAGGGTTCACGAGTCCAAAATGAAAGTATTTTAGAAAAAGGTCCGTATGTCAGTGTGTGGACAGTATAGCTCAAAACCGAAAAGACTGTTAAATACCAAACTTGATATTTAAGTTTGGTATCTTCTAAGAATGCGGCACGAAGATTTTCAAGAAAATCCCCCACCTCAAACTACCCTTTACATGGAAAATTTTTCGAAAATTTTTATTTTTCAAAAATGGCCTTAATGATTTTGATTAAAATATAATATTATATATAAGATATTTTATGAAAAACGAAATGTATATCTTGAATTTTCAGGGAACAGCCTCTAAAGACCTCTTCATTTCGGATGACTTTTATATAACTGTCAACCCGTAAGAGATTTAAAAAACTTACTACACAAAAAATGTGGAACTCATTAATACACACAATTTATGTCTTATACATTTTTTTCTATAGTTAACCGTTTTTGCGATATTCCGGGTTATTGGTTTCAATTTTAACCCACCTTAAATTTTCTCTAACGGGAAGACTTTTTTATTATCGTTTCTCTTTTGTTTATTGGCAAGCAAATAGATTGGCATTTCAATCATTCCACATGGCGACCGGCTTTTAAAGAATGAGACTATCGCTTTAGCCTGTTTTCTTATTTCCTTTCTATTTACAAAGAAGCTACTAATAAGACTAATTCTGCTTATGTTTATCTTGATCAGCATGATGTACACAACAGATTAATGTTTTCAATAAAAGGTTTGCTTACCGAACAGCTAAAGGAATCATGTGAATGGAACACTTTAGATTTTTGCCCTTCTACTTCCAAGGAACCAGGTAATTAGGACGATTTCTGTAATGTTTACCTCGATTATCATGAAATAGATAGAAGAATAAGCTTTATAATAATAATTACAGATTTAGAGAAAGTCATGTGAATGTCACACATCAGATTTTTTCATTTTCTGAAATTGGCTCTTACGATTTTGATAAAAACATCACATGTTTATATTATTTCGATGACAAATTAAATATACATCAAATTTTCTGTATCTTCTGAAGTCCTCTTCATTCTGAATGACTTTTGCTTAAATTCTAAACCGTAAGAAGTAGATATTTTTACTACACAACTCATCTAGATCCAGTTAAAGTTAAATTCTGAGAAATTCCTTGTTATTGATTGAATTTTCAATACTTATTGTTTTCTTAGAGCGGGAGTCTAAACATTTATTTGTCGTCATGCAAAGCTATTTCACAATCCCAGGACGTGTCGGAATGAACTGTTTGGGAGCTATTAGGGACCCTCTACGGTGGCTATCTCCCGGCATACGGTACCGGCTGCCCGCTGTAATTACTCTCATCTCATCCTATCCTCCTGGGGTCTTCGTACAAAAAGCCAATTATGGCTGAAGTGTGGAAATCCATTAATAAATGTTTACGTTTAGAAGGAAATGCTCATAAACTATAATATATATATATATATATATATATATATATATATATATATATATAAAATGCAATCCTCCGATTACATATTCTACACTATTTCCTTCTTTTCTTTTTTTTTCCCCGTAAGGAACCTTTGTATACTCATTCTGCAGAGAAAAACGTTTTCTGTAAAGCTTCGTAATTCACCTTAAAATATTTTAAGATTCTTTAATTAACAGAATGGGACCGAAGCTTACGTTCGTCCAAATATTTCCGATTAAGAAGTATTCATAATTGTCCTCAATTATATAACAAAATATAGGATGGATGATTTTCAACATGAATTTCTCTACCATCTCTCATTTATTAGTGGCTCTTTAAACTAATCCAAAGGAAGCTTATTTTTCTTTTTCATTTTAATCATAGTTTCATTACCCATTTCGCTATAGATTAAAAATAATAGTGATAGACAAATGTTTAAGAACTGGACCTTTAAATTTCGCAATATTTCGACGCAATCACCAGAGACAAATGAAAATCGACAGACTTCAAATGAGCGACAAGGTTTTTGATAAATTCGAAGCATTAAAATGGATATCTCGAAAATGGCCTATGCCACAAATAAATTTGCTATCATCGCTAAACGCATACCATGAAAGAAGAAAGTTTCATAGGATATTTCCAGAAAATTCAAGATATAACTTTGTCATATAAATATCTTTAATTATGACATTTTAATCAAAATCGTTAGAATATTTTTTGAGAAAATAAAGCATGTCAAAAATGCTTCATTTAAAGGGTAGCTGGGTTTGGGGAATTTTCTTGAAAACCTTTGTCATGCATCTTTAGAAGGCACATGTATTTAAATAGCAAGTTTGGTATTTAACCGATTGCTTCGCTTTTGAATTACGCGTCCACATACACAAACATGCAGCAATCTTTTCTATTTTGTGATTCACAGGTCTTCAAAATATGAATTTACGATGAAATATCGGTATCGGACTTTTTTGGTGAAATGGTATTTATCTTCTATATACTGGGTGCGTAGTAGAGCGGAGCATAAGCGCAAGACCTGCATTAATTTATCGAATGTAAAAATTCGCAACGCGTAACACATGAGTTTGCAAATCTTTGTGATTGCGTTGTGTGCACAGAAAAGAATTTTTCTTTTATTTCTCTATGAAATGCCAGTTTCTAAACAAGTACGATCGCAATTGAGATTTTGCGCCATCCACAGTGCAATCATGATGTTCTTCCATTTGGCCGTGCTCGGCACTTCAACTGCAGACCCAGACGCTGCATATGTTTGCCCGAAACACACTTTTTATGTCATATTATAAAGACTGGATGGCTTTTTTTATATCATACATTAATATTTATGTTATTCAGTTTTAAACTTGTGGTACATACAAAATATTTCTGCACGTAATTTATGGATTAGAAATCCATACAGCTTTTTTTTACGCCTGCAATTATATGAATAGATTTAGCTCTCGGCTGAACTATAAACATCTGAATTGTTCTATTCATTTGACTTTATCTACATCTCTGTAACAAATTATTGTTAAAAACGCTTATTCTTCTATCTACTTCATGCTAATAGAGATAAACACTTGCAGAAATTGCTTTATTACTTTCTTCCCTGTAAGTAGTAGGGGAATAAGGAAGTGCACAAGGCCAAATATACCTACAGCCAAATCTTTAAAACTCTGATTGCCAAGTGATTGAAATCCGTTTCTTTGCATGACCATATGAGAAAAGTTGTTATTCTAAAACTGAAACTAATGATGAGATATGCCAATGGAAATACACAAAAAATATGTATATGGCATTGATTGTGTGGTTTAAAGAGATCTACATTTTTGTTTAGTAAGTTTTTTACTATTTCTTAGAGTTTAACAGTTATGCGAAAGTTAGTAGTAATAGTACTACGGCTTTAGGGTGCACAACTACAGTGGTTATAAGCGCCCTAGGGTAAACGAAGGAGCTAAAAGTTGAAAGGTATAAAAGTCACTAAAACAGAAGTACTACACAGGCCAAAAATCACAGAGCATAAAAAGGCTACCAAAGCAGGACTAAAACCGAGGGACTAAAAAAATGTAAAATACAGGTCGGTAAAATGTAAAACTCCGAGATAAAATCAAACCTTACTGTACATCCCGCAGCGGCGGAGAAAATTAAAAAGTCCCTCGCAAGAAACAGGGTTGTCGCCCAGAAGGGTGGGGATGTCAGTAGGCAGACATAGGGACGCACGCAGCACAGTAAAAAGGTGGCACTCCAGTAAAACATGACGCACCGTCAAAGGCTCGTTACACGAAGCACATTGAGGTGCGGGTTCCCTACGTAAAAGATGCTGGTGGCTAAAAAGGCAATGCCCGATACGCAGTCGCGCTAAAACCACCTCATCGCGGCGACATGCACGCGAGGAGGTAGGCCAGGGGACAGGAAGGGACTTGAATGCTCTCAGTTTGTTGTCACGCACCCCGGAACATTCCGCGAACCAGCGCGAAAGAATGGCCCGGCGCAGGTGAACACGAACATCACCTGGAGGAACAGTGGTGCTAAAAACATTAGTCAATAAAATTGCAGACTTGGCAGCTGTGTCCGCTAGTTCGTTTCCGCGCACACCTACGTGACCAGGAACCCAAACAAACGACCCGCTGACGCCAGGCGATCCTGAATGCGCTGTATCAAGGGATGGCATGGATACAGCTCACTCAGACCCTGTAGTACACTGAGGGATTCGCTACAAATAAAACACTGCCTTAAATCCTGTCCCCGGATAAAAATAAGAGCCTCTTAGATACTAAAAAGTTCGGCGGTAAAAATCGAGCATTGCCCCAAAAGATGAAATGTAAAACTCGGCGAATTAAAAACGAAAGCACATCCCACACCACGGTCTTCCTTAGAACCATCCGTGTAAATATAACAATGGTTGGAAAACTCGGCCTGTAATTCTAAAAATGCGGAGCGGAAGACTGAAGTTGGAGTCGTCGATTTCGGCATGGATGCCAACCCAAGGTGAAACTGGGTGTCGCAACGTAACCAAGGGGGGAAGGAACATTCCCCCAGTGGAAACACATCCAAGATCCGAAGAAGCAGACGAAAACGAACTCCTGCGGGAAACAAGGCAACCGCGCTGACAGCATATTGACGGTCAAGAGACTCGTCAAAAAATAATCTGAAAGACGGGTGATCTGGCAAGGCAAAGAGGCGGATAGCATAGCTGCAAAGAAATAGGTAACGCCTATGAGATAGCGGAGGTTCAGCAGCCTCCGCAGACAAGCTGATTACCGGGATAGTCGGAAACGCACCCATTGCCAGACGAAGCCCTCGGTGGTGAACTGGGTTCAAACGTCGTAAAACCGAAGGACAGGCCGAAGAGTACACAATGCACCCGTAATCAAGTTTAGAGCGAACAAGCGAACGGTAAAGCTGTAATAGCACAATGCGATCTGCTCCCCAGGATGTGCCACATAAAACACGTAAAATATTAAGTGCGCGATCACATCTAGCCTTCAGAGAAGAGATATGGGAAAACCAGCTAAGCTTTCGGTCGAACACCAGGCCGAGAAACTTCACCGTTTTGGCGAAGGGTAGCGGTTCCGGCCCAAGGTGTAGAGAAAGCGGATCGTAACGTTTCCGTCGCCAGAAGTTTACACAAACTGTCTTCTCAGAAGAAAAACGGAATCCATTTTCAACACTCCAAGCGTATAGACGATCAAGACATGCCTGCAGGCGACGCTCCATAAGATACGAGCGCCGAGAGCTGCAATAAATTGCAAAATCGTCCACATACAAGGAGGAGGAAATACCTGCAGGAACTCACTCGACAATAGGATTGATGGCGACAGCAAAGAGAGTGAAGCTGAGTACCGACCCTTGAGGTACTCCGTTCTCCGGCTTAAAAACGCGAGAGCAAACAGAACCCACACGCACACGAAATACCCTGTATATCATGAACTCCCAGAGGAACACTGGAAGGCGGCCACGGCAACCCCACTTGTGCAAGGTGCGCAATAAACCAGTCCTCCAGCAAGTGTCATAAACTTTCTCCAGATCAAAAAAGATGGTCACAGTTTGGCACTTGCGTAGAAAGCCATTCAGGATGTGAGTCGAGAGGGAGACGAGATGGTCAGTCGTGGAGCGGTATCGGCGAAAGCCGCACTGGATATTGCAAAGCAGTTTCTCAGACTCGAGCCACCATTGTAACCGTCCATTGATCATGGGCTCCATCATCTTGCAAACAGCACTGGTGAGGGAGATAGGACGGTACTGGAAGGAAGTCTACGATCCTTTCCCGGTTTTAAAATGGGAACAATGGTGGCTTCACGCCAAGCCGCAGGAAACTAACCCTCTTGCCAAACACGGTTATATAGGCTAAGGAGATAGAGTTTACCATCTGAAGAAAGGTGCTGCAGCATTGCGACGGGGATACTATCAGGACCTGGGGTGGAATACCGAGAAGATGCTAATGAGGCAACCAGCTCTTGCATGCTAAAAAGTGTGTTATAGCACTCGGTGTCAGAGGACCGGAAAGAAAGACTCTGAGACTCCACCTCTGTCTTAATGGCACGGAACGCCGGGTGATAATTGGCGGAACTGGACATATTTGCGAAAGTGCTACCATGGACGTCTGCAACAGCAATCGGATCAACTACGGTGTCAGTGCTCACGAGTAGCCCCGTTATCGAAGTACCAGTCTGCTTACCGGCAACAAGGCGGAGCTTCTCCCTCACAACGGATGAAGGTGTTGTGCGACGAAAAGGTAGACACAAACGAATTCCATGAAGCCCTTTTGCTATCCTGAATAATTCGGCGTGCCCGTGCGCGTGTTTGTTTAAAATGGATCAAATGTTCCAAAGTAGGGTGATGGCGAAATACCCTAAGAGCCCTCCTATGAGCACGAATGGCAGTCCACCAAGGGACCGGTATTCGTCTAGGGTAGGCAGAGGACCGCGGTATTGACTGCTCGGCAGCGGAGATCACAACAGAGTTGAAATGCTCGACCATCTGATTAACATAGTCGAACTGGCAGTCGCTGAAAACAGAAAAGGGAGCGGAAAAGAGAGCCCAATTCAACTTAGACAGCTGCCAAGACCTCGCACGCGAGGAGGAAAGGTGGTGTGATATAAGAGTAATGACACAAGGGCAATGATCACTAGAATGAGTGTCTGATACTACGTTCCACTGAAAGCGGTGAGCAAGCTGTGTAGAGCAAAAGGAAAGGTCCAGGTGCGATAGCGTGGCAGAAGAATCGGAAATGAAAGTAGGTTCACGGTGTTCAGAATAGAGAGATTATATTGAGCGAAAAGGTCAGCAAGAACAGTCACCCGCGCGCAGGCCCTAGGGGAACCTCATAGGGGATGGTGGACATTAAAATCACCCAGCAGAAGAAAAGGTGCTGGGAGCTGTGACAAGAGATGGAGCATGTCAGCGGCGCAGAGGATAGATGAGGACGGAACGTAGACATTACATACAGTAAAGGAGAAACCAGGAAGAGTAAGTCGGATAGCAATAGCTTGCAAGGTAGTAGTAAGCGAGACTGGCTGACCGCAGATGTCAGTGCGCATGGGGAGCATAACACCCGTATGAGCAGGAAAGCCCTCCTCCGGTGTAACATCAAACCGTATGGGAAGGTATTGGTGCAGGGCAAATGCATCGTGGGGGAAAAGCTTTGTCTCCTGCAAACACAGAACCAGAGGGTTATAGGATCTTAGTAACAGCTGCAATTCGGCCCTATGAGTACGGACACCGCGGATATTCCTCGTCAGGAGATCCATGGAGCACAGTTAGATGCGTGAAAGTTTACCGAATAATCATACTATGAGTTTGCAGCTGGGATGCAAACGAATGGTGAGACATAGTAGATGAGGTTAAGGTGGGCGTTTTTTGTTCTTTACACTCTTTGGACCCACGAGAATATAGCCACTTTCGTCGCCGCTATCCGCTGATGTTTGGGATGCGGAAGATCCCCTACGACTCGTAGAACGAGAACGGGACTTTGAAGGTTTTTCAGTGGCCTTGAGTTTTTTACGACTGCGCTCATGAGGCGCAGTGGTGTCCGGTCGAACAAGCGGCTTACGAGCAGGTTCAGCAGAATTAGACCTTGAGGCAGTGGGTACTATGGATGTTGACTGTAAGGTTGTTTTGCTCGGCGACTACTCTGTTTGCGTACACGCGTCGGCTACGGGCACAGTTTGTAGTGCAACTGAGGAAGCAGGAGTGCGGCGGAGCGCTGATGCGTAGCCTGAGATGGTCGCAGGCTGCAATTGTTGGAAGCGACGCCGGGCTTCAGGAAAAGTTAGGCGTTCCTAAACCCGCAACTCCTGGATGGCTTTTTCCTCTAGAAAACGCGGCCACTGCCGGGAGCTGGATGGATGGTTCCCTTTACAGTGGACGCAGCAAGGGTCCCGAGTACAAGCACTTTCTCCATGAGCAGGTTGGCCGCAACGTTCACATGTATGTCGAAGGTGCACCGACTTTGGGTATGACCGAATTTCTGACACCGAAAACAACGCATGGGATTCGGTACATACGGTCTCACAGTAGCGCGTTCATAACCACAGTAAAGTGCCTCAGGTAAGGTGGTGCCTTTGAACGTTAGAAATACCGTTCGCAACGCAACCGACTGACCATCGCGTTTACCTAGAAAACTTAAACCCTGGTCGGAGAGGTTGGAAACAATGTGTGCATCTGAAAGGCCCTCTAAACAGGCCTCTACAAGTGTTCAAAGACTTGTGCGGAGCCAGTGATATGGGGTACGAACCTAACAAACCGGCCTTAATGAGCTTCTTTGAGTGGTCCTCTGTCTTCGTTTCCACTAGAAGGGTACCGTCTTTCGTTCTGGTAGCATTGATCACTTTACTGCAAATCCGGTCAATTTCTCGTTGGATATAGAAGGGACTAATATCTCGCATTGTTTTCTTTTCGCAGGCCAAGGTCACAACTACAAAGCGGTCAAAAGAAGAGGTTTTGCGCGGAGATAACATAATGGAAAGACCCCCTTCCGGCGTCAGCCCGCCTTCCGGGGGTAGAGAGAAAAGACACCAAAATACTTTCCGGTCTGTGCCGCCTGGTAAACCCCTACCAGACCGATCTCAAGGAATACCTCAGAAGGAGTTAGCCTCCAGCCACCACTACTGGTCCATACGGGTAAGCCCTTCACCATGTACAACCCGGATTTAAGCCCCTACCACAGGTATAACCACCTGTGGCTCCCCACTTTAGGCCATGCTGCGTTATAAAACAGACATGGATTCAGGGGACTTGTGGTTGATTACACTGGGTTTTCGTTAGCGGTAACACGACCGGTCCATAATTCTAACGCAACGAGCAGCGCTCGTCGGGAAATTAAAACGGACTGGGCCCCCGAGGAAGCTACGTGGGTGTACATAACGGTATGGACGGGCTCCGCACCTAAGGCTTACACATAGGGGCAGTAGGAAGGGTCCACTCAACCTTCACGCCAGAGACCTCCGAAGAACACACATGTTGCAAGCCGCGCTGGAACCGTGGGACAGGAACCACGGAGATAGAATAAAGATCCCTGTTGGTGAAGCAGGAGTTAATAAATCTAAAGTCTTAATACTAAACATGTAAAGAATAAGCCTAGAAGGGGAAGAAGATGAGGCGAGTAAATTCGCTCTCACAAAACAAACAAACAAATATGCACACAAACACACATAAGACATATTATTTGTCATACAAATGTCCTTAACGTTGGATAGGTAGAGTCAGACAGACAAACTCAATGCCATAGCCAGATTTGAACCATAGATCTCCCGGACTCTAGCTGGTTGCTCTACCATTGAGCTTCCATGGCAACATGCCAGCATAGCATTGTATTACTCTCTGACACGACCTATCTAACTCCTGTCCTACACACGACTTTTGTGAAAAAACAAATAAATCAATCTCCTTAAGGTATTTAATCAAAATCATAAGAGCCATTTTTGAGATAATCAAAATTGTGTAAATCTTTCCATGTAAAGAATAATTTGATTGGGAGATTTTCCTCAAAATCTTCGTGTCACATCCTTGGAAGATCTAAGCTTAAATAAGAAGTATGATATTTTACCACACACGTACACACATACAAACACGCACGAGGCCATTTTCTAAAAATGCGTTTTTCAGAATACAGGGGATAGTAAAAAATATATTTCCGGTGAAAACTCGGTATGCCATTTTTGGGTGTAGTGCATTACCCTCTCTACTGATGGACTAAGTAACTGAGCCAACTGATTCATGCGTCTCGTTTAACACTGGTATTTGGGAGGTGGCGGGATCGGTTCCCAGCACCTAACTCTCCAATCCATGAGTTTTCCAAAAGCCTTCCGAGTAATTACGTGAATGATCGGGAAGTTTCTTCATTCGCCCAACATATTATCCCCTCGTTTAATTTTCATTTCATCTCATCAGTCTCTTTCAAGGTTGTAAGTGTCATCGGGGACTGCGGTAGTGGCGCCCTCTCGTAGAGTTGACTTTTCTTTGGAAATTCAGCTCTTGCCAGCGGGATGGCTCTAGCGGTTTTCGGTAGACTCAGGCGCGTTTTGTCAGATCTAAAGCGCAGACTCCTAGCACTCCCCGCTACGAGATTAACTGCTTGGAAACTGTTATGGACTCACCACGATGCTCTCCTCCGCTGTCTGGTTCTGGCTGAACACTCTAAGTCATCTCATTACATTCCTTACTACTACTACTACTACTACTACTACTACTACTACTACTACTACTACTACTACTACTACTTCTACTACTACTGCTACTAATACTACTACTACTACTACTACTACTTCTACTACTACCACCACCACCAGTTCCACGGCCACGACCACCACCACCACGACCACCATCGCCACTACCACCACCACCACCACCACCACCACCATACCACCACTACTAATACTACTACTACTACTACTACTACTACTACTACTACTACTACTACTACTACTACTACTAATACTAATACTACTACTCTATCTAGAATAATGCCAAATATAAGTGGACCTCAATATTACAAGAGTCTAGTCCTGAGTGGAGTTCTGCATTCAATATTATTGTATGGCTGACCGGTATGGCAGAAAGCTTTGGAAATCAAGAGATATAAACAAAAAATGGAGAAATCACAAATAAAAATACCTTTAAGGGTCGCAAATACGTACAAGACTGCGTCTACTGTGGCGTTACTGAAATTCTTCCTATTGAGCTACAGATACGTGAAAGAACAAACGTATATAGACTTGAAGGAAATAGAAAAGAGGCGAAACTAAAGGAGCGAGAAATTATGATGAACCAGTGGCAGCAGGCGTGGGAACAAAATGTTGAAAAGGCCCAATGGACTAAAAGATTAATTCCAAAAATAGACAAGGTGATAACATGTAAACACAGGAATATAAATTGTTATATGACACAGGTACTTACAGGACACGGGTCTTTTAATACCAATTTAAAGAGGATCGGAGTAAGAGAAAATGACCAGTGTGACTATTGTGATGATGTGGATAGAGTGGAACATACCTAATTTTCCTGCAAACGATGGCAAAGGCAGAGAGAAAACACCCATATAGGTTTGGGTATTGAGCTACATACAGATAATATGATTGATATTTTGGCTCAGACTCGGCAAAATTGGAAATTAATACAATCAATGGTCACAGAGATAATGAGCATAAAGAAAGCAGAGAGAAATGAAAGACCAAAATATAATACACTATAAGGTTTCAGGTTTCCTAATTTATGTGTTACCTATTTTTAGGTAGCTCCAAGTAGGATTCCAATGAAAAAGAGGAGTTCTTTAGTCGGTAAGCGTCCGGCATATCAGGGCTATCTTCCCTGATGCCCATGAGGGTTTCTCCCGTCTTTTAAAAAATATCTACTACTACTATTACTACTACTACTACTGCTGCTGCTACTACTACTACATCCACTGTTACTACTACTACTACTACTACTACTACTACTACTACTACTACTACTACTACTTCTTCTTCTTCTACTACTACTACTACTACAACTACTACTACTACTACTACTACTACTACTACTAC